>JAPPVO010000002.1:125905667-126192720 GCA_030407325.1 Camellia japonica | reverse complement strand
ATCTACTATAGTCATCTACAAACAAAACATAGAAACGAAATGGAGCATTATCTACTATAAAGGACCCATACATCACTATGAACTATGGCAAAGGACAATTGACAAGAGTATTAAGACAATGTGAAAGGAAGTCTATGAGACTTAGACATATTTATATCAAAGGCAAGACAAGGCCTTATTCAAAGACAAATTTATTTGGTAAAACATCAGCCAGATGCTGAAGCTTTAAAGAAGATGGATGGCCTAATCTTTGATGCCACAGCAAATCAGGCACAAATGCTGAATTGCTGGACTAAAACAGAGTTGTTGGAGTGCTATCAGACAGAGGAGTAGTAGTGCTAGATTGAAAAACTTGAGGAGAAGAGCATGGTTCAGATGAAGGAATGAACTGGTAAAGACCATGATGTTAACACCTCTATGCAGAATCTTGTTCGTGCATTTGTCCTGAATGAAAAGTATTAGCATCAAAAAATAACAAGGCAATTAGGTCTTTGGTGAGTTGGCACAGATAAAAGTTTGAAGAAATAGCTGGAACATGAAGAAGATTGGAGAGGAGAAAAGAATAATGTGGAGTTGGCAAAATACCTTTACCTATATGACTGATTTGTAAGGAAGAGCCATTACCAACTTGAACATGATCCTGACCTTGATAAGGCTGAAATGTTGCAGATTAGTCAAGTCATTGGTCAGATGATTGTAGCAGCAGAGTCACATACCAAGGAGGTATGAAGGATCAGAAGAGGACTGAGGACTGAAGCAGCATATGACTAGGGACTGAAGCAGCATAAGCTTTTTGACTGAGAGGAAACTGCTACCGAGAAAGGCTGAAATGTAGGATCCAGTCGATGCCAGCAATCAAAAGCAGTGTGATTCCAACCTCCACAAATCTGGCAGCCAGAGTTAGATCCAGAGTTAAAGAAAAGGCTCCTCTGGATCTGTTATTATTATGATTGTTATTGTTGTATCTGTTATTGAATCTGCCACCACGGTTATTGAATCTGCCACCAACGAGAAGTATTATATCTGCCTCTGAAGCCCACGAAGGAACTCTGCCACTTGCAGAGTGAAAACCTCTATTAACAGAATTTGAAGAAGCATAACCTGATGAAGATGATCCTTGTGAGGCAGAATAGGCAACATGAAGATCAGTGCCAGGAGACTGTTTAAGTTGCTGTTCAATATGAATGGATTCGGAGCATAATAATGAACACAAATTTCCATTTTGATAGGCTCAGATCGAGTACGAATAGAAGTTTTGAAAGCATCATATTCCTCAGGAAGACCATTCAAAGTGAAGAAAACCAGATCTTCATCATCAATTTTTTGCAGAAGCTAAAGCCAGCTGTGCTGCAAGATCTTTAATTTGAGAGAGATAGACCTCCATTGAAGATGATTTCTTACGAAGAGTTTGAAGTTTGGTTTTTAGTTGATGTATATGAGAGCGTGAGACTGAAGTAAACTGTTTCTCTAAGAATTGCCATACCTGATCACTTTGAGTCAGATGAAGAACAGATGAATAAAGATGGAAGATAGAGTTGCAGTTAGACAAGTAAGCAAATGTGCATCAATCAATTGCCATTGCACATAACTTGGATTTGAAACAGGTTTTCCAGATTCATCAATGAGTTCTGGAGATGGACATGGATGAGATCCATTAACATGATCAAGAAATCCAGATGCTCTAAGCATATTTGCCATCTGAGATTTTCCATATGAGGAAATTGTTGGATTCGAGCTTCACAGTAATGAGAGAATTGAAATTTGAAATTAGTAAACTAAGATTTGATGGCAGAGAAGAATCAGCCATTGGAGACCTGTGGATCTTGCTCACGAGAGCTTCAAAGCTGATACCATATTGAGTTTCTTTGAATTCATCACATCATCACATTTAGATCTGGAACTTACATTGATTTATATACTGTAAAATATCTAATCTAAAACTACATCTAAACTGACTAACTAACTCATAACAAATTTGACTAACTGACTAACTAACTCATAACAGATTTGCTAACCATTACAACTAATGCTCCTAGAATTACAGAGCTGTGATGATACAGCTTTAACAAACACTGACAGCTGTCCATGAGCTCTATGAGTTGGTGAATGCTGAGTGCAGTGAGCAGAGGATGATTGTCCATGAGCTCTATGAGTTGGTGAATGTTGAGTGCAGTGAGCAGAGGATGATACTTCTTCAGCTTGCTATGCCAGAAAATGGGATTGGCTTGTTTCCAGATGTGGGCTTGGCATATATAGCAGCACAAACTCCAGGAAGAGGATGAGTTGGTATGTTTTCTGTTATTTAAAAAGTTCAGTTGGGTTCTATGGAGGGAATTTTTTTTATGATGTTATGTTTTCTTTTGTTTGCACATTGAAGCTTTTTGGTATCAACTTTAAGTTTATTGAGTTTAATGTTTAAATTCATCATTAAGGGGCATGATGCTCATTATTTTTTTAGCAAAAGTAAGGTGAAAATGTGATAAATCTGCAATGGGTCTTTTATCATCATCATCAAGGCAGTGACCAATCAGACTGATAAGATGGATTGAAGACTCATCAAAATCCAAATTAGATTAAAGACTCATCAACATGGGATATAATACCCTTGGCCTAATGTAAAAGTGGGATAAACTGACAAGTCTATATGATATTAAATTATAAAATAGCAAAATAAGTCCTTTGTTTGATAGTAGAAATAATAATTAAACTGGACGGAGAATTAGTAACATAGAATTAAATTGTAATTTGACATATTTAATCTGCTTTATTGTATTTTTTTACAATTAAAAACATGTAGAAATTAAAATTATTTAATTTATATGTGGGTACTCGTACTTGGTATGTATATGTGGGTACTCGTACATACTATGCTCTAGTTTTGTGGCTTTATTATTATTATGTTTTATGATTGGCAAAGACCGAGAGGATTGATGGCCATGGGTGTCACGACCCAAACCCGCCCCCTGTGGGTTTAGCATCGTAACCGACCAGTAATCCTCCGATTACCAAAGGCCTCATTAGCATATTAACGTATAGCAGAGGCTGCGGAAGCAAATAATCAAGACATACATAGTCCATAAGCTGTGCTGATATACATGAAAGATGACTTGAAACTTTAATAAACATAGATGCAATATTTACACATCACTCCAAGTACACGTTATCAGACATCTTGCCCAAACATAACATAGTATAACATAGTCTAACATGATTACAAAAACAGCCATGAAACTCGATTTCAATCGGAACCTCCTCTGGAGGCACAACGATTGGTTGACAAAATTAAAACTTAGGCCGTCAACTCTGGGCCTAGTCACGTGCCTGCTCACCTACATACATAATATAAATAGTGAGCGACCGCCCAGTGAATAATAACAGAGTAAAGATTTTACTGAATGATGTCCATACATAAACAAAGTCTCGTACATGACCGGATGTCATAATAGAGTAGATTCATTGGCATTGTTACATTTGTATTCAGATCTTAAACATATATCATATCATGGTACGTGGCATATCCATTAATATCAACAAATCCGATGACCCACAAGGGACTACCATGAAGGCTTTCTGATGACTCATGTATACAGAGACGTTCCAATGACCCATAAGGGACCTAATGACCCATAAAGGGACCTAATGACCCGTAAAGGGACGTATATCATACAATGTTAATGATGCCATGAATAACTTTTAGAATTTTGGACAATCATTCATTCCTTTCAAACATAGCATAGCATTCAAAAACTAATCATTTCATATCATAATGTTCAGAAAATATTTAACATTGAACATAACTTTACAAAGTTATTACTCACAATAACTGGTAGCTCCGAATAAACGGCGAAGTGGGCAATTCACTTATCTTGGGGCGCGTGACCTACATAACATGATAGATACATACGTTGAACACACACGCTTGGTTTGAACATAACTTATTTCGTTGTTCTTAGTGTATCTCTAGCCTTTAACCTCATTATGGAGTCTTAAACATGGCCTAGGAATGTCTAGGATGGAATGGGGATGCAAAAATGCACTTGAAAACATTTTCCAAAACTTGCTGAAAACAAGGTCCACGCTCGAGCGTGAATTCCCTAGCTCGAGCGGACTGTAAATTTTAACAAAAGTACTGGATGCATGAATTTCACACTCGACGGACGCTCAATCTTCGCTCGAGCGTGAGACTCAGACCTTCGCTCGAGCGTGAAGTCCCTCGCTCCAACGGACTATAAAACATATGAACTTTTGAGTACATGCATTTCACGCTCGAGCGTGACTCACGTCGCTCGAGCGGAAGTGCACGTACTCAAAGTGCTCGCTCGAGCGTGAAGTCCCCCGCTCGAGCGTGGATTAAATTTCTGGAATTTCCAGATTTGATCTTCAAGTTCAAACTCAAACATTAAAGCATCAAACTTCATTTTTCTGGGCCAAAACTTGAGAAAACACTTAGAAACTCATAAAACAACATGTTTAAAGGATCATTTCAAGAAATCATGGCCCAATGACATGCCAATTGCACAAAATTCAACTTGAAACTCACGAATAACCCAAGAACAGGACATGCATGCAATTCTTTGAATCAAGCTTCTCAAAACATGATCAAGTGTTACCAAACAACATGAAACTCATTGTTTTCCCAAAATTAAAGTGAATACAAGACATGCATGATGGAATTCTTTGAAAACACATTTAAAACTTCATGAAATGCACATGCAAACACAAATCTATTCTCAATTCCAATCTTTAGCCCAATTCTTACATTAATCAACTTAACCCTCTTGTTTTCATGCATTAGAGTCTAGACTTCAAGGCTATAAGACAAAATTCTTACCTAAAGGCTTGAATTTACAAGTATGAAAGTTGTAACTCCCAAATTCTCTTTAATTTGCCAACAATTCTAGCAATCCTCATTTCCTCTTACTTTTGATTTCAATTCTCTTTTCCACTCTCTCTCTCTCTCTCTCTCTCTCACGTGTGTGTATTGTAGGCTCAAAGGTGTAATCAAAATAGATGGAAAGAGATGAGTGGGTTCATAAAAGAAATGATGCCTAATTAATTTAAGTCATAGGCAACTAAGTGGGATTAAATTAATCTTATTTAATCGTTCCGAAACGAATTTCAATTAAACCTACCATAAAATCCTATAAATTCTAATTAACACATAATTCAGATCAATTTTTGTATCGAATGCCGATAAGGCCTTCAATTCGCAAATCGAAACTAAGACACAAACAGATCTTCCTACACCAAACATATATAAACATAGATAATGCAACACACACATGCAAATTAATTCAGAATTCCTCCTTAGTTACTGTTGGGCATAATTAATCATGGATTAATGTTAATCATGGTCCGGGGTTCTTACAATGGGAAGCAAGGAGAGCGATTCAGAATGACAGTGAAGGATGGATGGGGGCTTTCCTTTAGATTCTTATTTCTCTTCTTTTTCTTTTTTTCCCCTAATTGACTGGGGGGTTGGGTGTTTTGGTTTACTTTCTTCTTATCTTTTGGCTTTGTATACAAAGTAGTAATTTTTTGGTTGAGAATTTTGAATTCAATTTTTGGATATATTATTTTGTGGGTGATGTTAAAATATTATTTGTGGATATTTTATTTTGTGGGTAATGGTGATTGGATATTAAATTGAATGGGAAAGTGAATTAATGCTGCATTTGCTATTTGAATGGGAGTTATTATTTTATATTAGTGCTATTCAGTTTCATTACAGGTATTTTTTTAGTTCAATCGCATAAAATTAGCACAATTTCAAAAAAAAAAACAAAAAACAAAAAACAAAAAGAGAAGAAAATATCACGACGTTTCTTAAAACGCCACTTAAACCTTAAATCTAACGGTCAGATTTTTTGAAAAAGATATGACGGCGTTTCAAAAACGTCGCTAAATATCATAGTGACGTCATAGTACCGTTAGGATATGACATTTGGCGGTATTTTTAAAAACGCCGCCACCTATACTAATATAACGATGTTTTTCAAACGCCATAAAGCTATAGCGACGGCCGCATGGTTGGCGTTTGGTACTAAACATCACAAAAAGAATTAGTGACGTTTTTAGTACCTATAGCTCTGCTAAAAGTGGATTGTATGATGCAACTTGCCTCTGAATCACAATAAGAATAACAAAACCCACAATGCCACAGATGTTTTGAAGGAAGATGTCACTATATATGTGACTCTTTCAAGGCTTTGATGGTGTGAAGAGACACAGAAAGCATAATCATATAGCCATTTGATTTTAGGTGGGATGTCTATTAGATGAAAAGAAAACGAAGCTCGTCAAGCATATACTACACATCATGCTGATCACTGGTAGTAGTTTATAAATATTTGATTGTATATTACAAATTGAAGAGCTATTGGAATTTTTTTACAAGTAAAAATGGTTACTGGACATAACATCACAACATATTATGCTCTGCTTTGCTTTCAAGCTTCCTTTTTTACATTTTTTGTTTTTTTATTTTTTTCCCCCACTTTCTGTGGGAAATATCAAAGAGAAGTGTTAGGTTTTTGTAATTAACAATCTTGTTTGATAAAACTCCTTTCAGTTGTAGTTTTATTCGTTTTTTTATTTTAGTGAGGTTATGAGTGTTTAGATGCGAGTCCAACCTGAATTGTGCCTTACAGAGGAGTTTGTGATCTTAATCCTTTCATGTTTGTCACTTCGCTGACTATGGTAGGTTCGAGGCAACGCCCAGGCAAGGTGAGGAGCAAAATGCAAAAGTGCAGCCGAAGTTGTTTGACCGCTCAAGCAGTCATTTGCGCGCTCGGTTGGAGAAAATGATCATCCAATATTTTTGTAGAGTGTTTGAACTTCTGAGAAAAAATTTTTACCACTCAAGTGATGAAAGTTGCGCTGGAACAATTAGTCTATATGTTTCGCACCACTTTTAGTCACACAGCTCAAGCGGTAAAATGTGCACTCGAGCGGTCTTCGTGATCCAGTTTATAATAAAGTGCGTTGTTTGTTCGTTTTAGGGTTTGTGTTGTCCAGATTTTCAGAAATGAAGAAAAAATAAAGTGTTTTGTATTGGAGGATGCTTTATAAGTGTTTCTTTCATGATTTAAGAGTGATCAATGGATCCATAAATTTTATATCAACATCATCAAGAGATTTGTTTGTTTTCTTTTATTTATAAAAGAGAGAGTTGTTCTTCGGTGAAGTATAGAGAATTTGGGCTTGAAACTTTGGTGGATTCCAGAGTGGATCATCGCCATGGATTCGACATCAACGTTATGGATTCACCGTTGGACTAGACAATTCCGAGGTGAAAACAGTGGTAGAAGAGACACATTGGGGTCGGTTCAATTCACGTATGGATTCGTTAGGTAATTGAGAGTATATTTGTGTAATTCATTTTTATCTTCTTAGTAGATTGTTTTTTGACTTTGGCCAGTGGTTTTTTTATCACAGTTGGAGGCGCTCTAATTGTAATTTTTTCACGTTAAATCCTTATGTCAATTTGTCTTTGATTGTTTAATTAAGATTATTATTTATTATTTAAAAATTGAAATATAATCACAAATCAATATCTTGAGGTTTTTTAGATTTTTCAAGAAATGGATTATTTTATTGGAAATCTGTACACAATAATAAAATTAAAATTAAAAAATAAAAAATAAAAACATGATGGAGGGAAAATTTGAGTTGCACCCCATCACAGATGAGTTGCACTCATCATGTTTGTTTAATTACCCCTTCTTTTATTCGCTGTGATTTTTTGGGAGAGTTGATTCGACGTGATGATACGATTTTATCATTATAATGGATACAAAAATGTTTCAATTTCTCCAAAATTTTGGATGCTATTTCCTTATCAAAATACCTAATGTTTCATTGGATTAGTATTGTTTTATTTTTATTTTTAAATTTAAATTTAAAAATTCAATAACCTGTTATTTGAATCTCCATTTTTTAATAAAATTTTTATTTTAAATATTCTTTCATCGAAATTTATCAAATAAGATTTACAATGAATATAAAATGTTTATAAAAAAATAATAATAATTTACTATGTTTGTTGTTGTCAAATAGTGAAATTTAGATACATGATTACATGGAAGGTTGAATTAATATGGTGATTGGACTAAAAATTGACATTTGAACTAAAATTGTCCAAAAAAATTCAATATTTTAGTATTGTAAGATGTTAAATTTTGGTTTTGAACCCCAACGGGTTTAACCTAGTGGATGAGATTTGAGATTTAAAAGTTTACTCCTTACAAGATCTCAAGATTAACTCCCTCACCACCAAAACTATAGAGATTGTCTATTCTGGACGGTAGGAAATAAATCTATTCTGGAAAATTTATTCAAACTGTAGAGATTGTCTAATGCGCGCAAATTGGCTTAGGATACTCAACCTATCAAAAAAACAAAAAAGGGTTTTGGGAATAATCATCGCAGATAATCTTATACAATGATGATAGTAAGAGTAGTGTTGATTGGGCCCAAACAACTTGGTTTGAGGCCTCAACCCAAACCTCAAATCCTAAACCCAAATCTCACAACTACAATTAAAAAAGCAGCTTATTTATCCCGTTTAGTTGAGCTTTTAAAAAATATTTTATGTTAAAAGCTAATTTGGTAACAAAATAAAAGAAAATAAAAAATACTCATCATTTTTCATATGATTTTTTGCTTTTGAAAGTTGAAAATAATTTGTGAAAATTTAGAAAAATAAAATTTGATGATTTGTTTTGGTTAAATTAGTTTCTATTTTTTGAAATTTTTTTTTAAACTAGTTATTTCAAGATTAGTTATTTCAAGATTTTAATTATCACGACCCCAACCCGCCCCTAGTAGGATGGTGCCATGATGGCCAGTAATCCGTAATTACCGAAGGCCAACTTTCAAGAATCACACACAACAGAGTATTACATGCGGGGCTAACAAGTGCGGAAGTAAAATATACAAAACCAATTAGTCCACAAGAGCTGTGCGTATATCAAAAGGAATGCCAAACAAGATAAGGCTTCACAGTTTATCATTTACAACAAAATACAAGTTACATCTTGATCAAAAGGCTTCTCTAGCCGACGTATGCAAAAGCAATAATTACAAGCCAAGAAGCATGATTTTCAAGAGTTGCCGACATAAACACAAAATGGCCGACGTAACGAAACAAGCAGAGCCGAGGTAAAGAAATCCAAAACAAGCTTTCAAGAACACATTCAGGCGTCGCCGACGTCCTGCTCATCACCTACATATATATAGAGAGGGTGAGCTGAAAACTCAGTGAATGGTACAGATAATAAAGGTTTTGCATGAATATAGCCGAAGTCCTTACAAAACAAAACACATCTAGCTATACCGAATCAAGGGATGAACCGTATTCATCTGTCAAGTCTTACAAGTCGCAGGGGATGCTTACTAACATCGGCAAAACACAAATCAAGCTTTCCGAATAACAACCCACGCGGTAAACCGTCTGTGGCAAAACGAGGTATTGGTCGATCCGTAATCGATTAGGCAAGGGTACTGCGAAAGTTTATAGTCCTCCAGCACAAGGGACTTGTGTTACTTAGGCCCGTAGCCCCTTTTTAACACTTAGTCTTTCCAAGAAAGGACCGTATCCTTTTACACTTAGTGCTGCGAAAGTTTAGAGTCCTCCAGCACAAGGGACTTTTACAAAGATGGCATCAAAACAAAGCTTCTTCATTCGCACATCAAAATAGGCTAGACATTCATGCTTAACAAATACTTTCATCAAAACGAAACAAAGCAAGATTTATCAAAACTTTATAACATAGCTTTATCAAAGGTACCACTCACCTGGTTCTTCAAGTGTAGGCTCAAAGCAAAGATCAAGGTCCTACAATCACATGACAAATACATTCTCAAACAAATTTCACATGCAGTGATTGATCTCGGCATTCACACCAAGCTAAGTCAAAACAAGCAAAACATGCTGGGAGTTTAAACATTCTCTCCCCACTCATGATAGCACACTGGTACCAACCAGATTCTTAGGCCGAGGTTCCGACGGCCACAACCAAAAGCAAGGTCGGGAAAAACCTGGGTTTCCCTTTGAAGAATATGATGAACATGATCATGAAGAGGATGAAATGCAAGGTTCAGAACTCGTTATAAAATCTGAGGTTTCAAGGCAAGAGTTCCAAAACATGAACTTGGGTACCCACTCAAGAAGATCATTCGAGAAATAACACAAAAACATAGCTTTTGCCATAAGCTTTTCGGATCAAACAAGGTTTTCCATCAAGAACACATGAGCTCTATTTTTTCCTCTTTCAAAACAAACTTCAAAACAATGCAAAACATACAAGACAGACTTGATCATGCAATGCCGCTAGATGATCAATCAAAACAACAAGAGAGGATTACGATTCTAACCTCAAAACTTGGATCCAACGGTTCAATCTTCTAAGATCAAGCTCGGAAATTACCTTCTCACTCTAAAACTTCTTCTCCCTCTTCTAGAGTTTCTCACTCTTCAAGAACAAAAGCTTACAAGACAAATCGTACAAAATGATACAAAATGATGTATTTTAGGCCTGTCGGCTGACCTAGCCTGCAGCTCGGACACGTGGCGCATTCGGGTTGGTTCAACTCAAAAAGGTGATTGATTGATGAGACAAGTCTCTGACAAAGTGTATGCAAGAAGCTAAGGCGGAAAACCTCGGCAAGCAATGACATCGGCTAAAGGCAAGACTCGACTTCAGGATAACAAAGACATCGGCTAGGGAGGACGACACTTGACTAAGCTGTGCCACACCTTGGCCTGGGTGTGCCACACCTCGGCCTAGGTCATACCTGCCCAGGAACAAAATCGCAAAGTGCAAAACATCTCGGCCTTGGTTCTGCACACCTCGGCCTAGCTAGTAACACCTCGGCTAGACATGCTGGAGTCTCAACCAGTGGTTTTAAAACGGTTCTAAGTACAAAGGTTCGAAGGTGAACTAGGCTCAAGATGACCTCGGCTATGCATCAAGCAAGGGTCAGAATCAAACAAGCAATACTTAACAAAGCAAGACAAAACAAGATTGCAATCATGACAAGTCAAGATAATACATGAGTGTATGCAAACATGGCTAAGTCAAAATGAGGGTTGTTACATTAATAGGGTAAAGTTTTTGGTTTTTTTTTTTTTTTTTGTTTCTGTCCATGTGGTTCTATGGGCCTACCACTTACCCTTATTTATAATTCAATATCATTTTGTAAGTTCTTGTGTATAAAAAAAATGATAGATACATAATTTTATGACATTTGTTTTTGAAAAAAAAAATGAACAATGAGTATAAATCTTAAAATATACTATTTATTTTTAAAAATAAATATAATATAATAAAATATGTAATTATAATTATGAGTCAATCTAATTTTTGTTTATAAAGAATCTACCCATAAATTTATATATATATATATATAATGAAGGAATCTAATTATTAAAATGTGTACGTACATTGTACACATTGCCTAAGAAATTATGAAACATAGAATATAGGCATATATATATATATAGAGAGAGAGAGAGGGGTGTTTTGAAAAACAGTGATGCTCCGGAGCTCTAAAAAAGAGCACTAACAGAGCATTATTTTGTCTTTTTCTGCTCTGTTTTTTGTCTTTACTTCACTGTTTGTTTTTTTTTTTTTTTTAATGGGTGACAGCTCATTAGAGCTGTCCTTTTTGAGCTCTAATTAGAGCTCCGGGGCATTTTCCTTTGAAAAATTGGTTAAAAGTTAATTTTTTGATTTTTTTTTTTTTTTTGTCTTTTTATGAATAAAAATGTGAAAAATTATTTGACCCAAAATAAATTAAAAATTAAAAGCTGATTTTTAACCAATTTTCCACATGAAACCATGATAACATATCATTAACCACTAAGGCCACATGCTCCACCAACCATGCTGGTTGCAGGATAGCAAATTATACGGGGGTCTTTTGGGAAGGAAAAAAAAAAGAGTTAATTTTTAGCTTTTTATTCATTTTGGGTCACATCATTTTTTTTATTTTTTACCCATACAAAGACAAAATAGATTAAAAAAACAAAAAAGTTAATTTTTTACCAACTTCCTAAAATACTACATAAAATATAACAAAATAAAGAAATGATGGGTGAGTTTAATTTGTATTTTGAGATAAAAAAATTAAAAAAAATTAAAAAAAATGGGAGAGAGGGTTTAGAAATTTCTTGGTTTTGTTTGGTTATATATTTTGAAAATAGTTTTAGATTTGGGAGTTTGGGATGATTTGATGTTTTGTCATAATTTAGTAAATATGTGTGAGAGAAAAAGTGATTGTGAAGAAAAGATTAGAAAGAAAAAGTGATTGATTGATGTGTAATAGAGATATAATTAATTTTAAATTTTTTTAAGAAAATTTATAACCAAACATATTTTTAAAACAAATTTTCAAATATATGTTTCAAAACACAAACCAAAGTCATAAAATATTTGAAAAAGTGATAATATGAATGTGATATAAAATAAATAAATAAATTGTGAACTGCTTACGACAAAAGGCCACTGGGATTTGCTGTGGGCCATACCATGCATGCCGCATGTTTAAAAATTGTTGGACAAATTATTAAAATTAACAAATAAAAACAAAATTAGAGTTTCACGCCTTTTTCAAATTAAATTTTAAGATTTCAATTATATCAATTTAAACCTTAAAATTTTAATAAGATTTCAATTCCTATCCTCCATTCAGTTCTATTAACTTTTTTAGTAGAACAAAATTTAATAGAACACATAGCACTACTTTCCTGGTTCTTTTAATTTAAGTTTGATCTCAACTTTAATTTTGTCGACACCAAATCAATACCAAGATTTATCAACCATCAAATAAATCAAGATCACCCATCATGAAAGCTACAGTACATTAAACAGATGGGATCAACTCTCTCTCTCTCTCTCTCTCTCTCTCTCTCTTTAAATTCCAGCAATTCATGATCGCCAAAAGCGTTCATTTCCTACCCTCAGTGAATGGCCCTAATCCCATCTTCCTCCGATCTAATGGTCAACCACACCAGACACCAAGACTTCTTGTCTCTCTCTCCAAACACCAAACCAGACTATCTCTTTCTCTCTCTCTCTCTCTCTCTCTCTCTCTCTTTCTCAACTGGGTACAAACACCAAACCAAACACCACGCTAGTCTCTAGCAGTAGATTCAACCACCTACACTTTCTCTCTCTACAAGTGAGCTAGCCATGGCCTCATCTTTATCTCTCACTGTCTCCCAAGCCATTCTCTCTCGCTCCATAACTCAGCCGCATAGATCTTCTAACCCTTCCAACCATCGTCTCTCTCTCCACCTTCTAAGACAATAGAGGGGGTAATGAATCTGGGAGAGGTACAAAGGGAGATGGCAGATCTGAGGAAATAGAGATGAGTGAGTGACGATTCCAAAGAAGGTGGTGAAGGCAATGACAGATTTGAGGACGGAGGCCAATGGATTTGAGTGAAGCAGTGACGTGTGAGGGTGAACCATGGTGGATCTGAGAGAAGTGGTGGCAGGAGAGGTAGGGAGTGGTGGACTTGAGGGCTAGTGGTTGTAGAAGAGGACTGCCAATGGTGTGGGTAGCGACAATTTGTTGGTGGCGATGGGCAACAGTGAGGAGAAGGAGATGGTGGGATTCACTTTTTTTTTAAAAGGTGAAAAGAGATGGTGAATGATGGAGGAAAGAGAAAAGAGATGATAGTGTGGGTAGGTAGAAGAGAAAGAGAAATTAAGAGAATGATAATATGCCATGTGTGCATTAATTTTTTTTTTGGTCAAACAAGTTAACTGTGATAGATGGATGGTTCATATTGATACAAAATAAGAAATTCAGGATTTAAATTGATACAATTGACTGATTTTTTTTTCTTTTTTTATAGTAATTTGCCCAAAATTTATTTATTTATTTTTATTTTTTTTACCATCATATTGATGATGTTATAATGGCATTGTACAATTAGCAAGGGTTTCACAATTACTTTTTTTAATAAAATTTTTGTTGGTTTCCTATTGATTTTAGTAATTTATTAAAAAAAATTGTTATATTCTTTTACTTTTAATTTTTACCACAAGACATTAAAATTGAAAAACAAAATTTAATGATTTTTTTTTCTTTTCCAAATGTATTTCATTCTTAAAACTTGTATTATTCCAAGTTAAAACCTAAAAAAAATATCAAATATTGACAAAAATTTTTAAAAACAGTCTGAAAATACAAAAAAAAAAAAAAAGAAGAATAAGAAAGGGTGAATAAAACTATTGCGCCTAAATATCATAGTAAACAAACATGATGTGATATGATATATTCATGTGAACCCATTAACCTAAATCTTGAGACCTTGTATGGTTGAGTGGATTATAGCATATGATTGAAATTATTAATTTATAGAATTTACATTTTATTATTTATATTCAATGGGTCAAACTTATTTACAGACGCAAGGATTTACATTTTTATAATGTTCGTAACACAAGTCCAAACATGTATGAAATATTTGATATTACAAGTCCGAACATAGGTAATTTGTTCTGCAACACAGGTTCGAACATAGCGGTGGAGAAGTCAGCAGTGAGAGATCAGCTATAAAAGAGATTGATGACAGAAAGAGGTCAGCAATGAGAGATCGGTTGTGAGAGAGATCCACATCAAAGAGAGGTTGGCTGTGAGAGATCACTTGTGACAAAGATTGACGATGAAACTCTATTGACGGTGAGAGAAAGCTTGAGTTTAACAATGAGAGTCCAATAGTTACTGGCAAGAGAAAGCTTGAGTTTAATGATAAGAGTTCAACAGTTAAGAGTTTTGGGAGATGAAGGATTTTTAGGGGGTGTGTTAAGGGGTGTACATTTTGGTGTGTGTGATATTTTTAGAAAGATACTTTGGTATTATTTGGGGAGTTCTTAGAAATTTGAGGTTTTGAATCATGTAGAGGGGTCCAAAGAAACTCTTATTTTATTCAATCTAACTGTACGAAAAATGTCTAAAATACTATTTTTTTTTATTAAGTTTAATAACTAAAAATTCTTTTCGTCAGTTCTATTTAACGAAAATAGATAAATAATTTAAATTAAAAAAAATCAAAAGATTATATTGATTGGATATATACATATGAATGTTGTTGTTTTATTTACAAAATGGTATTGATAGTGTTTTAATTTGTTTATATTATCTTTACTTTCCATGGACCTTTTTCAATTTTTGTCCAATTTTACAATTATTTGATGTGTAAATATTTTCATAAAAAAATTACTTGACATATTATTTTTGTTTTTCTTTTGTACAGATGAATGAAATCGTGCACGAAGCTGAATTGTACAGGACTAGTTAGCACTTGTTCCAATTGTTGAAGAATTATATATTTTTGGATAGATGTGTATGAAAAATATTTGGGTAGACTACTAGTTATATTTTTGGATAGATACGTATGGATAAAAATTTTAAACATAATAACAAGTACTTGTTATGTTTTAAATTTTTATGCTATACGGATGTGAATTGGATAATTATATAGATTGCATGACCTTTTTAATTGGACGATTATGTAGTTTGGAATTACTTGTAAACGAAAACTTATAATAGTTGATGACTTCAATTAAACAAGTTAAAGATTAGCTTATTTATGTATTTTGTTGGGTGTTCATGATTCAGTTGATTTTGTTGGTTTGAATGATTCTTGCAAATTATAAGTTATATTTAATGGTTTGGATAGATTATTATATATCATACAGGTCAAATGGAATTATTTTTATATTTTATTTCTATTTTGATAAACAAAAAGAATTGAATTGGCGACCAAAATTTGATTTAGTTTTTCCTCTTTTGGAGACCAAGTGATTAGTCGGGAAAAATAGCTAATACTTTTGCCGACTAAAGTTGTTAGTCGGTGTTTCACCAGTCACATTTGGCAACCAAAATGTTGGTAGGCAAAATGGTACAATTGACAACTAAATAATTAGTCGGTAAAATTATTAATTTTGACAACCAAAGTGTTTGGTCAGGAATATTATATATTCAACGGTTTAGCTACTATTGTTTTAAGTTACAAAATGGTTTAGTCACTATAATTATATATTTTCCGATTAAAATTTTAATCAGCAAATATATTCTTTTTTCTGATTAAAAAATTTAATAGTCGCAAATTGCTTTTACCAACCACGTATCCACAACCAAAGTGGCAACTAAAAAAATTAGTCATAGAAGACTCATAGAAGACTTTTGCCGCTGACTAAATTTTTAGTCAACAAAAGTATAATTTCCTGTAGTGAATGAATTTGTATTATGAGATGAACTATTAAACAAAAGTTGTGTAATTGTACAGTTAATTTCATACCTTCAGTTGTATTACCGGTATGGATTGTGAAAAATTGAAGTAGAAAATTGATAGAAAAATATTTGTGTAATATTATATTTAAAGGACGTGTTTATTGTTTATTGTTTAAGATGAGATTGTGATCTCAATAATCTAACTATAAATTAATATTTATGTTTATAAAATTTCTCATCTATCATTTAAATTCTTCAACCGAGTATGTATTTATTTCTTGCCCACTTGTATTTTAGATACAAATCAATTTACCTATACAAGTCTCTATAGTTTGTATATATATCACATATCAATTTAAGAAACACGTATAATTACAGTACTAACCGTTTATAAAAAATAAAAAAAAATTTACATATTATGTATAACATACGTATCCAACCACTAGTATATAAAACTTCAAACTTTATTTCTCTTCATTTTTTATTTTTTTTTTCCCCATTTGGGTCTAGTAATGAAACCAAAAGCTTCCTTTTTGTTAGATTGACCAATGAGATTTTTAATTTGAATAGAGCATCCTAGAGTCCGTTTATTGACCTGAGGTCCCCTAATTAGAGGTAAGGACTTTAATGCCATGCTAATGATATACGTCATAGTGATTTTAAAGGGAGGAAGTTTAATGAACTCTAATGACATGAGAAATAAAAAAAATACAAATATAAATACAAACATTGCTATTATAGTGGGACTCACTCCCAATTAGAGTTTATTTATTAGAGTTCTAAAACATTTTAGTTTTTTTTTTCTTCAATTGATGGAGAATTAACTATAAGGAGATGGTGTGGCTGTTGGGCAGCATGTGCTGTCATTAGCATCTATTTTAGGGTTTGTTTTGATATTTTAAATCGTTCACTTTTAGGATATATGGAGTAAAATATTTTTGTAAAAAAATTAAGTTGATTGGACATCAATAATCTTTTCATCGAATCGCACTTGTATTCAATTTTATAATTTAAATTACATTGTCATTGAATACAAATGCAATTCGATCAAAGGATTATCAATATCTGATCAACTAAATTTTTTCCAAGAATGTTCTACTCGATGTATCCAAAAAAATAAACAATTTGAATAATCAAAATGGGCCTTGAAATAATCCTCAATAGCCACACAATAGCCACACCATCTCCTAACTAGAAATATAAAAATAATTACATTAATTTAGACGATTATAATTTAACAATGCATCTCTATAATGTAAGAATATCCATAAAGTGGCCCATATGCCACATGTTTTATTTATTTATTTATTTATTTATTTATTTATATTCAATTGGTTTAATGACTAATTAATTGGTTTAATGACTAACGGGTAATTAATGTCTGTTCACTATTCCATATAGTGGTTTCATGGGACTTTACAACTTCCCTGATGGTGGGAAGTTATAAGGAATTACACTTGGATATGGGTCCAAGCCTATCTATATATATGCATGTGATAGCCATCAAACACAGACGTTGTTTTGTGAATAGAATAGGCTTGAAATTCTGTTCCTTCCACTTTTCCCATATGATTCTGTAAAAGTGTTCAGTGAGTGGGTTTTGCTTATACATTCAAGATTTGATCATTCAAGGATAAAGATTCAAAGGCTTGAACATCATGGCAGAGGTATTCTTCTTTCTGAATTAAAATTATTTTAATTCTCACAATTGGTATCAGAGCCAACCTTATGTTATGTTGTTTAGTTTTTATTTCAAATTCTTACATCAAACTATTATCAATTTCGTGAATCGAATCAAGCCTATTCTATACATGTGATATTTGTATATTAATTCACACCATAAAATTTAACAATTCAGAATCATTGTAGAATCAGAATGAGTAATTTATATTGCATAACTTTTGAATATCACTATTAAAGAAAAAGGAAGCACTGTTGCAATAGTAGAGTCCATCGTGATTTGTGCTAGTGGTATTTACATTTATTTAGAATTTTCTCCTACTCTCTATCTATTTTATTTAGGAGACTTGTTGTGTGTCATTAACTATTATTTTTTATACACACATTAAAGAGCAAAATATTTAATCTGATTCTGTATAAAATCTAGAAATTCTCATACTTTTATTTGGATTTATTTGGTTTATTTTTTAAAAAAAAAAGCATGAAAGACTTGAATTTATTTCTAGAATTTTCATAAATAAATTTTAACATGCTGTTAAGGATGTTTTGTTTATTATCATTGCATGTTTAAATAGAAAGCAAATTCAGTTGAATCTCATACAGTGAATTATAACATGTTCTTTTAGTTTTTATAATTTTTAAGATTCATTGGCATGTTATCTAAAATAATGTAATATTATATTACATGCATTAAGGTAATTATTTATGCATTGAAAATTCATGTGAAATAAGAGTATGAATACACTATGTGTTGGGCTTATGTAATTTATTTTGGTCCAATTTTTAAGCAAAATCTAGTATAAGGTTGAATTACATGTGTTCGGTCTTGGATTTTTCATGTGATATTACTCTGATTGTATGTATTATACATTATGTGCATTGAAAGATTATATATTTGTTGTGACTATAAGGATTTGCTCACATTAATAAATTATGCCATATTTAAAAATTTTATTCTGTTTTAACAGTAGCCACAACATCTTAAGACATAAAGATGTGATCCTCAGTATTTTGATCACATAAAGTTAAAAATTAATTTGGCATTTTTACATTGCAATTACGTTTTATAAATAATTTCTTGGTCCTACAGGAAAGTAATTATTTATGAAATTTAATTGGAATAAGATAATAGATTGGGTATTAAAGGGATTGAACACTCTAAACCCACAGGTATGAATTTTCTTTTCCTTACATATTTCGGAACCCATTAGTCTTATTATAAAGTAATAGCAAATCTAATACAGTTTAGTGACCTCTACCCACAGGAAGGTTTAGATTTGTTACTGAATTTGACATTGGTTGATTCAGACTATAGCTATTGTTTCAAAGCATTAATAATGTTCTTGGTAATTGCAGTGATTTCTACCTCTGTACTATCTAATGAGTCTTCTCGTATTCCATTCTTGAACGGTGATAATTTTTCGGACTGGAAGGACAAAATCCTTCTAACATTAGGGTGCATGGACCTCGATCTGGCACTCCATGTGGATGAACCTCCTGAACCCACGGACGAGAGTTCCGCTGCAAAAAAGAGTGCTTATGATAAATGGGAGCGATCCAATCGCTTAAGCCTAATGCTCATAAAGTCACATATCAGCCAGAGCATTAGGGGCTCAATCCCACCATCTGATAAGGTCAAGAACTACATAAGGGCTATTGAAGAGCAATTTGTTAGTTCTGACAAAGCATTGGCAAGCACCCTAATAAACAAACTATCAGGAATGAAGCATAACAATTCTAGGAGTGTGCGTGAGCACATTATGGAAATGAGGGACATTGCAGCTCATCTTAAGTCCTTAGAGATTGAGAAGAAAGATAATCTCATATCTCTTGTGTGTTATGAATCTAATTTTGTTAATACTCATCAATATGATTGGTGGATTGATTCGGGTTCTACAATTCACATTGCTAATACCATGCAAGGCTTCCTCAGCCTAAGGAAACCGACGGAAAGTGAACAAGGCATCTATTCTGGCAATGGGATGCGTTCGCACGTCGAAGCTGTTGGAACTTTCAGACTTGTTTTAAAAAATGGCTTTGTTTTGGATCTTGAAAACACATTTTACATTCCATCTTTTTCAAAAAATTTAATTTCTGTTTCTAAACTAGTACCATTTGGATTTGAATTTCAGTTTATTGGTGCAAATTTTATTTTGTTTAAAAACTCTGTTTCTATAGGATTTGATACTTTAATTAATGGTTTGTACAAATTAAATTTGGATCCTGTTTTTGAACAAAATCTTTTAACCTTGCATGGTGATATTGGCATTAAGCGTAATATTGTTGATAAGTCCTTCTCTATTCTTTGGCATAGGAGATTGGGACATATCTCCATTGAGAGAATAAAGAGGTTGGTTAATGATGAAGTCCTTCCGACTCTTGATTTTACCAAATTTGGTATTTGTGGGGACTGCATAAAGGGAAAGCAGACCAACAAGACCAGTAAAGGTGCCAAAAAGAGTGAGGAAATTCTTGGAATCATACACACTGATATTTGTGGACCATTTACTCCACCTTGTCTGAATGGTCAGAGATATTTTATCTCATTTATTGATGACTTCACACGATACATGTATCTCTACCTCTTGTTTGATATGGCCGAGGCACTTGATGCCTTTAAAGTTTATAAAGTAGAGGTAGAGAAACAAACAGAAAAGAAAATTAAAATTGTGAGGTCAGACAGGGATGGAGAATATTATGGGAGGTACACAGAATTGGGACAATTACCAGGTCCATTTGCTAAGTTCTTTAAGAAAGAAGGCATTATTGCACAATATTCAATGCCTGGCACACCACAACAAAATGGTGTTGCTAAAAGAAAGAACCGAACACTTATGGGCATGGTAAGAAGCATGCTTAGTTATTCTAATATGTCTATAAATTTATGAAGTGAAGCTTTGAAAACCGCCGTGTATATCTTAAATAGGGTTCCATCCAAGGTTGTCCCCAAAACACCGTTTGAGTTATGGAAAGGATGGAAGCCAAGTTTAAGACACTTACACGTTTGGGGTTGTCCAGTTGAAGTGAGGGTGTATAACCCACATTTAAAGAAATTGGACCCCAAAACAGTTAGTGGTTTTTTCATAGGCTATGCGGAAAACTCCAAGGGTTACAGATTTTATTGTCCTTCAAATTCACTTAGAATTGCTGAAGCCAGAAATGCTAAGTTTATTGAGGAAGTTGACCCTAGTGGGAGTTACCCTTGAAAGATAGAGTGGAAGGAATCACGGGATCTAGATACAACACCTGTGAATATAGGTGAATTGGTTGTCTTTCAGGATAATCAACCTGATATCCTTGAAAATCAACAAATTCAAGAACTTCCACCACAAGAGAACCAAGTCAACATAGAGCATGTAGCTCAAGTCCCAATTGAGACTACAGAATTAAGAAGATCCTCACGAGCTAGAAAGTCAGCAATTTCTGGTGATTATTTTGTATACTCAATGGAGTCTGATTTTGACATCGGACCTAAAGATGATCCTATTTCATTTTCCAATGCCATGAATAGGGATGATTCTAAATTATGGTATGATGCCATGAAGGAAAAGTTGGAATCTATGGCTAAGAATCAAGTTTGGACAATTGTCGAGTTGCCTAAAGGAGTTAAAGCTGTTTGCTGTAAATGGGTCTATAAGTGTAACAACCCCAACCTCTGATTAACGCTAACCCATGATTAACTATGCCTAATTAGTAATTAAGGTGAAATTCTGAATTAAAATACATGTGTGTGATACATTGTGGTGTTTATATCTGTTAGGCGTAGAAAGATCTGTTCATGTTTTGGTCTTGAATTGCGAATTGAAAGCCTTATCGGCATTCGAATCAGAAATTGACTTGATTTATGTGCTAATTAGGATTTATAGAATTTTATAGTAGGTTTAACTAAAATTTGGTTCAGAATGATTAAATTAGATTAAAATAATGCCAATTGAATTAACTTGGTCAATTACTACTTATAAGTCATTTTGTTACTCCACTCACTCATTTCTCCATCTTACATGTACCTTTGAGTTCTCTAAGACCCAAAACGTGGGAGAGAGTGAGAGAGGAAAGGATTTGGGATCAAGCTTGAGGGTTAGGAGAAATTGTTAGGAGACTTTGGTGGTTTGCTCAAGAACATCTCTAACCATAAGGAATTGAGAACTTTAGGTAAGAATGTTAGTCTCTAGCCTTGTAATTTAGTTGATTAATGCTTGAAATCAGTTATGTAGGCGAATTAACATGCGAATTGAACTAAAGGTTGGGAATTAAGAATGAATTCATGCATGCATGCATGAATTCATTCTGCATGTTTCATGGCATTTTAGAGATTTATTTTCAAGAATTCCTTCATGCATGTGTTGAGTCCATTCTGATTTTGGAAACACAATGAGTTTCATGTGATTTGGTAGCATTTGATCATGTTTTGAAGAGCCTTAGCTCAAAAATGTATTTGCATGTGATGTCCATAAATTGATTTTGAATTTAAGTTGAGTTTGTGCAAAATTGATATCTTTTTGGGCCATGATTTCTTGAAATGATCTTTTAAACATGTTGTTCTATGAGTTATTAAGTTTTTTCCAAAGTTTTGGGCCCAGAAAATTGAGTTTGATGCTTCAAAGGTCGAATTTGAGCTTGGTGATCAAATCTGGAATTTCCAGAAATTTGATCCACGCTCGAGCGTGGAACTCTACGCTCGAGCGTGCACTCTGAGTACGTGCACTCCGCTCAAGCGACGATGTTTACGCTCGAGCGTGAAATGCATATACCTAGAAGTTCTTGTGTTTTGCAGTCCGCTCGAGCGAGAGATTCATGCTCGAGCGAGAGTCTGAGTCTTACGCTCGAGCGAAGGTCGAGCGTCCGTCGAGCGTAAAAATCATGCATCCAGCACTTTTTCATGAGTTCACAGTCCATTCGAGTGAGGAAAGTCACACTCGAGCGGGGCTTCATTGTCTGCATGTCCGCTCGAGCGAGGAAAGCCACGCGCGAGCGTGGACCTTATTTCCAGCAAATTTTGAGAAATGTTTTTCAATGCATTCTTGCATCCTCATTCCATCCTAAGCGTTTCTAGGCCATATTTAAGACTCCATAATGAGGATTAAGGGTTAGAAACACACTAAAAGCAAACGACATAAGTTATGTACAATTCGAGTATGTATTTCAAGTGTGTATCTGTTATGTGTCGTATGGGTCACGTGCCACATCCTGTCTGACCAATCTGCTCTGTCTGTCTGTCTTTAGGCCAACTGTGAGTAATAACTTAGTAAAGTTATGTTCAACTGTATTTATTTTCTATGCGATAAAATAAGATTTGTTTTCCAAAGTGCTATGTTCTATACAATGAATGACTGTCTAATTTTCTGATATGTATTCGTGACATCTTTAGCATCATGTGATATCTGTGGCTGTTACCCGGTATCGGAGGTTCCTTTATGGAACTTAATCTGTTTGCACTCTGTTACCCGTACCGGATGCTCCGTCATGGGAGCTCAGCGTATCTATTCTCTGTTACCCGAATCCGGAGGTTCCTTATGGAACTGGTTACTCGTAACCCTCACGTGTTTGTATCTATTCTGTATCTGCTCTATTAATGCTAATGGATGTATCACGTATGCTTACACATGACTTATGATTTCTGTATATGATCTGGACAAACTATGAATTTGATACAAACTGAATTATGAATTCTGAATTTGTACAGACTCATTCATTGAAACCTCTTTACTCTGTTATTGTTCACTAAGCTTTCGCTCACAGTTTATATTATGTATGTAGGTGAACCGGCACGTGATCAGGGGCAGAGTTAAAGGCCTTCGATTCTGTTTTTGTCAGCCAACTGTTGTGCCTCCCGAGAAGGTTCCGATTGATGTCTAGAGTTACGGCTGTTTTTGTGTTTATGATAGTCTTGGTCTGTTTTGTACAGTTGGGTCCTGGGTACTTCACTCTTGTAAATATTTTGTAAATATGGTATCCTTTGACCGACACACTTATGTTTATATATAAGTCTTGATATATTCTGTCCCATGTATGTTATCACAACTCATTGGACCTTATCTATTTTATATATTTGCTTCCGCAGCCCCTTATTATTTGCTAATCTGTCAAGAGGCCTTTGGTAATCCAAGGATTACTGGCCAGTTACGATGCTAGACCTACAGGGGCGGGTTTGGGTCGTGACAATAAGACTAAGAAAGACTCAAATGGTAATGTCGAACGATATAAGGCCAGACTTGTAGCCAAGGGTTTTACTCAAAGAGAAGGCATCGATTATCATAATACATTTTCTCCGGTTTCTAAAAGGATTCATTTCGAATTATCATAGCACTAGTAGCTCATTTTGATTTAGAGCTACATCAAATAGATGTGAAAACGACATTTTTAAATAGAGATCTTGAGGAAGAAGTATACATGAACCAACCTGAAGGTTTTTGTTCTGATAAAGATAGTCACTTAGTTTGCAAGCTCAAGAAATCGATATATGGACTAAAACAAGCTTCCCGACAGTGGTATTTAAAGTTCCACAATGTTATTACTTCATATGGTTTTACGGAGAATGTTGTGGACAACTGTATATACCTTAAGGTTAGTGGGAGCAAATACATTTTTCTAGTTCTATATGTGGATGACATTTTACTTGCATCTAATGATTTGGGATTGTTGCATGATACTAAACAATTTCTTTTGCAAAATTTTGAATGAAGGATATGGGTGAAGCTTCTTATGTCATTGGCATAGAGATTCACAGAGATAGGTCCAAAAGGACATTAGGACTATCTCATAAAGCCTACATTGAAAGAGTTTTGGAGAAATTCAACATGAGTGATTACACTCCTAATGCAGTGCCTCTTTTAAAGGGTAACAAATTCAGTTTAAGTCAATGTCCGAAGAATGATTTGGAAAATGAACAAATGGTTAGCATTCCCTATGCGTCTACCATAGGCAGTTTAATACATGCTTTGGTTTGTACACGACCTGACATTACATTTGCAGTTGGGATGCTTGGAAGATACCAAAGTAATCCAGGAATGGAACATTGGAAGGCTGCAAAGAAAATCATGAGCTACTTAAAGGGAACCAAGGACTACATGCTTACTTACAAGCATGTTGACTGTCTTGAGATGGTTGGATATTCAGACTCGGTTTTTGCGGGTTGTCAAGATTCCAGAAAATCCACTTTAGGATATGTCTATCTGTTAGCAGGCGATGCTGTTTCATGAAAGAGCGCCAAAGAGACGATACTTGCATCATCAACAATGGAAGCAGAGTTTATAGCCTGCTTTGAAGCAACCTCACAGGCTATTTGGTTAAGGAATTTTATCACAGGGCTTCGAATTATGGATTCAATTTCTAGGCCATTAAAGGTTTACTGTGATAATTCGACTACGGTTTTCTTCTCTAACAACAACAAAAGTGGTAGTCGAAGCAAGCATATTGACATAAAGTATCTTGCTATTCGAGACTGTGTTAAGAAGCAAGAAGTCAGCATTGAGCATATTAGTACCGATATGATGATTGCAGATCCCATGACCAAAGGTCTTTCTGTAAAAGTGTTTTCAAAACACATGGAGGGTATCGACTGATTGGTTAGCTCAATAATTTTTCTAGTTGTTGTTTTATTTTGTTTTGTCATGACATTTTGATTATTATTAGTGAAAAGCATCATTTTGTGCACCTAAAGTATTTGTGATGCTATGCAGTCCATTGGGACTATTGATCCATAGGGATCATTGGACCCAGAATAACTTATTAGAAGTTATTCATAAAGAATGACACTACATAAAGTTGAGAGTGTAATACAATGTAATACATGGAAGGAAATACTTAATTGATAGAGTATAACCGCCATGATTCGTGTATTATACCTCTAAGGTTTGGGGTTTTTTTTTTATTTATTTAATGGCCATCATCAGTTTGTTAGTTACCCAACAATCAACAACGTGTGTTATATGTGCCAAGTGGGAGAATGTAAGAATATCCATAAAGTGGCCCATATGCCACATGTTTGTTTTATTTATTTATTTATTTATATTATATATATTTATTATATATATTCGATTGGTTTAATGACTAATTAATTGGTTTAATGACTAATGGGTAACTAATGTCTGTTCACTATCCTATATGGTGGTTTCATGTGACTTTACAACTTCCCTGATGGTGGGAAGTTATAAGGAGTTACACTTGGATATGGGTCCAAGCCTATCTATATATATGCCTGTGATAGCCATCAAACACAAACGTTGTTTTGTAAATAGAATAGGATTGAAACTCTATTCCTTCCACTTTTCCCATATGGTTCTGTAAAAGTGTTCAGTGAGTGGGTTTTGTTTATACATTCAAGATTTGATCATTTAAGGATAAAGATTCAAAGGCTTGAACATCATGACAAGAGGTATTCTTCTTTCTGAATTAAAATTATTTTAATTCTCACATATAAGTCTAGCATCAACCACAAAGAAATCACCAAGTCCAACCCAACAATTCTCAGCATAACTCTCATAATGAGAGAAAAATAATAAAAAAAATATCAAACTCATCTCCATATCTATAAGGTTAAAGGACCTACTTACTCTAATATTATATAATCCTACTTAGTCTTGGTGATTTTATTATATAATCATGATTATAATATGATATGATAACATAATAAATAAATAAGTCAATTCAATATAAAATTTACATAATATGAAATTGACACGAATAACATATTTAATTAAGAGTTAGTTACATACTTTGATATTATTTTTAGTATAAAGTGTCATAAGATATTTAAATTCTTTATGTAATTCTAGCTCAAATAAAAATATATATAAAATAATCTTTTGATCTCAAGATAGTTTTTTTTTTTATTTCTATTTGAGATAATTTAATTTAATTAATTAATTTATAATTTCAAAGTTAATCTAGTAAATAATAAATATATAAAAATAACTCATTGACGAATGGTTGAGAAATTGACAGCTGTATCTAGAATTTGAATACCAAATTCAATCTAACCAGACAGCTTGATCCCCGTCATAGTCAGCGAAGTGGCAATCATGAAAGAATTAGCACCACAAACTTCTCTACAAAGCACAATTCGGGTTGGATTCGCATCTAAAAACTCATAGCCTCACTGAAATAAAAGTGTGAAAATAAGTACAACTGAAAGGAGTTTTGTCAAATGGGATTGCCAAGAATAAAAACCTAACAATGATGACAGTAGTGTTGGATCCTAGTTTATTGGGCTTGATGTTAAACATGTTGATGAGAGAACTTTTTGATGCTCATCTTCGTCATCAGGCCTCTCTCTCTCTCTCTCTCACTGTTAAGACTCAATAAATGACATTGAACATTGTATCTAGAAGGAAAAATGATAGAATAAATTGAATCATAAGACCATCAAGACAACGGGAAGGTCGTGGCATATTTGGACCCAATAATCAAAATTTGTTTTCCCATGGATCAACTTTAGAGCACTTCTTGAGTTGAATGAACTTGCTACTTTTGTGTTTCTGGTGCTATATGTGCAGGTGTATGATGCAACTTTCCTCTGAATCACGATAAGATTAACAAAACCCACAATGCCAAAAATGTTTTGGAGGAAGATGCCACTATATATGTGACTCGTTCAAGGCTTTGATGGTGTGAAGAGACATAGAAAGCATAATCATATAGCCATTTGATTTTAGGTGGAATGCCTATCAGATGAAAAGAAAACGAAGCTCGTCAAGCATATACTACACATCATGCTGATCACAAATAATGTAGCAGTTTATAAATATTTGATTGTATATTACAAATTGAAGGTTTGTTGGAATTTTTTTACAAGTAAAAATGGTTACTGGACGTAACATCACAACATATTATGCTCTGCTTTGCTTTCGAGCTTCCTTTTTTACATTTTTTTTCCCCCCCACTTTTTGTGGGAAATATCAATGTTAGATTTTTGTAATTAACAATCTAGTTTGATAAAACTCCTTCAGTTGTAATTTTATTCGTTTTTTTATTTCAATGAGGTTATGAGTATTTAGATGCGAGTCCAACCCGAATTGTGTCTTGCAGAGGAGTTTGTAATCTTAATCCTTTCATGTTTGCCACTTCGCTGACTATGGCAAGTTCGAGGCAATGCCTAGGCAAGGTCGAGGGGCAGCGCCCCTAAAGCAAAAAGCAAAAGGCAAAAGTGCAGCTGAAGTTGTTTGACCTCTTGAGCGGTCATTTGCGCGCTCGAGCGGAGAAAAGGATTATCCAGTATTTTTGCAGAGCGTTTGAACTTCTGAGAAGAAAGTTTTACCACTCGAGCGGTGAAAGTTGCGCTCGGGCAGTTAGTCTATATGTTTCGCACCGCTTTTAGTCACACAACTCGAACGGTGAAATGTGCACTCGAGTGGTCTTCGTGATCCAGTTTATAATAAAGTGCACTATTTGTTCGTTTTAAGGTTTGTGTCGTCCAGAAAGGAAAAAAAAAAAAAAAAAAATTAAGTGTTATATATTGGAGGGTGCTTTATAAGTGTTTCCTTCATGATTTAAGAGTGATCAATGAATCCATGAACTTTATATCAACATCATCAAAAGATTTGTTTGTTTTCTTTTATTTACAAAAGAGAAAAGTGTTCTTCGATGAATTCTAGGGAATTTGGGCCTTAAACTTTGGTGGATTCTAGAGTGACTTATCACTATGGATTCGACATCAACATTGTGGATTCACTGTTAGAAAAGACAATTCCAAGGTGAAGACAGTGATAGAAGAGGCACATTGGGGCCAGTTCAATTCAGGTATGGATTCATTAGGTAATTGAGAGTACACTTGTATAATTCTTTTTTGTCTTCTTAGTGGATTGTTTTGTAGCTTTGACCAGTGATTTTCTTTTATCACAGTTGGAGGTGCGCCAATTATGATTTTCACATTAAATCGTTGTGTCAATTTGTCTTTGATTGTTTGATTATGATTATTATTTATTATTTAAAAATTGAGATATAATCACAAATTAATATCTTAAAGTTTTTTTTAGATTTTTCAAGAAATGGATTATTTTATGGGAAATCTGTACACAATAATAAAATTTAAAAAAAAATTTAAAAAAAAAATTCGACACAAACATGATGGAGGGAAAATTTGAGTTGCACCCCATCACAGTGAGTTGCACTTATCATGTTTGTTTAATTTTTTTTTGTTTCTATCCTACTGTTGACTAATTACCCCTTCTGTTATTCGCTGTGATTTTTTGGGAGAGTTGACTCGACGCGATGATACGATTTTATCATTATAATGGATACAAAAATGTTTCTTAGTTCAATTTCTCCAAAATTTTGGATGCTATTTCCTTATCAAAATACAATGTTTCATTGGATTAGTATTGTTCTATTTTTATTTTTAAATTTAAAAATTCAATAACCTGTTATTTGAATCTCCATTTTTTAATAAAATTTTTATTTTAAATATTCTTTCATTGAAATTTATCAAATAAGATTTACGATGGATATAAAATATCTATAAAAAAAATAATAAAAATTTACTATGTTTGCCGTTGTCAAATAGTGAAATTTGGATACATGACTACATCAAGGGTTGAATTAATATGGTGATTGGACAAAAAATTGACATTTGAACTAAAACTGTCCAAAAAAGTTTAATATTTTAGTATTGTAAGATGTTAAATTTTGGTTTTGAACCCCCAAGGGTTTAGCCTGGTGGATGAGATTTGAGATTTAAAGGTTTGCTCTTTACAAGATCTCAGGATTAATCCCCTTGCCACCGAAACTCTTGGGGTTACCGACCGTAGGAAATAAATCTATTTTGAAAAGTTTGTTCAGACTATAGAGATTGTTTAGTGCGCTCAAACTGGCTTAGGATACTCAACCTATCCAAAAAAAAAAAAAGGGGGTTTTGGGAATAATCATCGCAGATAATCTTAAACATTGATGATAGTAAGAGTAGTGTTGATTCGGCCCAAACAACTTGGTCTGAGGTCTGAACCCAAACCTCAAACCCCAAACCCAATCTCACAACTACAATTAAAAAGGCAGCTTATTTATCCTGTTTAGTTGAGCTTTTAAAAAATATTTTATGTTAAAAGCTAATTTGGTAACAAAATAAAAGAAAATAAAAATACTCATCATTTGTTTTATGATTTTTTGCTTTTGAAAGTTGAAAATAATTTGTGAAAATTTAGAAAAATAAAATTTGATGATTTGTTTTGGTCAAATTAGTTTCTATTTTTTTGAATTTTTTTTTTTAAAACTCATAGTTATTTCAAGATTTTAATAGGGTAAAGTTTTTGGTTTTTTTTTTTTTTTTTTTTTTTTTTTTTGTCCGTGTGGTTCTATGGGCCTACCACTTACCCTTATTTATAATTCAATCTAATCATTTTGTAAGTTCTTGTGTATAAAAAAAAATGACAGCTACATAATTTTATGACATTTGTTTTTTGAAAAAAAAAATGAACAATGAGTATAAATCTTAAAATATACTATTTATTTTTTAAAAATGAATATAATATAATAAAATATGTAACTATAATTATGAGTCAATCTAATTTTTGTTTATAGAATCTACCCATAAATTTATATATATATATATATATATATATATATTATAATGAAGGAATCTAATTATTAAAATGTATACGTACATTGTACACACTGCCTAAGAAATTATGAAACATAGAATACAGGCATATATATATATATATATATATAGAGGGGGTTTTGAAAAATTGGTTAAAAGTTAATTTTTTGATTTTTTTTTTTTTTTTGGTCTTTTTATGAATAAAAAATGTGAAAAATTATGTGACCTAAAATAGATTAAAAATTAAAGGCTGATTTTTAACTAATTTTTCAAATGAAACCATAATAACATATCATTAACCACTAAGGCCACATGCTCCACCAACCATGCTGGTTGCAGGATAACAAATTATGGCCCCGTTTGGTAGAGCTGTGAGAAAGTGATTATAACTTATAACCTAACAGCTTATAACTTATAGCTGTGAATATAAGCTGATTTTTGACTTATAAAAAATTAGGGTAAACTACCAATAGGTCCTACTTTGGAGACTTATTACCCAATAGGTCCTACTTTGAAGACTTATTACCCATTAAGTCCTATTTGATAAATTTATTAAATGATAAAGATAAATTTTATCAGTCTTTTTTTTTATGAATAAATTTATAGTGATAAATTTATCAGTCTCTTATTTTTATAAATAAATTTTTAGTGATAAATTTATCACTTTCTTATTTTTATAATGTTAAATTTATTAGTTAGGACCTGTAGGTAAATAAGTCTAGTTAATAGGACTAATTGGTAAGTACCCCTATAAATTAAGCTTCTCCCCCCCCCATTCAAAAAATAAGTTGATTTTTGACTTACAAAAAGTTATAAGCTGTATTGTTAAGCTGAACCAAACACATCAAAATAGTTTAAATTAAACTAAAAACTGAAATAAGCTAAAAATAAGCCTTACCAAACAGGGCCTATATAGGGGCTTTTGCGAAGGAAAAAAAAGGGTCAATTTTTAGCTTTTTATTTATTTTGGGTCACATCACTTCTTTAAAAAGACAAAATAGGTTAAAAAAGTTAAAAAATTAACTTTTTACCAACTTCTCAAAACACCACATAAAATATAACAAAATAAAGAAATGATGGGTGAGTTTAATTTGTATTTTGAGATAAATTTTTTTAAAAAAAATGGGAGAGAGGGTTTAAAAATTTCTTGGTTTTGTTTGGTTATATATTTTGAAAATAGTTTTAGATTTGGGAGTTTGGAATGATTTGATATTTTGTCGTAATTGAGTAGATATGTGTGAGAAAAAAAGTGATTGTGAATAAAAGATTAGAGAGAAAAAGTGATTAATTGATATGTAATAGAGATAGAAATAATTTTTAAAAAAATTTAAAATAATTTGTAACCAAATATATTTTTGAACAAAAAATTCAAAAATACGTTTCAAAACACAAACCAAAGTCATAAAATATTTGAGAAAGTGATAATATGAATGTGATATAAAATAAATAAATTGTGAACTGCTTACGACAAAAGGCCACTAAAATTTGGTGTGGGTCATACCATGCATGCCGCATGTTTAAAAAATTTTGGACAAATTATTTTTATAAAAAAAAAAAAATCAGGTTTCACGTGTTTTTCAAATTAAATTTCAAGATTTTAATTATATTAATTTAAACCTTAAAATTTTAATAAGATTTCAATTCCTATCCTCCATTTAGTTCTATTAACTTTTTTAACAGAACAAAATTTAATAGAACACATGACACTACTTTATTGGTCTTTTTAATTTTAGTTTGATCTCAATTTTGATTTTGCCGACACCAAATCAGTACCAAGATTTATCAACCATCAAATAAGTCAAGACCAACCATCATGAAAGCTACAGTACATTAAACACATGGGATCAACTCTCTCTCTCTCTCTCTTTAAATTCTGGCAATTCATGATCGCCAAAAGCATTCATTTCCTACCCTCAGTGAATGGCCCTAATCCCATCTTCCTCTAATCTAATGGTCAACCACACCAGACACCAAGATTTCTTGTCTCTCTCTCCAAACACCAAACCAGACTATCTCTTTTGCTCTCTCTTTCTCAACTGGGTACAAACATCAAACCAAACACCACACTAGTCTCTGGCAGTAGATTCAACCACCTACACTTTCTCTCTCTACAAGTGAGCTAGCCATGGCCTCATCTTTATCTCTCATTGTCTCCCAAGCCATTCTCTCTCGCTCTATAACTTAGCCACATAGATCTTCTAACCCTTCCAACCATCATCTCTCTCCCCACCTTCTAAGACAATGGAGGGAGTAATGAATCTGAGAGAGGTACAAAGGGAGATGGCAGATCTGAGGAAATAGAGATGAGTGAGTGACGATTCCAAAGGAGGTGGTGAAGGCAACGACAAATCTGAAGGCGGAGGCCAATGGATTTGAGCGAAGCAGTGACGTGTGAGGGTGAACCATGGTAGATCTGAGAGAAGTGGCAGGAGAGGTAGGGAGTGGTGGACTTGAGGGCTAGTGGTTGTAGAGGAGGACTGCTAATGGTGTGGGTAGCGACAATTTGTTGGTGGCGATGGGCAGCAGTGAGGAGGAGGAGATGGTGGGATTCACTTTTTTTTTATTATTATTAAAAAGGTGAAAAGAGATGGTGAATGATGGAGGAAAGAGAAAAGAGATGATAGTGTGGATAGGTAGAAGAGAAAGAGAAATCAGTGAATGATAATATGCCATGTGTGCATTAATATTTTTTTTTCCGTCAAACAAGTTAACTGTGATAGACAGATGGTTCTTATTGATACGAAATAAGAAATTTAGGATTTAAATTGATACAATTGAAATCCTGTGGTTTAATTTGAAAAACACGCGAAACCCTGATTTTTATTTTTTTTGTAATTTGCCCAAAAATTTTTTATTTATTTTTATTTTTTTTAACCATCATATTGATGATGTTATAATGGCATTGTACAATTAGCAAGGGTTTCACAATTACTTTTTTTAATAAAATTTTTGTTGGTTTCCTATTGATTTTAGTAATTTATTAAAAAAATTTGTTATATTCTTTTACTTTTAATTTTTACCACAAGACATTAAAATTGAAAAACAAAATTTAATGATTTTTTTTTTCTTTTCCAAATGTATTTCATTCTTAAAACTTGTATTCTTTCAAGTTAAAACCTAAAAAAATATCAAAAATATTGACAAAAATTTTTAAAAAGTCTTAAAATACAAAAATAAAAGAAGAAGAATAAGAAAGGGTGAATAAAACTACTGTTCCTAAATATCATAGTAAACAAACATGATGTGATATGATATATTCATGTGAACCCATTAACCTAAATCTTGAGACCTTGTATGGTTGAGTGGATTATAGCATATGATTGAAATTATTAATTTATAGAATTTACATTTTAGTATTTAATTATAATTTTATTATTTGTATTTAATGGGCCAAACTTATTTACAGACACAAGAATTTACATTTTTATAATGTTCGTAACACAAGTCCAAACATGTATGAAATATTTGATAATACAAGTCCGAACATAGGTAATTTGTTCAGCAACACAGGTTCGAACATAGCGGCGGTGAGAGATCGGCCATAAAAGAGATTGATGACAAAAAGAGGTCAGCAATGAGAGATCGGTTGTGAGAGAGATCCACATCGAAGAGAGGTTGGCTGTGAGAGATCACCTGTGACAAAGATCGTCAGTGAAACTCTATTGACAGTAAGAGAAAGCTTGAGTTTAACAATGAGAGTCCAATAGTTACTGGCAAGAGAAAGCTTGAGTTTAATGATAAGAGTTCAACAATTAAGAGTTTTGGGAGATGAAGGATTTTTAGGGGGTGTGCTAAGAGTTGTACATTTTGATGTGTGTGATATTTTTAGAAACATACTTTGGTATTATTTGGGGAGTTCTTAGAAATTTAAGGTTTTCAATCATGTAGATGGGTCCAAAGAAACTCTTATTTTATTCAACATAACTGTACGAAAAATATCTAAAATATTTTTTTTTTATTAATTTTAATAACTAAAAATTCTTTTCGTCAGTTTTATTTCACGAAAATAGATAAATAGTTTAAATTAAAAAAAATCAAAAGATTATATTGATTGAATATATACATATGAATGTTGTTGTTTTATTTACAAAATGGTATTGATAGTGTTTTAATTTGTTCATATTATCTTTACTTTCCATGGACCTTTTTTAATTTTTGTCCAATTTTACAATTATTTGATGTGCAACTATTTTCATAAAAAAATTACTTGACATATTATTTTTGTTTTTCTTTTGTACAGATAAATGAAATCGTGCACGAAGCTGAATTGTACAGGACTAGTTGGCACTTGTTATAGTTTTTGAAGGATTATATATTTTTGAATAGATGTGTATGAAAAATATATGGGAAGACTACTAGTTATATTTTTGGATAGATGCGTATGGATAAAAATTTAAAACATAATAACAAGTACTTGCTATGTTTTAAATTTTTATGCTAGACTGATGTGAATTGGATAATTATATAGATTGCATGACCTTTTTAATTGGACGATTATGTAGTTTGGAATTACTTGTGCACGAAAACTTATAATAGTTGATGACTTCAATTAAACAAGTTAAGGATTAGCTAATTTATGTATTTTGTTGAGTGTTCATGATTCAGTTGATTTTGTTGATTTGAATGATTCTTGCAAATTATAAGCTATATTGAATGGGTTGGACAGATTATTATATATCATACAGGTCAAATGGAATTATTTTTATATTTTATTTCTATTTTGATAAACAAAAAGAATTGAATTGGCGACCAAAATTTGATTTAGTTTTTCCTCTTTTGGAGACCAAGTGATTAGTCGGGAAAAATAGCTAATATTTTTGCCGACTAAAGTTGTTAGTTGGTGTTTCACTAGTCACATTTGGCGACCAAAATGTTGGTAGGCAAAATGGTACATTTGGCGACTAAATAATTAGTCGGTAAAATTATTAATTTTGACAACCAAAGTGTTTGGTCAAGAATATTATATTTTCAACGGTTTAGCTACTAATGTTTTAAGTTACAAAACGGTTTAGTTACTATAATTATTTATTTGACCATTAAAATTTTAATTGGCAAATATATTCTTTTTTCCGATTAAAAAATTTAACAATCGCAAATTACTTTTACCAACCAAGTATCCACGACCATAGTGGCAACTAAAAAAATTAGTCGCAGAAGACTTTTGCCGACTAAAAACAAACTTTTACCGACTAAATTTTTAGTCGACAAAAGTATAATTTCCTGTAGTGAATGAATTTGTATTATGAGATGAATTATTAAACAAAAGTTGTGAAATTGTACAGTTAAGTTCATACCTTCAGTTATATTATAGGCATGGATTGTGAAAAATTGAAGTGAAAAATTGATAGAAAAATATTTGTGTAATATTATATATTTAAAGAACTTATTTATTGTTTATTGTTTAAGATGAGATTGTGATCTCAACAATCTAGCTATAAATTAATATTTATGTTTATAAAATTTCTCATCTATCATTTAAATTCTTCAACCGAGTATGTATTTATTTCTTGCCTACTTGTATTTTAGATACAAATCAATTTACCTATACAAGTCTATATAGTTTGTATATATATCATATATCAATTTAAGAAACACATATAATTATAGTACTAACCGTTTATATAAAAAAAAAAAATCACATGTTACATATAACACACGTATCCAATCACTGGTATATAAAACTTCAAATTTTATTTCTCTTCATATTTAGGTTTTTTTTTTTTTTTTTTTGCATTTGGGTCTAGTAATGAAACCAAAAGCTTCCTTTTTTGTTAGATTGGGACGAATGAGATTTTTAATTTGAATAAAGCATCCTGGAGTCCGTTTATTGACCCGAGGTTCCCTAATTAGAGGTAAGGATTTCCGACATAATACTTTAATTCCATGCTAATGATACACGTCGTAGTGATTTTAAATGGAGGAGCTTTAATAAACTCTAATAATATGAAAAATAAATAAAAATACAAACACAAACATCACTATCACAATGGGGCTCACTCCTAAAGAGTTCATTTATTAGAGCTCTAAAACATTTTGATTTTTTTTTTTTCTTCAATTAATGGAGAATTAACTATTTGGAGATGGTGTGGCCGTTGGGCAGCATGTGCTGTCATTAGCATCTATTTTAGGGTTTGTTTTGATATTTTAATTCGTTCACTTTTAGGATATATGGAGTAAAATATTTTTGTAAAAAAATTAAATTGATTGGACATCAATAATCTTTTCATCGAATCGCACTTGTATTCAATTTTATAATTCAAATTACATTGTCATTGAATACAAATGCGATTTGATCAAAGGATTATCAATATCTGATCAACTAAATTTTTTCCAAGAATGTTCTACTCAATGTATCCGAATAAAGAAACAATTTGAATAATCAAAATGGACCTTGAAATAATCCCCAATAGCCACACCGTAGCCACACCATCTCCTAACTAGAAATATAAAAATAATTACATTAATTTGGACAATTATAATTTAACAATGCATCTCTATAAGTCTAGCATCAACCACAAAGAAATCACCTAGTCCAACCCAACAATTCTCAGTATAACTCTCATAATGAGAGAAAAATAATAAAAAGTATCAAACTCATCTCCATATCTATAAGGTTAAAGGACCTACTTACTCTAATATTATATAATCCTACTTAGTCTTGGTGATTTTATTATATAATCCTGATTATAATATGATATGATAACATAATAAATAAATAAGTCAATTCAATATAAAATTTACATAATATAACATATTAATTAAGAGTTAGTTACATGCTCTAATATTATTTTTAGTATAAAGTGTTATAAGATATTTAAATTCCTTATGTAATTCTAGCTCGAATAAAAATATATATAAAATAATCTTTTGATCTCAAATAGTTTTTTTTTTTTTTCTCTGTTTGAGATAATTTAAATTAATTAATTAATTTATAATTTCAAAGTTAATCCAGTAAATAATAAATATATAAAAATAAATCATTGACGAATGGTTGAGAAATTGACAGTTGTATCTAGAATTTGAATAGCATATCTACAAATTCATTTCCGCTAAAATTTGGCAGGAATGGTATGAACCAGAATGGTGAAAATTTGGGGATAGGAAAGTGTAAGTGATACTGGACCTAATCATGTCTTGTGATTCAGTTCTGAAGGGAAAATTTCACTACATATCATAATTCCAATAATTATAATTCGTTAGATTTGGCACATTGCAATAAAACAAAGTCGTGAATTAAAATCTTCGAATGAAATTCTATTTTCTTGTATTGTTATACATTACCAGCTGATGCTGCCAAGCTAAGAGAATTTTTTAATATAGTACATGAATTTTGAAGAACAAGTTGCCTTTAGTTGGCTAGCTTAGCCATTGGAGTACATGCACTTGCACTTTCGAATGATTTAGTATTTTTCAATTTCTTTACTCACTTCAATGGTTCATATGGTTTTTCTCTTAACAAAAACATTGAGAATATATTGAAAAAGTACACCCCCAGCCGATAATCCAAATTACACATGTGAATTTTATTTTAAAAGCATCCTATATGATCCTTCATTTTTAGTTTATGTCAATAGCCTCTCGGACAATCTCCACTATATTTAAAAATAAATTCTATTTGTATGCTAAACAACAAACAGAATACAAAAGAAATAAAAGAAATGAGAGAGATAGTTTGATTACAAAAATCAAACCAGTAAATAAAAATAAATAAATAAAAACATATTTTTATTTTGTTACAAAAATAATATCAAAATTTGATATAAATAAATAATAAAAGAGAAAATAAATTAACAACTTACCAAATTAATTTCTTAAACAAATTTTTTGATCAAGTCCAATGTTTAACACTGTGTCCTTAAGACAGATTCATCATCTCCATCGTGCTTTCAGATTGTGGATATTTATCTCCCAAGATAAAATGATCAACAGTGAATAGTTGCAGCACTACACACTATTCACACAATGAACACACTAAGTGTTTACACTCTTTCTCACAAGAAAATTGTATGTAACAAAATGCAGAGAGTATTGACAGAGTTAGGGACGAAAATGATATGTAAAAACCAAATGAGGGACTGCCTATTTATAGATAGAGTGGTGGCTGTTTGGTTTGAATTAAATAGGTACAGTACCAGTTTAGTTTAAATTAAATAGATACAAATCTGTTTAAACCGGTAAGGCACTGTTTGGTTTGAATTTTAAACATATATTGAATCTGTTCGGTTTAATTTCAAGCTAATTGGAACCTGTTTGGGTGGAGGGAAAACTGGACAGATTTTCGAAATTAATTTCGAATTCTGGACGGATTTTATTTCACCAAAAAATTAAATTAAATTCAAATGTTTTTTACCCAAAAAGATAGATATTGGGCCAAACAAGCCCAATCCAACCTCACACCCCGCACCTACACCAAGCCTGGAGGGACGGAAGGCGCGCGTGTTTTTTTTTGGGTCCAATGACTCTAGCCCAATTTACCCATAACCTCTCCCTTCTACAAACTTGAGGTGCCCCTAAGGCCCTCCCCAAGTTACAAACCCATGTCTTATAAACTCATAAAAATTTTCCCACCAAACTAATGTGGGACAAGCCTTAAACCAAACCTTAAGGAATTTCTACCAAAAAACTCAATTTCCATGGAGTTCACTTTGGTTTCAATTTCCTATTCACCCGATAATGGTTTTGAATAACCAAATATACTACGTGAATCACAACACGACATAAAACGCGTTACCATTTAGACTCGCCAATTTTGACGCATGGGTCCCACCTAAAAAATAGACTAAAGTTGAGAAAAAATCTGATTTTTCCAAAACTTCCAAAACCATTTCTAACAATCCCAACTTGTTAAACTCAATTGATGCCAATATGCTTGGCCTTAATGCATTATTCGCACTAGTTCAGCTATTAGGAAGAGTCCTAAGTAGAGTTATGTACCTTATCCTTTCCTTTTTCTTGCTCATGTTTCTTTGTGGACAAATGGTTTCTTGTATCCAACAAGTACTTCTATCATCCTTCATGTGAAATGTTAGTCATATCCCAAGCGTTGGCTAAATTTATTTCAATAAACAGGTCAGCTTTTTTTCCTGCCAAGTGCAGTAGTTTTATCATTCACTACCATGGCGGTGTTTGGGAAGTGGGACTATAGGCTATTTTAGCCTCAAAGTGTCAAAAAAGCTTTTAGCCTCAATAGTAGCTAGGTACCGATTGATTTATAAAAAATAAAAATAAAAATAAAAAGCAATTGGCAGCGTACACTGTCAATGACAGTGTAGGCACAGTATTTTGCCAACCTACTCTCATAGGCGAAAATGACAATTTTGCTCTTGTAGACCAATTTTGGAAAAAGTGAGCTTAAGGGTAAATTTGTCATTTCAACTTCAAACATATTTTTCAATACAACAACTCAAATAAAAATCTATCATATCTTCTCAAACACAATAAAAATCCATCCTATCTTCCCAAACACAAAAACTAAAATAACCTACTCAAATAGCCAAAAAGTCAAAAAGCCTCTAAAATAGCCACTTCCCAAACACCCACCATATGAAGTAATGACTTAGTTCTAGTTCTATTGAGTTGGCAGATCTATTGTTCGTGCTTAAGCTCATGCTGACATTAGTGTTGGACCCTGGTTTATTAGGCTTGATGTTAAACATGTTGATGAGAGAACCTTTTGATGCTCATCTTCGTTATCAGGCTTCTCTCTCTCTCTCTCTCTCTCTCTCTCTCTCTCACTATTAAGACTCAATAAATGACACTAAACATTGTATTTAAAAGGAAAAATGATAGAATAAATTGAATCACAAGACCATCAAGACAACGGGAAGGTCGTGGCATATTTGGACCCAATAATCAAAATCTGTTTTCCCATGGATCAACTTTACAGCACTTCTTGAGTTGAATGAACTTGCTACTTTTGTGTTTTAGGAGCTGTATGTGCAGGTGTATAATGCAACTTGCCTCTGAATCACGATAAGAATAACAAAACCCACAATGCCAAAAATGTTTTGAAGGAAGATGTCACTATATATGTGACTCGTTCAAGGCTTTGATGATGCGAAGAGACACATAAAGCATAATCATATAGCCATTTGATTTTAGGTGGAATGCCTATCAAATGAAAAGAAAATGAAGCTCGTCAAGCATACACTACACGTCATGGTGATCAAAGATAAATGTAGCAGTTTATAAATATTTGATTGTATATTACAAATTGAAGGTCTGTTGGAATTTTTTTTACAAGTAAAAGTGGTTACTGGACATAACATCACAACATATATGCTCTGCTTTGCTTTCGAGCTTCTTTTTTAACATTTTTTGTTTTTTTATTTTTTCCCCCACTTTCTGTGGGAAATACCAAAGAGAAGTGTTAGGTTTTTGTAATTGACAATCTCGTTTGATATAACTACTTTTAGTTGTAATTTTATTCATTTTTTTTGTTTCAATGAGGTAATGAGTGTTTAGATACGAGTCCAACCCTAATTGTGCCTTGTAGAGGAGTTTGTGACCTTAATCCTTTCATATTTGCCACTTCGCTGACTATGGCAGGTTCGAGGCAATGCCTAGGCAAGGTCGAAGGGAAGCACCCTCGAAGCAAAAAGCAAAAATGCAACCGAAGTTGTTTTTGACCGCTCGAGTGGTCATTTGCACGTTCGAGCAAAGAAAATGATCATTCAGTATTTTTGCAGAGCGCTTGAACTTTTCAGAAGAAAGTTTTACCACTCGAGCGGTGAAAGTTGCGCTCGAGCATTCAGTCTATATGTTTCGCACCGTTTTTAATCACACAGCTTAAGCGGTAAAATGTGCACTCGAGCGGTCTTCGCGATCCAGTTTATAATAAAGTGCACTATTTGTTCGTTTTAGGGTTTGTGTTGTCCTGATTTCAGAAAGGAAGAAAAAATAAAGTATTTTATATTGGAGGGTGCTTTATAAGTGTTTCCTTTATGATTTAAGAGTGATTAGTGGATCCATGAATTTTATATTAATATCATCAAGAGATTTGTTTGTTTTCTTTTATTTACAAAAGAGAGAATTATTCTTTGGTGAATTTTGGAGAATTTGGGTCTGAAACTTTGATGGATTCCGGAGTGGTTCATTGTTATGGATTCGACATCAGCGTTGTGGATTCACCATTAGACAAGACAATTCCGAGGTGAAGAAAGTGATAGAATAGGCACATTGGGGTCAGTTCAATTCAGGTATGGATTCACTAGATAATTGAAAGTATACTTGTGTAATTTCTTTATGTCTTTTTAGTGAATTGTTTTGTGGTTTTGACCAGTAATTTTTTTATCATAGTTGGAGGCACTCCAATTGTGATTTTTGCATGTTAAATCGTTGTACCAATTTGTCTTTGATTGTTTGATTGTAATTATTATTTATTGTTTAAAAATTGAAACATAATCACAAATCAATATCTTAAGATTTTTTAAATTTTTCAAGAAATAGATTATGTTATGGGAAATCTCTACAAAAAAAAGAAATGAATAAAAAAAGAAATAAATAATAAATAATAATAAATAAAAAAATAAAACCGACACAAACATGATGGAGAGAAAATTTGAGTTGCACCCCATCACAGATGAGTTGCACTCATCATGTTTGTTGCCAAGTTTGGGTACTCCCAAATAATCCAAAAAGTCAAAAAATTACTCAAAAAGTTAAAAAGTTAACACTATTCACCAAAAGTCAACAATTACGGCTGCACAACTCCCAATTCAAATTTTCCTCTAAAAACCAATTTTCACAATTTTTTATTACACATTTTTTCATAAAAAGTCAAAAAGTTAACCCAAACATCCATATTTTCAACCTCACTTTTTTTGTCCAAAAAGACAAAAAGTGCACTTATTTAGTCTTCCCAAACTTGGCCTTTGTTTAATTTATTTTCCCTATCCTACTGTTGACTAATTACCCCTTCTTTTATTCGCTGTGATTTTTTGGGAGAGTTGACTCGACGTGATGATACGATTTTATCATTATAATGGATACAAAAATGTTTCTTCGTTCAATTTCTCCAAAATTTTAGATGCTATTTCCTTATCAAAATACCTAATGTTTCATTGGATTAGTATTGTTTTATTTTTATTTTTAAATTTAAAAATTCAATAACCTGTTATTTGAATCTCCATTTTTTCATAAAATTTTTATTTTAAATATTCTTCCATCGAAATTTATCAAATAAGATTTACGATGAATATAAAATGTTTGTAAAAAAATAATAAAAATTTATTATGTTTGCTGTTGTCAAATAGTGAAATTTAGATACACGATTACATCGAAGAAATTAATATGGTGATTGGACTAAAAATTGACATTTGAACTAAAATTGTCCAAAAAAATTTAATATTTTAGTATTGTAAGATGTTGAATTTTGGTTTTGAATCCCGAAGGATTTAAACTTGGTGGATGAGATTTGAGATTTAAATGTTTGTTCCTTGTAAGATCTCAGGATTAACTGTCTTACCACCAAAACTCTTGAGATTACAAATTGTAAGAAATAAATCTATTTTGAAAAGTTTGTTCAGATTGTAGAGATTGTCTGGTGCGCTCAAACTAGCTGAGGATACTCAACCTATCAAAAAGAAAAAGGGTTTTGGGAATAATCATAGCAGATAATCTTATACATTGATGATAGTAAGAGAAGTATTGATTGGGCCCAAACAACTTGGTCCCAAACCTCAAACCCCAAACCCAATCTCACAACTACAATTAAAAAAGCAGCTTATTTATCCTGCTTAGTTGAGCTTTTAAAAAATATTTTATGTTAAAAGCTAATTTGGTAACAAAATAAATGAAAATAAAAAATACTCATCATTTTTTATATGATATTTTTGTTTTGAGAGTTGAAAATAATTTATGAAAATTTAGAAAAATAAAATTTGATGATTTGTTTTGGTCAAATTAGTTTCTATTTTTTGAATTTTTTTTTTTTAAAACTCATAGTTATTTCAAGATTTTAATAAGGTAAAGTTTTTTTTTTTTTTTTTTTTCCTGTCCATGTGGTTCTATGGGCCTATCATTTACCCTATAATTCAATCTGATCATTTTGTAAGTTCTTGTGTATAAAAAAAAAATGATAGCTACATAATTTTATGACATTTGTTTTTTGAAAAAAAAAAATTTGAACAATGAGTATAAATCTTAAAATGTACTATTTATTTTTTTTAAATAAATATAATAAAATAAAATATGTAATTATAATTATGAGTCAATCTAATTTTTGTTTATAAAGAATCTACACATAAATTTACATATATATATATATATATATAATGAAGGAATCTAATTATTAAAATGGGTACGTACATTATACACGTTGCCTAAGAAATTATGAAACATAGAATATAGGCATATATATATATATATATATATATAGGGTAAATTATACTGACATCTATTGAGGTTTATATTTATTACAGTTCTCTCACCTTTTGAAAATTACATCTGCTCCTGAGGTTTAAAGTTTCATTACAAATTCTCTCCTCAGCAATTTAATTTTTTTAAATACCAATTTTGCGCACACTGGGTAAATTACATTGACACCCCTCACATTTTAGAAATTACAATCCCCTCCCCAAGGTTTAAAGTAGCCTTACCAACTGCCCTCTCGGTTAGTATTAGTTGGAAAAAAAAATTATTTAAAAAAAATTAATTGAAAAAAAATTTTATTAGTAAAATTTTTAAATTTCTGTTTAAAAATTAATGTAAGCTCATTTTTTGAATTTACATTTTTTCTCAAATTTATAAACTGAGACAACCATTTATAAACAAAAAAAATTATCAAACAAAATTTTATGACAGTTTTTAAAATTTTTGTAAATATAAATTGAAAACTGAAAACGAAATGGTTACTAAACAAGTTTCAGATGGTAAAAATGTCATAAAATTAACAAATAATTAAATAAGTTACCAACGTAGGAAATGATTTATCAAAAGATTGTTAGGCTATGTATAGTTTGATTTTTTTTTAAAAAAATTTAAAAATTAAAAATTAATTTGGTTAAGAAATAAAAAACAAAAAATACTTATAATTTTTATATAATTTTTATCTTTCGAGTGGTTAGAAATAATTTTTTACAAATTAAATTGAAATAGCCATACACACACATATATATATATATAACATGTCCAAAAGTTAAAATGATAATTATTTTTTTACCCTTTAAATGATAATTATTTTTTATTTCTTAACCAAATTAATTTTTTATTTTTTTAAAAAAAAAATTCTAAAAATCAAACCATACTAGCCTAAGAATCTTTTGATAAGTTATTTCTTACGTTAGTAACTTATTTAATTATGTGTTAATTTTACGACATTTTTACCATCTGAGGCATGTTTGATAATCATTTCATTTTCAGTTTTCAATTTATATTTACAAAAATTTTAAAAACTGTCATAAAAATTGTTTGATAATTTTTTTGGTTTACAAATGGTTGTCTTAGTTTGTAAATTTAAGAAAAAAAACGTAAATTCAAAAAATGAGTTTACGTTGGTTTTTAAATAAAAAATTTTAAAAAAAATTCAATTATTTTTTTTTCAATTATTTTTTTTTTCAAATAATTTTTTTTCCAATTAATTTTTTTTTCAATGAATTTTTTTTTCAACTAATACTAACCGATGGGGCAATTGGTGATGCTACTTTAAACCTTAGGGAAGAGATTATAATTTCAAAAATGTGAGGGGTGTCAATGTAATTACCCAGTGAGGGAAAATTTGGTATTTAAAAAAATTAAATTGCTAAGGGAGAATCTATAATAAAACTTTAAATCTCAAGAGGAGAGATGTAATTTTCAAAAGGTGAGGAGGGAAACTATAATAAATATAAATTTTAAGGGGTGTCAGTGTAATTTACCCCTATATATATATATATATATATATATATGTGGGTGTTTTGAAAATTTGATTATAAGTTAATTTTTTGAATTTTTTTTTTTATGAGTAAAAAATTATAAAAAATAATATAATTCAAAATAAATTAAAAATTAAAAATTAACTTTTAATCAGCTTTTCAAATGAGCTCATAATAACATATCTTTTTTTTTTTCTGTTTTTTTTTTTGGGATCATAATAACATATCATTAACCACTAAGGCCACATGCTATACCAACCATGCTTGGTTGCAGGATAATAAATTATATGAAATATAACAAACAGTTAAGATTGGTAGCTCGAATCCCCTTCCCCCGAATCCCCCGAAACGACGTCGTTTCGTATTTTTTTTTTTTTTTTTTTTTTTTTTTTTTTTTTTTTTTTTCCATTTCAGACGCAAAGAAGAGAAGAGAAGAAGAAGAAGAGAAGGGGAGGGGGAGGGGGAGGGGGAGGGGGAGGAGGAGGGCTGGAGGCGAGGCGACGAGCTTCGGACGGAGGCGAGGCGACGCCGGGCGGAGCTGCGGACGACGCCGTGCGGCGAGCTACGGACGACGAGCTTCGGACGACGCCGGGCGACGAGAGGCGACGCCGGCCGACGAGCTTCTTCCCCTCTCTTCTCTTCCTCCTCTTCCCCGATCTTTTCTCTCTCTCTCTCTCTCTCTCTCCTGAATTTCGGGGGATTCGGGGGAGCTCGATTTCGAGCTCCCAAGCTTTATTCTATAACAAAATAAAGTGATGATGGGTGAGTTGGATTTGCGTTTTGTGATAAATTTTTAAAAAAGAAAATTGGGAGAGAGTTTAGAAATTTTTTGATTTTATCTGATAATATATTTTGAAAATAGTTTCGGAGTTTGAGAGTTTGGGATGATTTGATATTTTGTCATAATCGAGTAGATATATATGAGAGAAAAAATGATTGATTGATTGATGTGTAATAGAGATAGAAATAATTTTAAATTTTTTAAAAAAAAAAATTGTAATCAAACATGTTTTTAGAAAAAAAAACAATTAAAATATGTTTCAAAACACAAACTAAAGTCATAAAATATTTAAGAAAGTGATAATATAAAGGGTGGTTTGGAATGATCTAAATAAGTGCACTTTTTATTTTTTTACGAAAAGATGTACAAAAAAATAGAGAGGTGATGTGATAAAAAAAAAATAAAAAGATAACTTATTTAGAGGATGTCAAACCACTCCTAAATGTGATATAAAAAAATAAATAAACAAATTGTGAACTGCTTACGACAAAAGGCCACTGGGATTTGGTGTGGGCCATACCATGCATGCCGCAAGTTTAAAAATTTTTGGACAAATTATAAAAAAAAAATTTAGCTTCCATGTGTCTTTCAAATTAAACATCAGGATTTCAATTATATCAATTTAAACCTTAAATTTTAATAAGATTTCAATTCCTATCCTCCATCCAGTTCTGTTAACTTTTTAACAGAATAAAATTGAATAGAACACGTGACACTACTTTACTGGTTCTTTCAATTTTAATTTGATCTTAACTTTGATTTTGCCGACATCAAATCAGTACCAAGATTTATCAACCATCAAATAAATCAAGAACACCTATCATGAAAGCTACAGTACATTAAACACATGGGATCAACTCTCTCTCTCTCTCTGAATTCTGGCAATTCATGATCACCAAAAGCATTCATTTCTTACCCTTAGTGAATGGCCCTAATCTCATCTTCCTCTGATCTAATTGTCGCGACCCAAACCTACCCCTATAGGTTTAGCGTCATAACCGGCCAGTAATTCTTGGATTACCAAAGGCCTCATAACATAATAATGTATAATTAGGGGCTGCGGAAGTAAATACATAAAATATACAGTCTATCGAGTTGTGAAAACATATATGGGACAGATAATCTTAAACTTTTATAAACATACGAGTGATGTCAAAAGATACAGTATTTACACGTCACTTTATATACTTAAAAATAGAGAAACTTGTTTAGGGAGCAAAAGAAACAAAATCTTATACAATCATAACAACACAGCCACCAAACTTGACTTAATTCGGAATTTCCTCGCGAGGCGCAAAGGTTGGCTGACAAAAACAGAGACGCCAGGTCCTAAACTCTGAGCATGGTCATGTGCTTGATCACCTACATACATAATATAAGTAGTGAGCGGGAGCCCAGTAAATAATAGAGTAAAGGGTTAAATAAATGATGTTCCATAATTAAATCTGTACAGAGAACCAATTCATATTCGTGTTCTCATTCAATGCGTATACAAAATTCAAAAATCATGTTTGATCATTCATAATTCATCCGTTAGCGCTAACAGATCACATATAGAGTTTCAAAAATCATACTTGTCAGTTCCATAGAGGAACCTCCGGCCGGGTACGAATAACTTGTCAGTTCCATAAAGGAACCTCCGGACTGGGAACGGATAACTTGTCAGTTCCATAAAGAAACCTCCAGCCGGGTGCAGATAACTTGTCAGTTCCATAAAAGAACCTCCGCACTAGGAACGGATAACTTGTCAGTTCCATAAAGGAACCTCCAGCCGGATGCAGATAACTTGTCAGTTCCATAAAGGAACCTCCGGACCGGGAACATATAACATACTTTTCATAAATACTTATCGAAAATTGGACAATCATTCATAGTACATAATATAACATTTCATAAAACAAATCTTATTTCATATACGGAAAATAATTTAACTTGAACATAACTTTACTAAGTTATTACTTACAAATAATCGGTGGCTCCAGATAGATGAGTAGAGTAGGCAATTCACTTAACTTGAGGCGCGTGACCTATATAACATGACAGATATATACATTGGAACACACGCTCGGTTTTTATACAACTTATTTAATTTGTTCTTAGCGTGTTTCTAGCCTTTATCCTTATCATAGTGTCTTAATCTTGGCCTAGAAATGTTTAAGATGGAATGAGGTTGCAAAAATGTACTTAAAAACATTTTTCAAAACTTGCTAAAAACAAGGTCCACGCTCGAGCGTGGCTTTCCTTGCTCGAGCGGACATGCAAAATGTGAGGGTCTGCTCGAGCGGTCTACAAACTTTCGAAAAAGTGCTAGTTGCTTGATTTTTCCGCTCGATGCTCGCTCGAGCGTGAGAGACATGCCCTCGCTCGAGCACAACTTTTGTCGATCAAACGTGCTGTAAAATGTAAGAACTTCTGGGAGCATGCATTTCACGCTCGAGCCAGCCCTTGGTCGCTCAAGCAGAAGTGTGAGACACATAGTGGTCGCTCGAGCGGGGAATCCGTCGCTCGAGCATTGAAGCAGAATTTTGGAATTTCTAGAATTGCTTCCAAGCTTCAAAACTCAATCTTAAGGCATCAAGCTCGATTTTTCTGGGCCAAAACTTGAGGAAACATTGAGAAACTCATAAAACATCATGAATTAAGGATAATTTTAAGAAATCATGGCCCAATAGCTTGCTAATTGCGCAAACATTCAACTTCAAATTTATGAATGTTCCATGAACATGACATGCATGAATTTTTTTGAACTTAAGCTTCTCGAAACATAATCAAATACTACAAAACAACATGAAACTTGATGATTTCCTAAAATTAAGGTGAATTCAAGACATGCATAAGGGAATTTTGGAAATTAAACTCAAAATGTGAGAAAATATGCATGCATGCATAGTATGGCTCAATACTCTTCATTTCTAACCCAATTCTTACATTAATCAACTCAATCCTCTAGAGTTCATGTCTTGCACTTCATAGTTGTCCAAACAAAGGGTTGGATTCTTACCTAAACTTGTCAAGATGAGAGCTAGAAGTTTGGTCCTTGAGTCCCTAAGTCCAAATTCGCAAGTTCTCTAGCAATAATTTGAGCTCAACTTCTCTTCTTTCTCCCTCTCTCACGTTGGTTGTGTGTGTGTGAGCTCAAAATGTGTTGACATGAGGGAAAAGAGTGAGTAGGAGTACACAAGTAGCCTTATATAGGCTTGTCTAATAGTAGATAATTAAGACTAATCAAATGAGCCATTAAATTAATCTAATTTAATCGTTCCAAACCAAATTTTAATTGGACCTACCATAAAATTCTAAAAATTCTAAATAACACACAAATCAAGTCAACTTCTGAATCAGATGCCAATAAGGCCTTCAATTCACAACCCGAATAAAAACATGAACAGATCTTTCTAAGTTAAACAGATATAAACACAAATAAAGCAACATATGGTGCAAATTTTCACGTTAATTTCTTGTTAGGTATTGAGAGGGTAATTTGTCAACAAATTGGGCCGAGCTAGGACGAGTCTTTTTTAGAAGTTGGGTCGCGCAATGGGCCAAGGAGATATTTTGTATTTCGGCTTTGAGGTAGGTACCAGAACGGTTGGATGTGTTGCTGGAATTAGGACCTATCTACCTTCTGACCGAGATGATAGCAGGGCGATGGGCCGAGCTAGTATAGCTCGACAGGATGCCAACCTATAGCAGGGTCATTACGGCTCACCCATGTTGAGCACGAAGCCAAAGTAACTTGGTTGACTGTAGCGTCAGCCGAGGTAAAGGGTTCAGCCATCTCACTTGGCTTGCAGTGATAAGGGTGTTTTAAGAATAAGCATTATCCTTGGACTTAAGACTCCTAGGAGGACTCTGCTAAAGAGAGTAGAGTCCTATTAGGATTGTGCAAACCATCTCACTTGGTTGGTAGTGAGTAGAGTGTTATTAGGATAAACACTCTTCACTGGGAGTGTGATTCCTAGGAGGACTCTTATAAGGAGAGTTGGAATTCTACTAGGATTGTGCCAAGCAGAATCTATAAAAGCTCATAGCAAGACCTATGTACAGATATCCCAAATTCTTACTCTGGAATACACAGAGCTTTTGTGTCTATTATCTATTTGCTGACTTAGGCATTGGAGAGGTTTCCAGCACACACCTGCCGGCTAGCTCACGTTTGTGTTTTCAGGTGGCAAAGCGACGACGTTTGGAGGAGTGCAAACTTGATTAACAGGATTATACGAGAAGATTATTTCTGTGCTCATACAATTGGCGCCATCTGTGGGAAACGCAATCACAAAGAACGAGCCTCTTTATTAAGTTTTCTTTCAACTGATTTCAATGGCGCACAATGAAGACTTGCCACACTTTGCCATTGATGGGCAAACCCCGGAGGGGGACGGAAGGCATGAAGGCTTACCTTTTATCCCGCCCATGGCAGAGTTAGATCCCCAACGACGAAACCCGCTGAGGGATACCCGTGAAAGACGGCGCTCCAGTCCTCATTTCTCCCAAAGCCCTGAAAGGCAGAGACGAAGGTTGGATCCTCAAGTTCTAGAAAAACAGGTAAGGGAGCAAGACGAATTGATACGGAAGATGGCGATAGACATGGAGACGATGAAGAGCCAGAGAAAAGACAAAGGGATGGCAACAAAAGAGAGGTGCAAAGGCAACACACGCTCTTGCCACTCAGAAGATCGTGACAGACAAGTCACACCATCACAAGCTGAAAGTAGAAGCCTCAGGTCGGGCGATACACAATCAGGGACTTCCAGGACGCGCTACTCCAGGTCTGAGAGAACGAGGACTGAAAGGTCTTACAAGGAGGGAAGCAGTTATCGGCCCTCGCATTCGTACCAAACGACATCTAGGCACACGGAGTTGCCTAGATTGGCGGACCTACGAACAGTGCTTGAGGAAAGAGCTCGAATGAGAGAAGACACTCAGGCTCGCGACCCCCGCAGAGTCTCCGCACTAAAACGATTGGTTTCTAGAACACATGGGAGTGCCGAGGTAGAAATGCCAGAGCTGTGTCTTGCCTATGAACCAGCGGACAAAGTGTTAGCAAGGTTGCAAAGTTCGCTGTTCGTTCTGACAATTGAGAACGCACCATTACCCTTAGGCTTCTATCAGCCTAAATTCACAACTTATCAGGGGAAGTCGGACCCCTACATGCACTTGAGCCACTTCTGCCAAGTCATGGCGGTGTATTGGCGAAACGAGGCTCTAATGTGTATCCTATTCCCTTCCATCCTTTGTGACCTAGGTCTAACATGGTTTGAAAGGTTGCCAGAAGGTAGCATAGCTTCATGGGCACAACTAGCAGAAACATTTGTAACCAGATTTAGAACAAATACCAAGACACCGGCGGGGATTGACCAGCTACTCTCCATAGATACGGGCGAGAAGGAAACATTGAAGTCTTACAACAATCATATTGGGAGACTTTTAATCAGATTGGAAATTGCCCCATAAACCTAACTATCACACAGTACAAACGAGGTTTGTCAGCAGGCAATAAATTGAGAGATTCAATGACAATGACGCCGCCCCTTACTATGGAAACCCTGATGGAGAAAGTGCACCAACACATCCAGGTAGAGGAAGATGGGGCGCGCATTAAGGAAGAGTCTGACATAACAGCAATGCTAGACAAAAAGCCTTTAGCGAGAGTTACCACGGTCAACAAGTAGGACCGACCTGCGTAAAAGTCTTTGCCCAATTAGAGGCAAAGTGGGTTGACAGGTTTGACCAACTCTTTCTAACAAATCTATGCCCAACGGGGGGCAAAGAAGGTTGGCAGGTTTGACCAACTCTTTCTAAAAAAAAATTTAGACTCCTTGTCCAACTGGGGGCTAAAAGCGGTTGGTAGGTTTGACCAACAAAACTTTTTTGCACCCTTCAGCCAAGATTAGGATCTAGGCTAAAAGCGGTTGGCAAGTTTGACCAACACAACATTTTTTTACTCTTTGGCTGGATGACAGTTACCTCGGCCAAAGCAGGTTGGTAGGTTTGACCAACAAATTTTTGAACTCTTCGATCGAGATGACAGTTACCTCGGCCAAAGCAGGTTGGCAGGTTTGACCAATAAAATTTTTTGCACTCTTTGGCTGGGATGACAATTACCTTGGCCAAAGTAAGCTGGTAGGTTTGACCAACAAGTTTTTTGGATTCTTCAGCCGAGATGCGTATCTCGGCCAAAGAAGGTTGGCAGGATCAGGTACGGCCAAGCGAATTAGTTCGGCTAGGCATGCAGTCAGAATGATGCAAAACATTGAAAAAGAAACACAGTAACAGATAAAGAGATCTAAATTTTTCATTAATTGGAAGATGATTACAAAAGGTGGGACATATAGTCTGGTTACATAGAAAGAACGCCTTCTTGTGCGATTGCGAACTCGAAAGGTATAAATATTGAAGGCAAAAATGCGGGGCTGTTCAAATTTTTGGAGGTACATGACGGTTGTAGCAGGAGAACGAGGATAATAGGGGCACGCCACGTATCCTGGAAATGACGTCGTACCAGATTAATGGAAGGACATGTTAAGCAACTGACAAGGCTTATTGGGGCCGAACGAGCTGTGAAACCGAACAACTTTTTAGCTCGGCAGAGTGGGGCGTTCTTAGCTAGGCTGGAGGAAAAATAATCCCAATCATGCTACGCAGATGGAATTAAGGGGCAATTAAGAAGGTAATTTGTGAACAAATTGGGCCGAGTTAGGACAAGTCTTCTTTGGAAGTTGGGCTGCGCAATGGGCCAAGGAGATATTTTGTATTTCGGCTTTGGACTGAGGTAAGTACCAGGACGGTTGGATGTGTTTCTACAATTAGGACCTATCTACCTTCTGACCGAGATGATAGCAGGGCGATGGGCTGAACTGGGTACAGCTCAGCAGGATGCCAACCTATAGCAGGGTCATCACGGTTCGCTCATGTTGAGCATGGAGCCAAAGTAACTTGGTTGATTGTAGTGTCAAGTGAGGTAAAGGGTTCAGTCATCTCACTTGGCTTGCAGTAATAAGGGTGTTTTAAGAATAAACATTATCCTTGGGGTTGAGACTCCTAGGAGGACTTTACTAAAAAGAGTAGAGTCCTACTAGGATTGTGCAAACCATCTCACTTGGTTGGTAGTGAGTAGAGTGTTATCAGGATAGACACTCTTCACTGGGAATGTGATTCCTAGGAGAACTCTTATAAGGAGAGTTGGAATCCTACTAGGATTGTGTCAGGCAGAATCTATAAAAGCTCATAGCAGGACCTATGTACAGGTATCCTAAATTCTTACTCTGGAATACACAGAGATTTTGTGTCTATTGTCTATTTGTTGACTTAGGCATCAGAGAGGTTTCCGGCACACATCTGCCGGCTAGCTCACGTTTGTGTTTTCAGGTGGCAAAGCGACGACGTTTGGAGGAGTGCAAACTTGATCAGCAGGATTATACGAGAAGATTATTTCTGTGCTCGTACAGGTATAATTAAGCATGGATTAACGTTAATCATGGGTCGAGGTTGTTACACTAATGGTCAACTACACCAGACACCAAGACTTCTTGTCTCTCTCTCCAAGCACCAAACTAGACTCTCTCTCTCTCTCTCTCTCTTTTTCTCAACTGGGTACAAACACCAAACCAAGCACTACACCAGTCTTTGATAGTAGATTCAACCACCTACACTTTCTTTCTCTACATGTGAGCTAGCTATGGCCTTATCTTTATCTCCCACTGTCTCCTAAGCCATTCTCTCTCGCTTCATCACTCACTCCCATGGATCTTCTAACCCTTCCGACCCTCGTCTCTCTCTCTCTCTCTACCTTCTAAGACGATGGAGGGGGTAATGAATCTGAGAGAGGTACAAAAAGAGATGGCAGATCTGAGGAAATAGAGATATGTGAGTGATGATTCCAAAGGATGTGGTGATGACAATGATAGACCTGAGGGCGGAAGCTAATGGATTTGAGTGAAGCGGTGACGTATGAGAGTGAACCATGGTGGATCTGAGAGAAGTGATGGCAGGAGAGGTGGAGAGTAGTGGACTTGAGGGCTAGTGGTTGTAGAAGAGGACTGCCAATGGTGTGGGTAACGACAATTTGTTGGTGGCCATGGACAGCAGTGAGGAGGAGGAGATGGTGGGATTTACTTCTTTTTTTTTTATTTATTAAAAAGGTGAAAAGAGATGGTGCATGATGGAGAAAAGTGAAAAGAGATGATAGTGTGGGTAGGTAGAAGAGAAAAAGAAATGAGTGAATGATAATTGCCATGTGTGCATTAATTTTTTATTTTTTTTCCTGTCAAACAAGTTAACTGTGATAGACGGATGGTTAATATTGACACGAAATAAGAAATTCATGGTTTAAATTGATACAATTGAAATCTCGGGGTTTAATTTGAAAGACATGCGAAACCCTGGTTAAATTTTTTTTAACCATCATATTGATGATGTTATAATGGCATTGTACAAGTAACAGGGGTTTCACAATTACTTTTTTTTAATAAAATTTTTGTTGGTTTCCTATTGATTTTAGTAATTTATTAAAAACTTTTGTTATATTTCTTTTATTTTTAATTTTTACCACAAGACATTAAAATTGAAAAACAAAATTTAATGATTTTTTTTTTCCTTTTCCAAATGTATTTCATTCTTAAAACTTGTATTCTTCCAAGTTAAAACCTAAAAAAATATCAAAAATATTGACAAAAATTTTAAAAAATAGTCTTAAAATACAAAAATAAAAGAAGAAGAAGAAGAAAGGGTGAATAAAACTACTGTTCCTAAATATCTTAGTAAACAAACACGATGTGATGTGATATATTCATGTGAACCCATTAACCTAAATCTGGTTGAGTGGATTATAACATATGATTGAAATTATTAATTTATAGAATTTACATTTTAGTATTTAATTATAATTTTCATTATTTATATTCGATGGGTCAAACTTATTTACAGACACAAGATTTTACATTTTTATAATGTTCGTAACACAAGTCCAAATATGTACGAAATATTGGATAATACAGGTCTGAACATGGGTAAATTGTTCGGCAACACAGGTTCGAACATAGCAGTGGAGAAGTCATCGGTTAGAGATCGGCTATAAAAGAAATTAATGACAGAAAGAGGTTAGCAATGAGAGATCAGCTGTATGAGAGATCCACATCGAAGAGAGGTTGGCTGTGAGAGATCACCTGTGACAAAGATCGACGGTGAAACTCTATTGACAATGAGAGAAAGCTTGAGTTTAACAATGAGAGTTCAATAGTTACTGGCAAGAGAAAGCTTGAGTTTAATGATAAGAGTTCAACAGTTAAGGGTTTTGGGAGATGAAGGGTTTTTAAGGGGTGTGCTAAGGGGTGTACATTTTGGTGTGTGTGATATTTTTAGAAGGATACTTTTGATATTATTTGGGGAGCTCTTAGAAATTTTTAGGGTTTTGAATCATATAGATGCGTCCAAAGAAACTCTTATTTTATTCGATATAAGTGTACAAAAAATGTCTAAAATACTATTTCTATTAAGTTTAATAACTAAAAAAAAAAATTCGTTGGTTTTTATTTAACAAAAATAGATAAATAGTTTAAATTAAAAAAAAATCAAAAGATTAAGTTTTAAATTGAATAAATTAAAAATTCATGATTTATTTTTTTAGAAGGCTCAATTCCTTGAGTTTTTTTTTTTATATATATATTTCTCAATATTTTACATGAAGCTAGTTTTTTAATTGAGGAAAAACATCTATTCCCTCTATCCCAAAATACTAGTATCTTTTGGTAAATCTAACTTTTTAGAGTAGTATAATTATTATATTTCAAAAATATTAACTTTCTAAAATTACTCTTCATCGTATAATTATTACACTTCAAAATATTAATAATAAATTTAAAAGAAAGATAAAATAGAAAATTTATATAATTTTAATTCTTAAGCTTGGTTTGGCAATATACAACAATAGTCCAAAAGTAAAAACAAAATCACTAAGAGTTAAAAAATCAAAAAATTATATAAAAAGTCAAAATTTTTATTTTCTTTCTACTTTTTACACATCTTTCATAAAAAATTAAAAAATTATTCTAAACATAATAATTTTTTATCTCATATTTTAATCATATAACTAAAAAATTACTCAAAATAGCAGATTCCCAAAATTATGTGGGATTGCCCTAGAATCGCGAAAAGTTATTTGGTAGTCTTAAAATACGTATATATGGTATCCCAAATGTGATGCAATTGATAAAAGGGATGAGACTTACGATTTTGCGTTTGGTGATGGTGAAACATAAAAAATTATACAATAGTCTCGGAATATTACGTGATCATATTCCATCACCAATCACCATTTATTATACTCAATTATATTTTTTAATCACCCAATAGAAATAATCAATATACTCCATTTCTTCTATCATTTATATTATTATAAAATATCACGCAATCATACTCCAATATTACCAAATAATCACTTATAAAACATGAAGAAGCATAATACTCCATTTGTCCCAAAATAATAGTCCTTTTTGGACAATTTAACTTTTTTTTTATTGTACAATTATTACATTTTAAAAATATTAATTTTCTAAAATTACCTTTGATAGTACATTTTTTTGGAAATATCAATTGCCATGATTGTATTTTTTGTGTTGTAAATAAATTTAAAAGAATGACAAAATAGAAAATTTATATTATTTTAATTCTTAATTTTTAAAAAGAGACTAATATTTTATGATAATAAAAAATAAAATAATAAACTAATATTTTGAGACGAATGGGACAGTTCGTAATTAAGCAAAGGCTTGACCACACGCCTTGACTAAGGTTTTGTTTGGCAATATTATTTTTTAGTTTAAATGTTAAAAAGTTATTAAAAAAATTAAAAAGTCAACAATTTATATTAAAAAATAAAAAAATTTCTTTTCTCTTACTTCTTGTATGTGCCTGTTTGGCACAGCTTATAATCAGCTTATTCCAGCTTTTAGCTTAATTTAAGCTATTTGATGTGTTTGATTTAGCTTATAGCTTATAGCTTATAGCTTTTTGGAAGTCAGAAATCAACTTATTCTTTAAGTGGGCAGGAGATGCTTTAAGAATAAGCTGGAAATCAGCTTAAGCTGAAAGTTATAAGCTATAAGTACTTTCCCACAGCTCTACCAAACAGGACTTATATCTTTTTATAAAAATTTAAAAATTATTTTAAATATACTAATTTCTTTTACCTTACATTTTATTTAAAAAATTAAAAAAATTATTAAAATAATCAATTTTCAAATGAGGCGTATGAAATTATTTTTTCAAACCCACCCCCATAATCCGATCAATCATGCCGATTTGGTACAATGACAGGGTTTGACATGACGCAACACGTGCAACTTAGCAACCCAGACCACAGGAAAAATATCTCTTCACGAAACCAATGCACATGTGCTGTGGGTCCTTTTCACATTTCACAAAATAGTTTACTTTTATTTATTAATTTTTTGAAAATTTAAGAAAACTATTTTCTCTATTCTAAAATATTAATTCTTTATTTTATTTTTTATTATTCTAAAATATTAATTCATTTTTAAAAATTAAGGAAGTGTTTGGCAAAGGCTTTTTTTGACTTTTTAAGCTAAAATTCATAAAATGACAAAATATACTAAAATAGTCAATATGACAAAATATCACATCAAATCCATAATTATTTTATTTTTTCTCTTACAAGCATCACATCCAACTACAAAAATTAAACCAATTTGTACCAATTCATACAAGGAAAATGTTTCAGTGCTCGAATTGGCACGGCTCGAACGGCTCGACAGCCCAAAACGACGTCGTTTTGGGCTGTATTTTTTTTTTTTTTTTTTTCTTCTTCTTCTTCGTCGTCTTGGACTGAAACCAGAGGGAGAGGAGAGGGAGAGGGAGGGAGAGGAGAGGGAGAGGGAGAGAGAGGAGGCAGCCCTCCGCCCGCCGTCCGTCCGTCCGTCGCAGCCCTCCGTCCGTCCGTCGCAGCCCTTCGTCCGTCCGTCGCCCCTCGTCGCCTCCGTCGCCTCCGCCCCCTCCTCCTCCTCCTCCCCTCCCCTCCCCTCCCCCTCCATTTTTTAGGGCCCTCCAGTCCCCTCCTCTCCTCTCCCCTCCTTCCTCCTCCCCTCCATTTCTGCATCTGAAAAAGAAAAAAAAAAAAAAAAAAACAAACAAACAAACTTCGAGCCATTCGAGCTACGTAGCTTTCGAGCTACGTAGCGGAGTCGTTCATACAAACTTTAGCCTTCATTTGAGATGTGGATTGGTTTTTAGTTTTTTGACTTTTGGCTATTTTAGACTAAGGTTAAAAGCCTCATTTTGGATAAACTTTTTGACTTTTTTGATTTTCATGAGAAAAAAAAATAAAATGATTATGGTTTGAATGTGACATTTTGTTTTATTGACTTTTTAACCTATTTTGTCTTTTTGTGACTATTTTAGCCCAAACAGCCTATACCAAACATAACCTTAAAATTTATAATTTGCCTTTACAACTGCTCAGCTATAATTAATAAATATTTTTTTTTTATAACATCTAATGAAATATCAAAGTAAAAATGAGTATGAGATATTTAAGATGTAAAATTTGTTACAAATTAATAGTTATATATGTATTATATAAAATTAGTTTGTGTTATATATATAAAAAAATATTATGCGAATTAGTGTTATATATTATGTAAATGCTTGATAATTATTTAAGAGTATTCTTTAATCAACTAGCAAATTGAAACTGCCCAAAACTGGCCAAACTGCGGTTTGGTTATTTGTCAATCCGCTATTTAGGTTGGTTTCTAATTTTACTGTCAAACCACCTAAATCGCACTGCACACACCCCCCTACCTTCAACTTTGGTAGAATTAAATTTCAACTATCCAAAAGATCACTCTAAAAAAAAATACTCTAGAAGATCCTCGCCCAAAGGGACATGGTAGAAAAAAGGCTTTTCCATTGTAAATCCTGGTAAAAGTCTCAAAAAAGCTAGAAAATGTCTTCCTAACATTTTTCTCGACGATTTTGACGAATCCTAAGAAAAACAGTGCCGGGAATACTTCTGTCGTTCTATAAATTCCGAGATGTCGACGTTTCATTCTCAACGTTTGCAAAACTCTGGCAAGCAATCATTGCCAGCAAGCACTGACAAGATTTTTCCCAGCATTTACACAAAAATGCAGAAAATGTTGTTTCTTAAATAAAAAATAATAATTTATTTTTTAAATTGCACATTTTACGTTTCAATTAACAACCTTTCAATATAATAATCATATCCACATACAATATCAAATTGTTCATGTGGGGACATAATTTTGAGTTGTCCACGTGGCCTAGATAGTTAGCCAAGGTCCCACGTAGGTGATTCTAATTGGTCGATGTAGTGGCCAGGGTTAGAAAACCCGACCCATTTTACTTTTGGTTGGGACACAGAGTTGTCCCGAGTGACTTGGACTTTTTCTAGATAATTGAACCTTTGGTACACTTCGGGTTAGCTGCTAGGCTACTACCCAAGAGTTATGTTTTTGGTTGGTCACGCCCGCAATGTAGCTAAGAGAAGGTTGCACCTGCGAGGGGGCCGCAACCAAAAGTGAGCTTCAGGTCAATTGGCCTAGATAGGAATGCGTTGGCCGCGATGGGCCGTGGTCAGTGTGGTCGCGGCGGTGGTGTAGGTGGTTGTGCCCACAACCAGTTGTTCTGAGTGATCGCGGTCGTGATATGTTTGGTAGAGCCCGTGATAGTGCAGCTATATAGACAGTTAGTGCGTGGAAAATATCACTTTTCAGATCTTTTCTCTCTCTTCTCTCCCTCTCACCATTTTCGACCCTTTAAGCTTTCAAGTTTAGGTTTCATCTATTTTTAGTCATTTTATACCCCTAGTTCCATATACCAAAGTATTGAGCTTAGCGAGTGTTTCCATTTAATCTGAGCGGATCGTTTTTTCGTCGCTGGCGGTTTTTCCGGCTTGTTTCATCTTTGCTTCAAGTGGTAGGGTCTATTTCTTAAACTCAATGTGAGTTCGGTAGTGTATTTGTAGTGTATTTTGATATATAGATTTTGGTTGTGTTGGGTTGATTTTGAAATTTATGATTTGTGAGTTGGGTTTGTTCCAACTGGGGTTGTTTAGTTATTATTTTGTTATTAGATTTATTTTCAATATATAAAATTGTACATGGATTTCTAAAAGTGCAAAAGCTCCAATTTGTGAAAAACCTTAAATGATATTGTTTTTGGGAGTTGGTTGGACTTTCGGAAAATGATTTGTTTAAAAAGAAAGTGTTGTGAGATTTTGGAAACAATGAGTATTATTACTCTTTTGGAAATCTTGGGTTATTGGGAAATATATATATGTTTTAAGAAATGTGGTTTCAAAATTATTGGATTGTACATCCATATTGTTGTCTTTTAATTATTGTATTACAGATAACTGTTTTGGCTATCGGTAGAGGATAGTATTGCTGGATGTTAGAAGTTGCTTGTGGATTAGGTGATTGGACGTTTATAAAATCATACATATCATGTTGCATGTCATGGATTTTGGGACTCAAAACTGTATGCTTTGGAGAAATTGTTTGGAAATTCTCATATTATATTTTGAAAACATTTGTATCGCTTTGAAAATATTATTTTGGAACACATGTATCGTGCTTTTGAAAAGGGTAAATAAGGTGGTAAAGTTGTAAAGGGATATTAGACCAGAATTAAGTTAGCTTGTGTGTCCATGGTGCAAGACCTAATACCCGCGTGGTAGGTACCGATTCTTTTCGAATAATCCCAGTAAAATGGCATAGTAACTTGTATAGTTACTATTATGAACACTAGCTCTGGGGATTTACGCATTTTATTTATTATCGTTTTAATTTAAAAAGGATGTTTTGGAAAATGTTTAGCAGTGTATTTGCTTTTGTTCAGCGATATATTCACTTTTGGTTTATGGACGTATTTGCTAGTTGGTATTGTGATGTATGGAAATGTTTTTGAAAAGTGGTTAAACCACATAAAGGTTTTGATAACAGAAAACGTTTTGAACAAACATAAGTTTTTGATGAACAGAGAGAAATGTTTTGTTAAGCAAGCACGTGGATTTTGAAAATCATTTGAGCATATTGTATATATGTATAGCATCATGATCATTTATGCTAGTGAAGCATATTTAGTTTTTGAAATAATCTTTACTAGGCTTTATATATACTTACCCTACATGGCAGAAAACGTTTTTCAGGTGTGTTTCATGTACGAACATAGAATGAAATAGTGGATGTGTTGGAGCTGAGTATGAGTGCTCCCATATCTGTAGGCCTTGGGCCATTTGTTTATTTAATAGGCCGAGTGCCATTTGTATAAGGGTTACACCCTTTGTATATAATATAAGCCTTCGGGCATTTCAATTTTATGTATTACATCATTGTATATTTTATAGAAAGAGCATTCATACCACTTAGATGTTGAAGGTAAGGTGTATGAAACCGGATGAATTCATGTATTTTTGACTTTATAATAGTCATTTGCATGAGAAATGTTGGTTTGTTCTATCTTATTGTCGTCTTTTGTTTATCGGTTATGGGTATACTTATGTGGGCCGAACTTTGTAAATTAGGGGCGTGACAGCCGAGGTGTGGTCAGACCACATCTGAATCTGAGATGTTCGAATAAGGGACTAGAGTTCTAGATGATGACAGACTCTCTACTTATATAGGTTAGGGCTCTTGAGAGAGTTAATCCTATTCCAAATTGGAGGAGTCTGTGATAAGTGATATCCTAGAAAGGATAAGAGTCTTATGAGGTAAGACTTTTAAGGAAAGAGGACACTAATGATTATAGGCAGGTACCCATGTGGGTCTAAGATACGCTTTACTTGAGAGTTATTTCTTTACTTAGGGTGAGGTATTTGGGTGATTGTTTAACTGACTTGATAGTCAGAGTTCTCCTAGGTGGACGAGCCACCGGTCTTGTTGTTTTTTGTGTGTAGGTGTTAGACTTCTCTATTTTTGCACGTGCTCTACGGCTTAGTTCCTAGGCTCTTGGGAAAGAGATCCAATTTGGTTGTGAGGTCAAAATTCAATACCTACAATTTGGTGCCATCTGTGAGAACTTAGTCGAAATAGATGGCCAACATCATCTGTGAGAACTTAGTCGAAATAGATGGCCAACATCGTGTAAGATTAGGGGTGGACAACGGTTTATCCGAACCGCTCAAACCGCCCAACCCGCATATAAATGGGCGGTTTCGCAAACATAATGCGGGCGAATGCGGTTTGAAATATGACAAATTTGCGAGTTGCGGGCGGGTCGCGGGTTAAACCCGCAACCCGCAAAAACCGCCCGCACTTTAATTATTATTATTATTTTTTTTTTATATATACCAACTTTGTAACTTTAACAAGAGCACCATTGTGTTCTGTATGACACTAAGATCCTTATTTTTAAGTAATTTCTCAACTTTCTTAATACCGTAGAATTATCAAATCCTAAACTTGGTTTCTTATATGATTTTCATTGGTGACTCATCCATTTTTTCCTAATAAAATTTTTCTTCTAGTGGTCGATGGAACTTATAGTTTGATTATTAATTACTGAACTGGCAATTCTAATTGAGTACAACCTTTAATGCGTTGATATACATTTTTTTCATGGCAAAAATGCTAGTGTAGGGTCTCTTTGTTGTGGGTACTTTCATTTAATGCATTGATATTCAATTTTTATTTGTAAACTCATCATAAAAATGTTGTCAAATGATCACAAATATATAAAATGAATCTGATGCCTAAATTCGATGGGAAAAAAAAAACTAAAAAATTAATTTTTAAAGAAAAAAGTGTAAATCGCAAACTGCCCGTACATCTGCAAACCCTACCCGCACAAACCGCAAACCGCACTACGGGCGGTTACGGGTTGACTTTTTTCCAAACCACATAGATGTGGGCGGGTCAAACCGAACCGCAAACCGCACAAAATCGATCCGCGAACACCCCTATGTAAGATCAATGTGTTGGCGACGATGAATCATTATCTCAGTTGGAAAAACACCCTCCAGCATGTTGTACAATTGACATGTTGGGAGATCGGACATTGTAGGTCCCATCACCTCAGTATGACCGAGGTAATAGAACCTAGAGACAGTTGTGGGGACAATTTTGAGTAATCCATGTGGTCTAGCTGATTAGCCAACGTGCCACATAGGTGATTCTAATTGTTAAAGGTGTAGTTAGACCACATCTGAATCCTAGATGTTCGGATGAGGAACTAGAGTCTTAGATGATGACGAATTCTCTATTTGGATAGGTTAGGACTCTTGAGAGAGTTAATTCTATTCTAAATTGGAGGAGTTTTTGATAAGTGATATCCTATAAGGGATAAGAGTCCTATGAGGTGAGACTTTTAAGGAACTAAGGCACTGATGATTATAAAAGATAGACACCCCGTGGGCCTAAGGTGCACTTTACTTGAGAGTTATTTGCTTACTTGAGTTGAGATATTTGGGAGATTGTTTGACTGACTTAATTGTTAGAGTGCCCCTGGGTGGACGAGCCACGGTCTTTTTTATTTTCTGTGTACAGATGTTGGACTACTCTATTCTTGAACATGCTCTACAACTTTGTTCTCAGGATGTCGGGAACAAATTTGATTTGGTTATAAGGTCAAAATTCAACAGCCATAGTTCATAATTAAAAAGCATACCATTAAAAAAAATCACTCCCACAATCTATAAACACCATTCATAACAATTAACCTCAACTAATCATTCATAACAAATTATACAATCATTCATAATGCCTAAAAATATTTAAAAAAAAAATCATCCATAATAATTAACTTCAACCAATCATTCATAACAAATTATACAATCATCCATATACATTGCCAAAAAATATAAACCAAGAAAGGATTATACAATCATCCATATACATTCCAGAAAGTATAAACAAAGAAACGATGTCAACTAGGTCGTTATTGTTACATTCAACCCGGTAACAAACCAACAAACTTGATGCAAATAGTTAGCAACGTTTGCACAAACAAAAGCCATCCCTTCCGTGTACATATGGCATTCTCTTCAAGTCCCAAAGTAGAGAAATTAAATCACTCAAATTAAAATTACAGAGACCAGATAAAATTTGAATCAAACTATAAAGATTAAAATAAAATAAAATAAAATAAACCATAATTTATCCTTGTTTGTATGAAATCTATATAAAATAAATAGAAAAAATTCAGTTGTTATAATGCTGCAAGTAATAAATAGTAAATAACTTTCTATTAGGAAAGACATTTTGCGTCAACTCTACATTTTGAGGGTTCGTTTGAGATGTTGATTGATTTTTAGACTTTTTAATTTTTTAACTATTTTAACCTGAAGCTAAAAAGTCTCATTTATGATAATTTTTTGACTTTTTTTAGTTTTAAAAAAAATAATAATAATTATAGTTTAAATGTGATATTTTATCTTATTAGATTAAAAATTTTATTTCTTTTTTTTATGATTAAAATAGTCAAAAATTCAAAAACTTTGACATGCCAAACGAACGCTCAGAGTGTAAAATGAATCAAGCCTCTCTGCTAGTGGAATTAAACAAAGGAGTGATATAAATTGAGATGTGTTCTGTTGACAAATCAAGTTTTTGTTGGAGCAGACAACCCTACCTGGCTGCTTCTAAGTACTAATTAAAAAGTAAAAATCTAAGAATACATAAATTAGTGAGAGAATTGGGCACACAATTGATTTGTTTGGTACAATTTATGGTAAGTTAAAATTTAAAAATAAAAAAGGTAGAAATTAATTAATTATTATTTTTTTTAACGTAGATAAATTTTTTTTATTTAACTTATTTTTATCTAATAAGTTGTAAGAAAAAAAATTTACCAAACAATTTGATACAGATTCTCAAAATAAATATAACAAAAATTATAAAGAATTGAAATAAATTACACCAAATAATCCCAATGTATATGGGTAGTAAACTACCCATAGATCCTAGTAGTTGAACTTAGGTGGTGTTTGTTTCGAAGGATTCAGATATGAAATAGGATTAATAGTCTATCCAGACTAATAGTCTATTGTTTGTTTCAAAATTTTTACACCGAACTATGAATCTCAAATCTATGGGATTGTTCTATCTCATGGGGGATTGGGACACAATCCATAGGATAACTCATTCTATGGGATTAGGTAATGAAATTATATTTTTGACCATCTACTATTTAATATATTTTTTTAAGTAAAATTTATTTATTAAATTATTTATACTTAATAAATTTATTTATTAAATTATACTTAATAAATTTTATTATTTAAATTATTTATACTTTATTAAATTATTTATTTAATAATCATATGGTATTAATCATACTTAGTAAAGTAAAATAAAATTTAAAAATCTCAACTACAAATTAAAATAAATTTATGTAATTTTTATTAATATTCTATTTATTTAATTTTTTAAAAGTTCTTAAATAAAATTTATAATTCGAATTTAATATTCCTATTATTTAGTAAATAATTCAAAAGGACAAATAGTCTTTTGAGCTTTTATCCTTCTCCATAATATTTCAAACAAATATAAGATTCAATAACATAGTCCAATCTAGACATTTAATCTCATGACTAAACAAACATAGGATACACATCTAATCCAACCAAATAATTCAGGGATAATATATCCCAAGACTAACAGTCCGGTGGATTACAATCTCCCTTTATCCAGTCCGTCCAAACAAACATGCCCTAATAAAAGCATCGATAATTTTTTTTTTTTTTGTGATGATTTTTTATATACATCGCTAAAAATTAACAATTAGTTACTTTTTTTGGTCATGATTTTCATAAATTGTAGCTAAAACTTATCATTAGTTATTTTTTGTGATAAAATTTTTAAATTATTGTTGAAAATTAACAATTAGTGACATTTTTTAATAATGTTTGATGAAAAATGTCACAAATTCTCATAGAACTTATTGAATAATAAGTTCACTTAATAAAACTTCCATGTAAGTTCCCAAAAATATTTTTTCAAACTAAAGCCCATCAATAATTTTTATAAAATTATATCTATTCATTTTATTTTCAACAATGATTCATCCCCCCTTTTCCCCCACCCCCTTTGACCCCCTCTCTCTCTCATTGGTCCCCTTTTCTTTTTCTTTTTATTTTTTTTCCTGCTCCTCCAATCACCACCCGCCACGTGGCAAAGGGGGTGAGAGGGTGACCTCCAAAAGGGGGTCCCAAGCATTATTCTTTTATTTTATATTCATTATGTATTTGATTTATGTGTTAACTGATTAAAAAAATAAATTAAAAATTATGAAAGAGCTGGGTGGAAGGACCTGAAAATCAAAACAATAAATTTAGATACCCATAACAAATTACACAATATAATATTCAGGACACCGATTTGAAGATCGGTCGGGCTTGTATATATTTAGGAGAACTTTACAATCTACTTTAGTTAATTTTTTTTAATTATGACAGTTGTTTTTTTCTAAGTTATGATATTATTTTTAAATGTTTGGTTATGCCTCGTTGTTGACTTTTTTTTCTTTTTTTTTAAATTACAACTCAGAAAGTATTGAGTTATACTATTTTTTCTTTTTCTTTTTTTATAATAATTATAAGTGCATATGATACACACCATTTTAGAAGTGTGTACAAAGTGTGTACCATAACCTTTCCCATACCTTTAACCTTATTGTAATAAAAAAAAAATCAACCTATAAAAAAGTTTCCTCCTCCGGAAAGGGTAAAAAAAAATCAATTTATTAATTTATTGACTTATTTTAGTCCTATCATGTCTACTTTTATACATCTTTTAATAATACTGTACGAAATTTAAGTTCGTTTGAACAACCAAATTTTATAAATCGAACAACCAGTACAATCATTATCAACTATGATTGCCACTCTTATCGATCACTATTCTCACTGCATTCTCAAATAAACGGCTAAACATTTGACATCCATAAATCCAAATGAGTCGAGCGAATCAAAATTAGATAAATATAACATTACTCAAGAAGAAAATTTCACACTTGGCAAATTAACTCTAAAACTCCTTAATTAGGTCATCCACAGCTGTTCTTCCTCTCTCTGTCTCTTACTTTGAATTCTGTTAAAAGGGAGGGTGTAGTAAGAAGTAATGTACTAGTAGTTCCGCTTTGTCTGCACTCTGCACATGCGGTCCCTTCCCCTTCTCGCTCCCCACACCACAACCCAACTCAACAACTCTATTAACAACACCACCTGTCTCTCTCTCTCTCTTTCTCTCTCTCTCATTTCTCAAAACACTTTCAATCATTGTTATTATCTAATTTCTGCTTCCTCAAGCAAAAACAGTTGACACAACCCTCTTCCTCATTATCATCATCATCATCCCCACCATCAACCTCTCTCTCTCTCTCTCTTAAGTGTTTCTGAATTCAGAAGCTTGTAATGTACCTGTCGTTTTGTTGAATTTTCAGGACCTGCCCTTTTAGTTGCCATTCATTGCGAATTATGTGATTTCGTCGGTGTCTTGTGAGTGAGAGAAAGAGAGCGCTCATAAGTTCGGGACGGTGAAGAGTTGTTTTTCATGCGATCTGTGTAAATTAATGTGAGTTCAATCTTTTACTTGTCCAACTTTTAGTTTTTATATCTGTTTGGTATCTGAGAAACGATAGGAAAGAGGGAAAACAGATTCTGACTTTGAATCTTAGTTATTTTCCTGTTTCGACCTCTCATACAACACCTATATCTGATTTACATCACATATTGTAAATATATATATATAGTGCCAAATTTTCTTTTCATTTCCTTCCGTTTCTCACAAGCCAAACAGAGGATAGAAAGACACAAGTCAGCAAAAGACGGTGGAAATTAAACTCCCATTTCTATTTTCTTATATATATGTTTACTTTTGACCAAAACGGTTGAATTAAATATAATCTTAATGCAAAAAATTCCAGAAACGGCTATATTGTGAATGAGAAGCATATCTATGATGAGTTTATACTGGTTGTAAGCATTTCATTTTTTAGAGTCTAATTCTAATTTTGATTTTTCTTGATTAGATGATAAAGAGCTTGCAAAAACATTCAGTCCATTAAGGGGACTCTCTGTGTGTGAGCTCTACGATTATTGACAGAGTGAACAGATATGGGTATCAAGTTCATTTTCTCAGCAATTTTCTTGCTAGGAACTATTTTCCTGCTGGTGAATTCTGAGCCGATTGAAGATAAACAAGCCTTGCTTAATTTCGTACACAACATTTCTTACTTGCACCCTCTCAACTGGGATGAGAATTCTTCAGTCTGTGTTAACTGGACTGGAGTGACGTGCAATCACGATGAATCAAGGGTTATAGCTATTCGATTGCCTGGATTCGGCTTTCATGGTCCAATTCCCCCCAACACTATTAGCAGATTACCAGAACTTCAGATCTTGAGTCTAAGATCCAACGGGATATCAGGTCCTTTCCCTTCTGATTTTTCCAAACTTGGAAACTTGACTGGCCTTTATCTTCAATTCAATAATTTCTTTGGCCCTTTGCCTTCGGATTTCTCGGCTTGGAAAAGTCTCTCAATCATCAATTTATCCAACAATGGTTTCACTGGTAGTATCCCTTCTTCAATTGCAAATTTGACTCACCTCACAGCTCTAAATCTTGCTAACAACTCGCTTTCTGGTGAACTCCCCGACTTGAATCTCCCTAGCCTGCAAGTGGTCGATCTATCCAACAATAATCTCACCGGTACTGTACCTCGATCTCTTCAAAGATTTCCAAGTTGGGCATTCTTAGGTAACAATCTTTCTGCTGGAAATTCATCCCCTCCTGTACTTCCACCCAATGCTCAACCATCAAAGAAATCAACAAAACTTAGTGAACCTGCAATACTGGGAATCATAATTGGCGGTTGTGCTCTGGGATTTGTGGTACTTGCTTTCCTGATGATTGTCTGCCGCTCAAAGAAAGATGGTGAAAAAGGGGTCTCAGCCAAATCACAGAAGAAAGAAGTGTCTGCAAAGAAAGCAATTTCCGGGAGTCGAGATGGGAATGGAAAGCTTGTATTCTTTGAGGGCTGTAATCTTGCGTTTGACCTGGAAGATTTGTTGAGGGCTTCTGCTGAGGTGCTTGGGAAGGGGACATTTGGGATAGCGTATAAGGCTGCATTGGAAGATACAATGACGTTAGTGGTGAAGAGGTTGAAGGAAGGGAGCATAGCAAAGAGAGATTTTGAGCAGCAGATGGAAGTTGTTGGAAGTATTAGGCATGAAAATATAGCTGCGTTAAGAGCCTATTACTATTCCAAGGATGAAAAGCTCATGGTGTATGACTACTTTAGTCAAGGAAGCGTGTCTGCACTGTTACACGGTATGTTAAACAATTTTCATTCGTGTTGTTTTATAGCCTCACTTTCATGAATTCAATTCATTCACACTACAGAAGCAGGAACATAGTCCTCGGTGATTTTAATATAAATTGTTGCTCTAAGTGCTTTCCTGGATTCCCAAAAAATTGAGATGCAGGGTTCGGCTTTTTCTGATCTTCTTGTATGTTTTAGATTATCTAACTTCCCTATGGGTATGAATTATATTGTCTGTACTTGGGCTAATCTGATTGTTCTCTCTATATGTATCATCACTCTCCCAGAAAATAAAAGTACTGGCTTATGGCACAGTTTGTTTGAACAAGATGTTCTGTCATTATTTGATTTCCATCATTCCTTGTGTCTCTGATCCTTGGAGTCACGAAATGCACCATGATTTATGAGATATCATTGATGTGTTAATTTAAAAGAGTAACTAGTATAAAGATTGTTGAAATAGAGGGTGCATGTAAGCTACTTCAAATTGATTGTGCAACTTCATTTATTGATATTAAATTAAGATGTATCTTACGAAACCCAGACTTTGATTGACAAATGTTATCAGTTACATGGATTTAGGTTCTTTTTGTGCTTTTGCGTGTGTGCATGTTTTCAGCTTAGATATTCATGCATAAGAAGTGAGATGCAATTCAGCCTAAATTAGATTTTAGCCCAAGTATAATAGAATAATTTCTGTTATAGAGCCTGCTATGTTCTAATGTACCCTAAAAATTGCAGCTAAAAGAGGTGAGGACCGGACTCCTCTTGATTGGGAAACCCGACTAAAGATTGCAATTGGTGCAGCAAGAGGCATTGCTCATATCCACACACAAAATGGTGGGAAGCTTGTTCATGGAAACATAAAAGCTTCAAACATTTTCCTGAACTCCCAACATTACGGTTGCTTGTCTGATCTTGGTTTGGCGACATTGATGAGCCCAATGACCCCAACAGTCATGCGAACTGCAGGGTACAAAGCCCCTGAAGTAACAGACACCCGCAAAGTATCCCATTCATCTGATATCTACAGTTTTGGAGTCTTGCTGCTCGAACTTCTCACTGGAAAGTCTCCTATCCACGCCACAGGGGGCGATGAGGTTGTGCACTTGGTAAGATGGGTTAATTCTGTGGTTAGAGAAGAGTGGACTGCTGAAGTATTTGATTTAGAGCTTTTGAAGTACCCAAATATAGAGGAAGAGATGGTGGAAATGTTGCAAATAGGGCTGGCTTGTGCTGCTAGGATGCCAGAGCAGCGACCCAAAATGCCAGATATACTGAGAAGGGTTGAGGAAATCCGACGGGTCAATACTGGGAACCGACCATCCTTTGAAACTAGATCAGAAGGTTCAACACCAACACCAATACTGACACCACCAGTGGCTGAAATAGGATCGTCTTCTGTTCCACAGTGAGATTCGGGTTGTTGGAAATTAGTTGTGATATAATTTTTTTTGGAGATCATTGATTGGCACATGGTTTGGATTACTTTAGTCCTTTAAATCTTGCTTTTCTTTGACTATTGGTGCCTCATATTAGTTTTACCTACATGATCCAGCTATTGTCAAAGTTAGGTTGGTATTTTATATTAATTTTTTCAGGGCAGTGTCATTATGTATGTTATTTTAAATAGACATATGCAGAACAATGTAATCAACTTAATTGAAGTCAACATGTTTGTTAAAGTAACTTGTACCAGCATTTTGGTTTACTTTATGATAAGCTTGTAGATCATTAGTCCAAGATGATGTTGATGGCTCTCAACAATATTTACGTTCACTTCTAAGATTCTACTTTTCTTTTTATTTTATTGGCGTGAGTGCACGAACCACTTGGTTATCTCTACAACCAAGCAAATACAAAAAAGTCGTATTCTGAAGACGTCTGCAATTGGAAACAATTCATATCGGCTGAAAGTCTTAGGCTCTGTTTGGTTGTGTTTTGAAAATGTGATTCTAGGTGTGTTTTTGAGTTGCGTGTTTGTTTACGGTTTTTAAAAATCAATTCCATGCTTTGCTTTGAAAACTCTGCCACCCAGATGTCTCCCCAATCGACCCCCGGACGTCCCATAGGACGTCTCTGCCAGTGAAATTTTATTTTTATTTTTTTATTTTTTTGGAACTGACACATGTTATGTTTTATATATTAAATAAAAAATATTTTTCGAATTTTTTAAATTTTTTTTTATGAGTTTTGTATAGAATTTTGAGTTGTGTGTTTAGTTATGAGTTGTTATTTTTTGTATCAAATATCACATGTTACATCAAAAATTCCCCACTCAATTTAAAACTCTTTTCAAAACTCATAACCAAACAAATTTTCTATACTCAAATCATAATTCCAAAACTCACAAACTCAAAATACAACTCATATTCTCAAATCATATTTACAAAACTCTACCAAACGCAACCTTAGTAATCACAATTGGTACAACATGAGATTTGGTTTGTACAAGGAAAAAAAAAAAAAACAGAAAAAAATTAAATATGAAAAACAATAAGCTACATTATTTGGTGTGGTTTAATGCCTGATCACTACTTGGTTTCAAAACCAGAAAATAATCCATCACCTTTTATACGGAAGGAATAGGCAACTCGCTTCCTCATAATATTGGGTGGTAAACGCAACTCATTTCCGCACAATTCTTGTTTTAACACCACCTGAAATTCACAAATACATCAAAAGCTAAAATTTAACCCACACCTAATCAGGTACCAAATACTTTCTAGGGATTGTTTAACTGACCTTCGACTTCCTCAAATTGAGCTTCCTTCACCAGATCAGCAGAAGCATTATACTCAAAGCTGCAAAAACATGAGAAGCATGCAGTTAACTAAAGCAACATAGGAAAAAAAAATAAGGGAAAATTGCAAATACATGGAGCAGTGGGAAAAAAATTGCACTACAAATGGAATTCTTTTTGGGTGCAATTCTGACACACCGGAAGAGTTGTACCAAGCATAGGAATGTATTTGCACCATGCACACAATAGAATTACACCATCATGAAAATGCAATTTTGTTTCCACTGCTCTACTGAAATGCAATTTTCCAAAAAATAAAGCCAGTAGCTCCATCCAAATTTTAAAAAATAAATAATAGAAATTTAAGAACTACAGTTGCGAAGCAACTATAATATATCAGTAAATGCAATCAAACAAAGAGTGCCCACCCCCATAGAGCCTTCCCTGAGCAAAGGCTGGCAAAGCAGCCGTTTATGGGCCCCAATTTTGGCTCAAAAAATGGGGCCCTTACCTAGGTTCATACTAGGTCCAAAAGTTCTTATTAAGCTTCAATCAAATGGAAGGCCTCCAATCCAAGTCCAAAATACTCATCTGACACCCGCCTTCACCACAATTCACACATTAGATCCCCATGTATAATGTATATGTATATATTGCATCTATAGAATGTAACACCAATTTTTTCCAGTGGAAGAATAGAAGTTCCAATTTGAGATTGGGTGATTGATTGTAATGGAAGCTGAATGTAGATATGCGTTAGATGGATAGAAAAAATTGAACTGAACAATTTTTAGATGGATAGAGAAAATAGAATACATCAATTTTCAAATACACTTATACACAAGCAAGTGCATGTAGAGTATTTTATTGTACATATAGATTTATATAAACAAATTCAGTTTTAAGTATGACAATTTAAATTATTATTATTATTTTAAGTACTGCTTTTATTTATTAAAAAATTATTTTTATCTTCTACATGAAGATACATTGCAAAGACTAATAGTATATAAATTGGATAGCTAGTGTTATTTTATTTTATTTTGAATTTAGGATATGGCCAGTCGAAAATTCAACCCGTCAAATCCATTGATTCAAAACTGCTAAAATTACTCAACACCTAGCATAGAGGGCCCCATCTTAGAAGTTTTCTTAGGGCCTCCAAAAGGTCAAGCTGGCACCATCTTGTACATCCCCTAGTTCAAATCAAACAACTACCTTGTCCCATTAATTTCATAATTTCCCGGTCTAATTCAGTTTGAACAGCTTTGCAGTACAAATTAATTGTTTTGCAGAGTATGTTTAAGAATAATTAAATGCATACAGCAGGCATCCTTAAGCATGCAGGGATACATTCATGTACACATTTATGCAAGTTGACAAAGACTGCCAAAGAGCAATTTTCACATCTTATAGGTTTATGCATTATTAATCCAGGTCCACAGCATATAAATCAAAAATTCAAAATACCAACCACTTAGAAAATTGAATTGTACAGTAAAAGCACCAAACTTATACCCCTACAAGTGCAATCTCAATTCCTCGTACCAGACAAGCGGGACTAGAACTCATTACCTCAAGTTAGCAACACGTAAAAGGTCAAAAAGGTTCACTGAAGATTTTGAACCAGCCTCAATTAGGGAAGCCCATAAGCCCAGCAAGAACAACTATTTGACAACTTGATTAAACCAGCTGTGCAGAAAGAGAACATTATCTGCCATTATATGTATGTGTATATATTTTGATAGCTAACTTTCCCTTTAAATATATAATGGCTGTGACATGCCAGCTAACAAAAAAGAAAAACACATAAAACTAATCATATAAGCATAACGAGTGATAGCATTATCCATTTACCTATTGGAGAAAATAACCTCGAGTTCATAGTCGGATGTGCTCTTGATAGCTTCTACTAACACAGTAACAATTTCAGTTTTTCGAGTACTAGCCATGAGTATATCGTACTCGGTTGGAATGATAATTGCAAAAAAATTATCACTTAATTCACTCAAGCAAAGCTTCTCAAGAGCAGACAGCGCAATCCGTCTTTTAAGTGCATCCGTTTCCGGGTCAACCATGTAAATGGAAAAATCAGTAATTAAAAGAATACGTCGTTTCATCTTCCCTGAGCCAGTGAACTTCAAAACTTTATCTGCAAAAAGAACTTTCTTATCGCCTGTGAAATGGAAGATGGTAGAGTTCAGAAAATAACAGAAGTGTTAGAATTGATGAAAAACTCTCCAATAGACAGTAAAAATGTTTTACTAATACATCTAGTATGTTTTCAATGTAACGAAATGAATTTCCATTAGATATCCCCACTAGGCACTAACATATAAAGAACACTGCCTCAAAACTCGTCACCTACTTAAACTCTCATGTGTGGATGCCAGAACAACTTATATAGGTTATAAGCAGGATTGTGAGAAGGGTACACTGTCCCCTGCAGAAATGAGGTGGGTGGAGGGGTGCGAAGTTATGACCAACCGACAAATCCGTACCCCAGGTTAGTCTCAACCTTGCTCTTGCCCTACGAAGCATAGACATGAACATGCGGACTTGTAAATTTTCAAAAAATGCAAGACATGACACATTAAGAACACGCGCAAAACATAATTTTATATATTTAATATTTATTATGCCAGATTTTTAATATTATATATTTATTTATATCAAATATTTAATTTATTTAACTTGTTTTTATTAAAAAAATGTCCCAACGTATCCTTAGCGTGTCTGCAACGTATCCCCAAGTGTCCCAGCATGTCCAACACGTGCCTGGAGTATGTTCATGATTGACACCGGTACGTGACCTCCGAAGAGGTCTCCGTGCTTCATAGCTCTTGCCCAATTGAGATTGGATAAATCAAATGAATAAGGGCTTGCTTGGTTGTGTTTTCATTTATTTTCTAAAAAACATGAATTTTAAAAAACTATTTTGTACAAAAACAAAAACAATGGATTTTTTTAACTTTTCATTGTTTTTGTTCCCAAAAATAAAGATAATGAAGACACAACAAAACATGCCCTAAGCTTTTTGATTGATTCAAGATGCAGCGAAGGAAAGGGGTTCAATTTACTTCCATAATCATGAGCAATACTGAACTTGAGTAATTAACACCCACATCCCCCAAGGGTAAATAAGGGCATTATGTGAAAGGTGCATATAGGAGATTTCATTAGCATGTACAAAAAGAGTTCTCATTTCATAGAATAAGAGGTGGTGGATATTAAAGTTCATATGTGCCTTTATTTGAATGCTCCATGGAACTGAGGCCTCGTTTGGGAACCCTCCCTTTTAGCAAAAAAGCCAAAAAGTTACTAAATTAGTCAAAAAGCCAACAACTCATACCAAAAAGTCAAAGATTCTCTTTTCTCTCTACTTTTTGCCCATCTTTTCGTAAAAAGTCAAAAAGTCATCCCAAACATACTAGTTTTTTTTAGCTCATATTTTAGCCAAATAGCCAAAAAATTACTAAATTAGCCTGTTCCCAAACGGGGCCTGAAACGCACTATTTCACTTCAAGGATCAATTAGAAAACACAAGTCAGTGGCTTGCTAGAGTCATCCCATAATCACTTATACACCAAGTGAATTACTTAGAAACAAGGTCAATGTTTTAGGTCCTAAGTGACATTAAACAAATAGGACAACAAAATTATCAGCGATGCTCAAACACAATGGACTTAATAATGCAAAAGCTTAATAAAAAGCAAAGGGATCATTTACTGTCTAATTGTTGTTCAAAAGGCCCATTTGTATTGAGATCCTGCTCAGTATATACAAATGCACATTTCAAAAATGAAAATTTAAACAACTCAAAATTTGCCAATTGTCATCACTCATCATTGTGTCTGATTTCAAGAAAGCAAAGAATCAATTCAACCAAAAACATACAGCTTGAAGCATCAGAACATAGTAACGCCAAATCCTTTAATTAAACAAGGCAAGGGTAATCTGATTAAATGCTGCTAATAATGCCTGATTAAATGCTGCTAATAATGCCTACCTATTCTCCCAATTCAACACTGGATTGTTGGTTGTATACTCAAAAGTTTTACAGGCTCAAGTGAAATGGAAGTTTTGATTTCTTACGTGTTGAATAGCATTTACAATCAATATCTGTTCTTGCATTACCCTTTATCTACCACCAACTACAGCCTCTGCCTGTTATGTTTGGATTTAAGATAAAAAACAAAGAAACTGAACCAGGATATAATTATCAGAAGACAATGAATGATCTTAGCTCAGAAACATCACAACTTCAACAGTTTAAAAGTGAACTGAATCCTAGCTAATCAACGCTGATAATCACAAGCAGCAAAGTTCACACAAGGCTTCTAAAACCCCAGCTTGAATAATCAAATAACAAACAACGGACTTCACACCTTAATTCAGATTCAAAAACCTACATTATCAGCAATCAAACAGTTGATCACAAATAAATAATTTTTAAAAAAAAAACAGAGTAACCATAAGTTAAAAGTAGCCCTAACTCAAAAAATTGCAATCCGATTCATCAAAAAAAAAAATCAAAATTCACAGCAAAAGCATTCAAAATGTTCCGACTTGGATTGAACCAGACCAGACCAGACGAGACCAAACCAAGCAAAATCAAGAAAAGTAAAATGCGAGGATGACCTTGTTTATCGAGAACCTTGATGATATGAGGACGCGATTGGAGATCGATATAGTCGCCCCTGTAATCTCTGTGGCGGGAGGCTTTTCGGCGGATCTTGACCCCCATGAAGGGCTCTTGATCTTCCGTGACGTTGCTACTTGAAGGTCTGAGTTTCATGCTGCTTTCTCCTCCGCCGTCAGTTTCTACAGTTTCTGATGCGGTGGCCACGCCGTCGTCGTCATAGTGGACTCGCCGCTGAGACTGAAACTGGCTCATAGGGTGTGTTTGGTTTTTTTTTTTTTTTTTTTTTTTTTTTTTAAACAGAGTTTGGTTGGTTGAGTTGAGAGATTGCATTAGAAAAAGAGGGATTAAAGATTTTGGGAAGCAGAGGGATGCAAGCTGATTGGTGGACACCGACTCACCTGTCATCCAACACTGGCACTGAGACTGACAGAAATGAATTGTTTCCGGGTTGGAAATCCGAGCTGGAATCTTTGTCCTAGCAACAAGGGCAAATTATTGAGAAACAAATTACATTATAAATATATAAATGTAAATTTTTTTTTTTTCTTTTTATGCAACTCTCACGTATAAAAAGAATTATATCAAATACATGAATAAATTTATACTATACATATAAGAGAGTTGTATCATTATGAAAATATAATTTTTTTTTCTCACTACTTCACTGAAATGTTGCATGGCATTTTTTTTTAATTATAAGTTACACTAATCTCTTTAAATTATAATTTATTTATATTTTTTTTTGAATTTTAAAATTTGACTTTTTATTGATAAATTTTATTTAGAAGTGTCCTAACCCAAGAAGTCCATAAATTTTTTTTTTTTTATTTACATTATTTTCTTAGACTCTTATGCCCTTATATTTAATATTAATATTTAATGTTGATATTTAATGTTGGGAGAGGAAAGATAAGAAAAATGATCAAGGCATAGGAAATTTCATATACAAATTAAATAATATTGATGTTATTATTTTATATTATTATATAATGTGAATATATTTTTAATTGACAACACATTAAAAATAATGTAAACATTTTCTCTCATCTGATGTGAACGTTCACAACACCTTTCCGAAAAATTCTCTCTCATCTAATATAGTGATGTAAACATTCACAACATATGAACCTTCTTAGTATTTTTAATTAACAACACATTAAAATAACGTTCATTATATTTTTAATTGACAACACATTCTTATTCACAACATGTAGTGATATAAACATTCACAACATGTGAATATTCTCTCTCATCTAAAATAGTGATGTGAACGTTCACATTCGTATGTTTTAGTATGAATATTCACATCATGTAATTAACAATACAATGACAAAAAAAATTTCAAATTAATGTGAATATAATAATGTAAATATTCATTTCAATTGCACGATGTGAATATTCACATCATGTAATTGGCAACACAATGACAAAAATTTATTTCAAATTAATATGAATATAATGATAGTCAACATCTTGATGTATGGGAACTACCAAAACATAATGACAATCAACATTAAATATCAATATTAATAGGGGATATGAGAGATTGAGGGTATTTTGGTCTTCTTATCTCAAACAGGACCTAATAGAATAATAAAAAATAATATGGGTTGGATGGAATAAAACTTTTAGCAATAAGATTTATCAAAAAAGCTCCCTTTAAAATTTAACAATTAATTATTTTAAATTATTATTTTGCTACAATTAATTTTTTTATTCTAATTTTGTTAAAATTTTATACAAAATTAGATAATATGTAAAACACATAATACACTCATTAATTTTTTAAGATAATAATATCCATTATTAATTTTTTTTTAAAATAATTATATCATTATCTGATGATCTCATTTTTCTTTAGTCTCTCTTAAATTAGTAGCAAAGTGCGAATGCGGAGATGCTTGTAGTAGCGGTGTGAGGTGGGCTTAGGGTTTGGAGATAGTGGGAAGAGTTTGGGAAAGAGAAAAGAGGTGAAAAAGGGCCTGGGGTGAGAGAGAGGTGAAGGAGGATAATCGAAAGTGGCTAGGGTTAGGATTGTATAAAATATCGTCTAATTTATTAAAATCGCACTGATTTATCCACTAATCACTGATTAAAGTTTGAAATGTATAATCTTCATTCGAAACTGCTCCACTATAATTAATATATATTTTTTAACCTCTAATAAAATATCAAAATAAAAATAAGTGTTAGAGATATTTAAGATATGAAATTTGTTATAAATTAGTAGTTATATATATGAAAAATATTATGTAAAATTAGTTAGTGTTATATATATGAAAAATAATATACAAATTAGTATTATAATTATACAAATACTTGATAATTGTTTAACAAAAACCTTCAATTAACTAAGACATTGAAACCACCCCAAACTATCCAAATCACAGTTGATTATTTGCCAATTTATCATTTTCTATTTGATTTATAATTTTTTTCTCAAATCGTATGAACCGCACCACAAACATCTCTAGATAAGGTAGTGCATGGCTGTGGTGGAAGAGGTATGCCAATGTCAAATTAAGGTTTTCAAATGCAATAGAAGAAACTGAGAGACCGGGTATGGTTTTGCAAATATATATACTAAGCATAATATTCGTGTTATACATGGTCGTAAATAAATAATTTAAAATTAATTTTGAAATTAAACAATAAAAGAATTAAAGTGAGAAGAAAAAACTATTTATAATCAAGTAAATTTCAATTATTTTCATCTCTATTGCATTTAAAGAGTTATTATTATTATTATTATTATTATTATTATTATTATTATTACTTCCATTGATGGTGTGTTCTTGATAATAAATAATAAAGAGTTTTGATTATCTTAAGTTGATCATCTAATTTGAAAAAACGTCTGGGTTTAGGATGCCTATTTGGAAATGACCTTGATGATACCATAAGTTGGCAATTTATTTTTAATTGTAAAAAATTTAAAATTTTACTTTGAAGAATTAGAGCTCTCACAAGGCCTTAGTTAAAAAGACTCTTCGGCTTTATATATAGATTAATGAGTTATTTATTTTTTTTAGAAGGATGTTGTAAATTATATATTTGGTAAATGTTTTAAAATAGATAGATGGGGAGCTGGAGGCTTTGGAGCTTCAAATTTAGAAGGCTGTATAGTGGGATTGTGTTACACATAGTTACAATTAATCACATCACTTATGGTAATTTCATTATGTTATAAGTTTTGCAATGATATAAATTAATTTAAGTAAAAGCAAAAATAAAGATTTTTTTTGTATGTAAAATAATTTCATATATGATTTTAAGAATATTTGACATAACAAAAGGGAAAGAAATTAGGAATTTTTGGTAAGTAGAAATTAGAAGGGATTTTTGGTGAAACCCCCATTTTGGGCCTTTTTATTAGGGTAAATGATAACTCAATTAATTTTCTTTCAAAAAACCCCTGAGTAGGAGATTCTTGCCTTAATAAGGACATTTTATAATTTATATTTTTTTTTATGACAATATTGCCCTTCTATATATATGTATCATATATTTGAAATCTGAGCTCATACATACCATACGGATCTGCTACAATTTGCAAAATCAGGAACGAAATCAATGAAGACGATCTCCAAATCTAAAGATCTCCTAGCCGAAAATCTCTTCCTTGGTCAACAATAGACGATCTCGCCGCCGACGATCAACACTCTCAATTAAACAAGAGTTTCATTGAGATTTATGAGTGTTGATCGAGTTTTAGAAGTTTTTCTTCTCAATCAGGTATGTTGATTTGTTTATTAATTATTTTGTTTGTTTGTTTTTTGATTTATTTTTGTTGTGTTTGATCTGATTTCGTTTGACAGAATCAGAGTAAAATTTTACTCTGGTTCTATTGCTCTGTTTTTTTGTTTAACAGAATGAGAGTAAAATTTTACTCTGATTTTATTGCTCTTTTTTTTTTTTTTTTTTTTTTTGAGAGAATGAGAGTAAAATTTTACTCTGGTACGTGCTCTGTTTTTGTTTGAGAGAATGAGAATAAAGTTTTACTCTGGTATTCTATACTTCTGTAAAATTGTGTTTTGGACTTGTAGTGACAGTAAAATTTTACTTTGATAGTGACAAGTGGACTAATGCATATTTTAAAGGACAAAAATACGGTGAAATGCACTCAAATGTGGCAGAGTCTTTCAATTCATGGATCCGTCAAGCTCGTCATTTGCCCACTACGAAGATGATTGATTCAATTAGGTTGAAGATCATGGATTTGATGTCAAGAAGGTGAGAACAAGCTAAGAAATGGAATACTTTTCTTTGTCCGGAGATGGATTCAACATTCGTAAATGCTCTTAAAAGTGGAAGAACTTGCTTGGTTAGTTGTTCAAGTGATTATGTTTTTAAGGTTTAATCCCGGCCATCGGTTAGCGTTGACCTCTTGAATAGAACTTGCTCATGTTGCGAATGGCAATTGAATAGATTTCTTTGTGCTAACGCGGCGACCGCTATCCAAAAGAGCGGCGGTGATTTGTATGCACATGTGGAACCATTTTATTACACTAGCAAGTTCAAAGCTTGCTATGCTGAGTTCGTTTATCCAATACCCACTGTTGAGAAACCTCTTGTAGCTATAGATGATCTTGTTGTCCTTCCTCCAATTTATAAGAAGCCACCTGGTAGGCCAAGGAAGAATAGAATTCCATCTAGGGGTGAGAAGATAAGACGAGTACAGTGTGGTAGATGCGAAAAGTACGGTCATAATAGGAAGACTTGCAAGGAGACATTGCCATGAAAGACATTATTGCTTTTGTAATAAAAGTATGAAACAATGTAGTTCTTCTGCAATAAATAGTCTATAGCAATAATAGTAGTCTTTTAGACTAAATTTGTAAGGAGATATTGTAATAAAAGACATTTTTATTATATTCTTGAATGGTTGTTTGTTCAAGTTTCTGATTTGCTTTGTGGTTGAGTTTGACATTTTAATATATTTTTTTAATGTGGTTGAATAAGTTTCATGCAAATGAACTTATAATGGAGTTTGTTCAGTAGGTGTGAAGGTTTGAAATGGCTGTGCTTTCAGAGTAAAATTTTTCGGTATTTCAGAGTAAACTTTTACTTTATTGCAGAGTAAAATTTTACTTTTTTTAGAATAAAACATTACCTTCATTCACATGAAAGTAAAACTTTACTACCTTTCAAAGTAAAAATTTACTATGTTGTTGAATGGTTGTCTATGGATGTGATGAGCCTATGGTTTCACAGTAAAATTTTACTTTATTTTAGAATAAGATGTTACTTTTAGAGTAAAATTTTACCTTATTTCAGAGTAAAATTTTACTTTTAGATTTAGAGTGTAACATTTTACTCTTAGATTCAAAGTGTAACATTTTACTCTTATTTCAGAGTAAGATTTTACTTTTCTTTTAGATTCAGAGTGTAACATTTTACTCTTATTTCAGAGTAAAGTAAAATTTTACTTTATTTCAAACAGTATGTTAGTTCCTTAGAAAAATATTTCCAACCTGCACCAAAATTTACCACAATACACAAACTCCTCTGATGCTCATCATGCAATCTTTGTGCAAAAAAATCTGACAACACAACTACATATATCATCAAAGATACACAAATATAACCTTTACTATTGTATTTTATCCATAACAACGTTCATTCCTAGTCAAAACACACACACTCTCTCTCTACACATATATAATAATATTTCTATATTGATGTGTGTATGTATATCTTATTGCCTGGTCCACGCTATTGATTTCTGTGTTCAAAAAGAGAAGAAAGAGATAGAGATGGTAAAATATCTGAGCATTTGGAGAAATGTTCTTGCAATTATTATGTAGCTTTTGGTTGGAGGGTTATCTCAACTAGAGTACGTAAGTGTTATCCAAAAAGCAACCTAAGAGGGGGGTGAATTAGGTTTCTACAAATTAAAATTAATAAAACCCCAATAAAATTAACTACTAATACAACAAATTATTAACAATCACAATGATGAACTTAGCAGTAAATGATCAAGCAAAATAACAATGAAGTATAACTAACATACAGGATAAATCAAATGATTAGCACATGAATATTAGATAGATATAGCAGTAGTAGGAAAGTAAAGAGATTAGGGAAGAGGGGACAAATAGATTTATAGTGGTTCGGCTTCAACCAAGCCTACATCCACTCCTCAAGCTTCAAATGATTTACAGGGTAAATCAAATGATTAGCACATGAATATTAGATAGATATAGCAGTAGTAGGAAAGTAAAGAGATTAGGAAAGATGAGACAAACAGATTTATAGTGGTTCGGCTTCAACCAAGCCTACATCCACTCCTCAAGTTTCATTTGAAATTTTCCACTATCTTCTAGCTTCACAGGGTGCTAACAACCTTTTCATAGATGGAGCAATCCTCCACAGATTTTACACAGACTTTCTAAGTCAAGAACACTGAGTGTACTACACTCTTACAAGGTTGAAAATAAGGTATTTTTGCTTTCACAAAAAGCTACAATAATTATCTCTCAAATATAGATATAAAAATGAAGCTCTGGTTTTTCTGTAAACCTCACATAGGAAAGATGAGCTTAATGCTATAAGGCTCAGTGTATAATTTCTAAGAGAGGATGTAAACAAAAATTGAAGAACACTTCTCAGATAATTTTTCAGAGAATAGATGTAAGTGATTATAGATCAAAGAATATTTTCTGGTTTTTTTTTTTAACTTGTTTACATTTAGAGGCTTTGATATATATAATGAAACTTATAGCCGTTGTATTCATTTGAATTTATAGTCGTTTATAGCCGTTGTATTCTATCATTACTAATTTGAATATCTTACACTCCATCATTACAAATTTGAATATCTTCCACTTAAACTTTTTGAACCTTTTGGCCTGCTGTTGTGCTGGGCTGTTTGAACCTTTGTTTTGGGCTGTTTGAACTCCTGATTTAATCAAATATTAAATACATTCTAACAACATTTAGGATAAAGGTTTAGGTGAGAAATAATGGGACAAAATAAATTTTGATTATATTTTTCTCTTTCAAATAAATTAAAATATAATTAAATAAATCATCAAAATAAATTTTGGATTCTATTTTTCTCTTTTAAATAAATTAAAACATAATTAAATAAATCATCAAAATAAATAAGTCTAACAATCTCTCCTTTTTTTATGATGGCACACAATGATGTTTTGATTTGATTTGGGAGTAAGAAAGGTACCTCCTCAAGTCATGCTCCCTGAATTCATTTCTAAATACATAGGTTAGCATATGTGTAATAAATAAGCTTTAATCAATAACATGATATGAGACTAAGATATCAAACTATAAATACATAACATCAAATTAGTTTGAAGTCATGTTTCCTCAATTCATTTCTAAATACATAGGTTAGCACATGTGTAATAAATAAGCTTTAATCAACAACATGATATAAGATTAAGATATCAAACTATAAATACATAACATCAGATTAGTTTGAAAATAATACCATAATACATAGCATCATATAATTTCTCTCCCTATGACATTATCAAAAGGAAATCATGGCTCAGAATCTGGAGGAGGATGAGGAGAATGATAGTGATAAATGGCATCTATACAATTCAAAACACATATATACATATATGCATACACATACAACTCGCCCGCGTCTCTCTTTTTTCTTCGATAAACGCGTTTGACACGTGGCCTCACTTTTGCGTCATTGGCCGACAAAAGCAGGTCTCAATTTGTACTCGTCTCGACTCCCTCTCCCTCCTTGTCTTCTTCTCTTTTGCCTTCTTCTTAATCACACACTCTTCCATTTTCTTCTTCACCATTCTCTTCTATCTCTTCTTCACCACTCTCTTCTGTTTCTTCTTCCTCATCGAGAGACAAAAAAAAAAAAAAAACCTGAACGAAGGAGGCCAAACCTCAGTCTGTTCTCTTCTATTTCTCTGCAACTCATTTCTTTTACACCTCTCATCTCTAAACCATGGCTTCCTCATCCCGTCACCTCACTCTATTTGCGGACCTGAACGATCCCATAAGCTCTGCTGGACCGAGTGCCCCTACTCCTACTCTTCCTGTCATTCCTCTTCCTAACCTTCCCATGATGTCAATTGAGCAAATCATGGCAGCTCAATCTGACATCGAAGCCAATCATTTCACAATGACGTCCTGTATGGAGACAGTGACGGTAGTCACAAAATTGGCTCACCGATTACAGAATAGGACGAGTGAGCTCCATCAGGTCAATGCCCAACTCTCTCTGCTCCAGCGCACGTACAAGGATGCGCGAGCAGAAATAGGCGCACTGAAGGTCAAAAATAAAGAGCTTAAACGGAAGACCACCTCCATGGCTCGATTTGGAGCAACGTCGTTCTTGGTCTTTGATAGTCAGCGGAAAGTCGTCGCTCTCGACGAAAGCACAGGGGCAGGGACGTCAAGGGTCACCCAAGGTGATAAAAAGAAGAAGAAAACGATGGAAGAGGCGAGTAAGTAAGATCGGCGTATGGCCGGAAAAAAAATGAAGGGTTTTTTTTTTTATGTTTATTTTGATCGGTGTGTGGGCGTAAAAAAAAAATGAAAGGTGTTTTTTTTTTTTTGGTTTTTTTTATGTAAATATTTGTATTTTGATTTGTTATTGTGTTTTATGTTTAAGTACTGAAAAATGAAATTAAAAAGTAGAGAAAAAAATAAGAAAATTGAGCCCAAACAAAAAATAATAATGAGAGACCAAATTGTTAATGAGTATATGAGAAGTATTTGAGTATGATCTAATTCTCAATTTCTTAGCAAGAGCATACCAATCTCAAGACTATAATAGACATAACAGTGCATAGATCAAATAAGGTTGCCAAGCAAGAGCATAAATATGGAGCTAAAGTTCAAATCACTATTCTTTGAGGAAAACGATCTTCCTCTTACATTATCAACAACTAATCAGCTCTGTTAGGTTTTTATTCTTGGCAATCCCGTTTGATAAAACTCCTTTCAGTTGTACTTGTTTTCGCACTTTTATTTCAGTGAGGCTCTAAGTTTCTTAGATGTGAATCTAACCCGAATTGTGCCTTTGCAGAGAAGTTGTAATGTTAATTCTTTCAAGTTTGTCACTTCGCTGACTAAGACGGGGATCGAGTTGCCTGGTCAGCTCGTGGGGGTCGAGGGGACAGCGCCCCTTGGCGGGTCCAGGGCAGCGCCCCCGAAGCAAAATGCAAAAGTGCATTCAAAGTTGCTTGTCCGCTCGAGCGGACATTCCCTCGCTCGAGCGGAGATTGGTGAGTTCCAGAAGTATACGTGTCTGCAAAAATACTGTGATCCGTGTTTTCACGCTCGAGCGTCGAAATCCCCGCTCGAGCGTACATCCTGGTTTAGAACACGTTATATAGTGTCCCCGCTCGAGCGTCCATTCCCACGCTTGAGCAGACCTCATGATTTCAGATTCTATAAATTCGCATGTTGCTCCAAATCTAGGGTTACGCCTCCAGATCTTCTTCTTGGGTTCTAGGGTTTATATCTGGGGCTATTTTGCTAGTTTTCTTTGATGTTTCATTGAGTATTCAACTCATGGTTTAAGGAGGATACATCAAAGGATTGTTTGTTTATTCTATACAAAAGAGAGTTGTTCTTCGGTGGATTCTGAAGAATTCGAGCCTAAAGCTTTGGTGGATTCTGGAGTGGCTTATCGTCAAGACAATTTCGAGGTGAAGACGGGGCTGGAAGAGACACATAGGGGTTGGTTCAATTCGGGCGTGGATTCGCTAGGTAATTGAGAGTATACCTGTGTAATTCATTTATATCTTCTTAGTGGATTGTTTTGTGGCTGTTGCCCGTGGTTTTTTTATCACAATCGGAGGTGCTCCAATTGTGATTTTTCCACGTTAAAATCGTTGTGTCGATTTGTCTTGATTGTTTAATTGGGATTGTTTTATTGCTTAAAATTGATACATAATCACAAATCAATATCTAGCGGATTTCTAGATTTTTCAATTGGTATCAGAGCGAGTCGCTCTTTTGTTTTTTAAAACTTTTGAGCGAGATCTTGTTTGATTTGTGATAATGGATTCAATTCGTAAGGGAAATTCTATGGTTCGACCACCCTTACTTGACAAATCCAATTATTCTTTTTGGAAAGCTCGGATGAGATTGTTTTTGAAATCTATTGATGAAAAAGTTTGGCAATCTGTCATGTATGGGTGGACCGAACCAACGATTACCGTTGATGGAGTAACTTTCCCCAAACCAATTGATAAGTGGGACACAATTAATTACCAAAATAGTAGCTGGAATAGTAAAGCTATCAATTCTCTTTTTTGCGCTGTCACACCTGAAGAGTTTAGTCGCATTTGCAATTGTGAAGTCGCAAAAGAGGCTTGGGATATCTTACAAACTATTCATGAGGGCACTCATTCTGTTAAACGCTCAAAACTTCAAAGGCTCACGTCTAGTTTCGAAAACCTTTCAATGAAAGATAGTGAGACCTTTGATGAATTTTATGCGAAGTTGAGTGACATTGTAAATTCCAGCTTCAATTTAGGTGAAAAAATACCGGAATCCAAGATTGTAGGAAAAATTTTGAGGTCCTTGCCCGATCAGTTCCAACCAAAAGTTACGGCTATTGAGGAGGCTCAAGATGTTGATAACCTCAAGTTAGATCATTTGGTTGGAAATCTCCAAACTTACGAGGCACATAGGAATTTCAATAAGAAACAAAAATATGTTGTTGCTTTTAGTAGTGTTCATAGAGTTGGAGTAGATTCTGATGAGGACTGTGAGATAGATTCCAAGATTACAGATGCTTTTGTAAAACAATTTAAAAAATCTTTTTTGAAAAAGAATCCTAATCTTTTGGACTCTACTCATACTCATAAATCCAAAGGCAAAGATAAACTCAAAATTAATTCTATAGCCAAGAAGGAGAAATGAAAGATACAAGGGAACTCTGAAAGAGTCCAATGCTATGAATGCCAAAGATTTGGCCACTTTGCTCAAGAATGCCCCACTCGTTTGAAGAAGAAGAAAGCCCTCGCTATCACTTGGGATGATGAATCAGAATCTGATAAAGATGAAAGTGACAACGAAGATCAAGGCGAAGAGGGACACAAAAAATTCCTTGCCTTCATGGTAGCTTCTGAAACTGATGGACGAATAGAGTATCTGAAGAGCCCGATTGAGAATGCCACTGATGATGAATCCTCGGGGAGTGAAGATGAAGAACTTTAGCAAGCATATCAAAAGTTGTATAAGGAATCTCTTAACTTATCCAAATTGAATGACAAACTCACTACGAAACTCAAAGCATGTGAAAGTGAGAATGTCAAATTAAAGAAATAGATTTTCGAGGCTAGGAATGATGCCCTTAAGATTTCTAATGATCGACAAGCTCTTTGTGGAAAACTCTTGACTTGTGAGACGGAGAGGAATGAGCTACAACAAATCTATGCAACATATGAAGAAAAAATTGAAACTCTCGAGATGTCTCAAGTTGCTTTGGAAGAACTAATGATCAAGAAAGAGGAAGAACTCAAGTGTGCTATGGCTACCATTGGTCTTTGGAACAGAGGATCAGAGACTTTGGACAATATCATTGGGTCTCAACAAATTTGTTCTGACAAGAGTGACATTGGCTTTGGTGGTAAGAAAGAGCAAAAACAGAGTGCTTCCATATCTCATGATACAAGAACTCAAGGACAGGGAGAACAAAAAATTCAACATGAGGATGGACTTCTCAATCTTCCTAGAGTTGGTAAGGCCAAAGAAAAGAAGGTACATCCTGTACACCCTATTTTTATTTGTCATTATTGTGGTAAGTATGGTCATATTCGCCCTTATTGTTTTGAGTTGTATGGGAGAGTGTCTCATAGAGATGGAAGAAATTCCAACATCTTGTGGGGTAGGAGACACTTCATTGGTGGTAATGAGGTTAAGGGTCATATTCGACCTCGTTATTTTGATTTGGTTGAGACCAAACATGAACAGAGGCTGTGTTTTCCTAGACCTAGGAATAGGGAGTTGGAAACCAAGTTGAGATGGGTTCCCATTGAAGGGAAAGGGAACCACAACGTCAAGACACCACCAAAGAACCGCAATTCCCACAATTTTGTTCATACTAAAGCGGTTTGGGTGAGAAAACTTGATTTGTGTTAATTTATTTATTCGTTTTTAGTTTTTGGGTCATCTAATGTGTGGTATCATTTAATGAGAAAAAAATGTGTGCTTGTTCGTTTTCTGACATGCTTTGTTTAGAAAAAAAAAAATGTGTGCATGTTCGTTTTCTGTCTTGCTTTATTTTAGAAAAGAAAAAAAAATCCAAAAAGATTTTCTTAGTATGGTTTTACAAGCTTGAAATTTTTGAGGAGTCCTTGGTGCATATTGAAATTGATAAGAATATCCATTACATGTTAATATGTATGTGCTTTTTGTGATCATTACTCATTTCGGACTGCGTGTTCTTTGATTAGTATGTCTCATTCTGTATACACTCTTGGATTAGCAAATATTGGAGTCTTCCGCCTTAGTGATCTTTTTTCTTTATGGACTTCTGGCATGGTATCTTTTGTTTTTCTAGAGGAATTGACCGATATTAGCATATCTTGGGTGATGTTGAGTCTCTTAACCACCTTCCATCTTTTTGCATCTCCACGACTTTCCCCCTCTATTCTTTGTAGTACAGCCATGAGGAAAAGGCTACCTCAGAGTCACCAACCAGGCTATCCTTATTATATCCATGCTTCTCTAGTTTGGTTTCCATACTCTTGAGCATGTCAGCCGCCAATGAGTGTGCACAAGAAAAATAAAAATAAAAATAAAAATAAGAAGAAAAAATATGCAAAAGAAAGAAAAAAAAAATGTGCAAAAGAAAAGAAAAGAAAAGAAAAAAGGAATAGAGTCATTGATTGAGGGAGAGCCTCTGCTTTTACTCACCAAATACCCCTTGATTCCTAGTGGTTTGACTTTTCTTTGTTTTGCTTAGATTCTCTTGCCGGAGGTCCAACTTTCAGATCACTGCTAGGATTTAAATCTTGTGTTTGTCGAATTCCAAGAGTCACACACACACTTTTATCATGGGATCTATGCTTTTTACATGTGGCATCACTTTCTTTCATGAGGAATCTTCTACAGACTGTGCACATTGTGTTTTCAAGTAATTGTGCTTCTTAGATAATCTTGTGTGTTTTAAGATTCAAATATGAAATTTGTTGCTTGCTCCACCATATTATTATTTGTCATTTTCTTCTTGTTCATTATTTTTAGTGAAGGGGAGTTTGGTTTATCATTAAAAGAGTTTGTTAGCATGAATACTTTGATTTGTTTGGTAAGGGAGATTGGCGTTAGTTGGTTTGTGTGTTGCTATCCACTACTTGTTTATTGCTTACATCTCGCAGGTTATTAATTTTTCCATCATCTTGTCCCTGTTTGTGTGGTTTTTGATCTTGCTTTAGTTGATTGAGCTTCTTTTGTCAATTCATGACAAAAAGGGGGAGAAAGTTGTTGTTCATGTTTTCATGCACATATGTCAGGTGCATGTGTCTTAGTTTTCATGTTTTCATGCTACATGTTCTTAAAATCTCCAATTTCTTTCCATTCATGTTTTCCATCTCATGCTTCAAGATAATCTAGCCATATGTTTATTGCTTTTTCATATACTCTTGTGGGACTAATAGTTGTTTTGGAGGTTGTGGCACTAATAGCTGTTTTGCAAATCATGATTTTGAGAAAGAAGTTTGCTTACAAAGTGCAATTTGAGACTGATAAATCACCAAAGAGTCCAAATCCGGCAAATCGTTTTGAAAAATCGATTTTAATCAAAAAGCGCCAAACATTGACTGCTTTGCCAGATTTCAGAGTCGCCACGTAAATATTTTATTTTGGAGAAATTTAGGAAACCCTGACTCGTGCCTAAGGCCACGTGTCCGTCATCACCAAAGTTGCCTCGGCTCGGGAACTTGGGTACAAGAGGGGAATGTCATGCAATGAGCACCCCCGCTCGCCCGATCAAAGGATCGACCTTTACTAACATGATATGTTGTTTTTGAAAACACATGCGTTCTTATTCCGATTATTAATCTAGAATTACTATGTGATGCGCACAGCATACAAGTATAGACTAAATCACTCAAGTTGGAACAAAACATCTTATGTTTGTTTGTTTGAAAATGGTTTGAAAGTTGCTACTCGCAAGTAGGCTAAGTCGCGGTTTTGCCACCCTCAAGTGGGCTTAGAAAACATGGTGATTTGCCACTTCAAGTGGGCTTAAAAACTCTCATTTCGATGAATTGTCCCAACTCAAGCAATGAAGCCTTCATCCACAGGCATTCATGCCGTTATATCAGTTAAGCAAATAGCCTCATGGCAAGCATGCTATCATGGCAGTCACTTACACACATGCAAGGATGCTAAAGCATAAACAGTCACAGTGTACTCCGAGCCAAAAAAGAAGCTAGTTAGTAATCAATGCATAATCCTAGCTATGTCAACAATGCCTAATGCAACACATGCAAAAATGCAGCTACAATAGGCTCGGCTATTCTAAGATGTCATGTGAATGCAATTTAGATAACATGTATTCAAATTGGTATTAAAATACAATGCAGTTTGAATGATGCACCGAACCCGGTGCATGCAAGACAGATGAATGGATGCACGCATGCAAGCATAAGGATGCTAATTGAAATATTCCCTAAAACTAACCATCAAAAGCGGTTAAGTAAAAGCGGAGAAAGAAATGGGGGTTGGAAGACATGCATCACACACACGCACACTTATTACAACAGTTGTGCCCTCTCGACGGAGGGTCCGAATAATAAGCTAACTAGCTACGCTAATTAAACTAATTATTACAAGCTAACTAATTAACTAACAAGTTAATTAACTAATTATTACAACACAAATTGAATAGTTAAACGCATTAACTAATTAAGTACAAAACCAAAGCATTAGCTAGTTAAGTAAAGAAGCTAAGTAAAGCAGTAAAGAGATGTCCTTGGAGGGAGAAGAGTGTATGCATGCCCGGTCGCCTCGTTCGGAAATCCATCGCGATGCCCCAACTTGCTTCTGTTTTCAATTGTTCTCAGAACACTGTACAAACTTCAAAGTAGCTTCTACTCCATCATGGGGACCCCCAGGAAGGTGGCCGACCAGTTATTGGTGTTGCCAACCACTTGTAAACCACTTACCATTGCTGCAGACCAAATAAAGTGGTCGGCCAGCCACTTTTACTGGTCTGCCGACCACTTTTTGCTGCACTCTTCCAGTTTGCTGCAACAGAGAACAAAAAGGGGCATGGCAATGTATTTGCAAGGTATGTGTGCACCACCACTCTCCCTATCATTTCATGATCTTAAGGGAGTGCGGTTCTCGACTCTCGAACCACCAACCGAGCATTGCAATGCACGATGGCCAAGAAACCAAGATTGCACGAATCAATGTAAATGAATGCACACATAACACATAAATGCCTTAACCTCTATCATGCACGATCAAGAGGGTCGGCGACCGAGAAATGAGGCACGTTTCATCACTTCAAATATGAAACGTCCCTCGTTTCTCGTGTTTGGACTAACACCCAATCCAAACAAATGCAATGCAACTCAAGCATGCTAAACACAATGTAATGCACGCATACACAATGCAATGCAACATGAGCAACCTATCAATGCTAATGGCATGCATACACAATGCAAAGCAACATAAGCATTTCAACACAAAGCAAACAACAATGCAAGCATAATGAAATGCAACATAAGTATGCATCAACAATGCAAACAACAAGCATGCAAAACACAATGCAACTCAAGCATGCAAACATGATGCAATGTAACAACATTTGAACAACATGCTCAATGGACTTAAACTAAAAATGGACAGACCTCAATTATGCCCAAATCAGTGGCCATAATGCTGAAATAAAGGCATGAAAGCAAGAGAAATGCATGCACATGTATTGGCTCACCAATTAGGCATAAGAACACAACTCTCAAAAGTGCTCAAGGAGTGACAAATATGGAAGTGTAACAACACTATAAGCACTGAAATTAGGTATGAAATGATGCCAAATCATTCAAACAACACAAACAAGGCATGCAAGAGTCCTTAAGGCATGAAGGCTAGTAAAGGGGACTACACAAAGGGGCATGCAATACAATGCTCAAATGAATGAACCAAGCATGGACAGAGCTCAAATAGGTCAAAACAAGGACCAAAACATGCTGAGATGGGATCTCAAAGGCCTAAGCATGCATGCATACAAGCTAGGCCACAAACAAGGCAACAATGCACAACCCTTAGAGGCACTCAAAGGGTGAAAGAAATGGGAACATGGCAATACTATATGCTCTGAAATGCCATGTTAAAGGATGCCAAATCATGCACATGTCACAAATGAAGCATGCTATGGTGCTCAAAACTCAAGGCTAGCAAGGCCAATTGCACTACAGCTATGCAATACATGAAGCATATGGATAATACAACCCAAAACAGTCCTAGAGCATGTTAAAATGATGCTAAAACCTGTATGGAAGGAAGCCAAAATGAGCTAGTATGGTGAGCATGAAGCATGATGGATGCAAGGCCAATAAGGAGGATTACACTACACCTACCAAGACCAAGCATAAGATGGCTTCGCCAACAAAAATCAAAGTTATGTCATGGCAAAATAACCCCAAAAACACACTGAAATGATAGCTTGCAAGCTTAGGCATGAAGGCATACACAATGACTCATGTTTAAGGCATAAAGCACAAACTCTCCAATGCATTAAAAGAGTGAAAAATGTGAGTGTATGGCAATGAAACATGCTCTGAAATCACATATGAAATGATGTCAAATCATGAAAATAGTCAAGCAATACATGCTAGTGGCTTGGAAACTCAAGGCTAGTGAGCTAGAATGCACTATGGCTATACAAAGCAATGCATGCATGACCAAAACAACATAAATCAGAGCTAGAGCATGCTAAAACATGAACAAAAGCTTCTTAGAGTTAAGCCAAAATCATGCTAGAATGACATACTACTTCATAAGGCACACAAAGCCAGTTTGCAAAATTTACACTACAAGTGTATAAAGCATGCAAGGGGTGACCAAACCAAGTCAAAAAAGTGGTATGCCATGTGAAAATAACCCCAAATACATGCTAAGATGGAGTCAACATAAGCTTAACAAACATGCTCAAACATGAGGCAAATGAAGCAAGCATCCAAGATACAATGAGAGGGGATGACCCTCTTTTATTTAAGACCTCAAAACACAAGTTTTACCACTGAAAATCCACTAGATTTTAGTGGTTAAAAGGCCAAGAGAAAGTGATCTCAAGGGCCTAAAGTGATGGTGTAAAACAAAGCCAAACAAGGCACAAGAGGGGGTAGACCACCCCCAACACAAAAGAGACCTTAAACAAACATTACAAGCATGCAAAATCAGAACTTTTTGTAGTAGAAAGTCAAGCCAAAATAAGCATGAAAATAGGGCCAAAAGCTTAATCAAAACAAAGGTTTAAGAGGTTAGAAGCTCACCCTTGTAGAACAACTTTAGAACAACAACTCCAGCAGCTTTTTTTGATCAAAACCAGTCCAAAAACACCAAAACTAGCTTCAAAGTGCCTCAGCAACAAGAGTATGGTGTTTGAGTGTGTGTTTGTGTGCAATAGTATGATGAAAATGCACTTTTAAGCACAAAACAAGAAGAAGGGGCAAATATAAAGATAGGTGTGTATCTATAGCTCAAGCACAAAATTCTGAACCTAAGGCAAGAGGGAGAGGTTCTCTTTTATAGAGAACCAAAATTTAAGCTTGTTAAACAAGCTTAGGCCTTCAAGCCATCCCTCCATACGTGTATGGAGGACGGTTTCTGTGCTCTCCAGCTGTAACAGCTGGCACCAAAAGATCTTCAAAAAGGTGCTGGAAAGCTGCCGACCACTTGAAGTGGTCGGCCAGCTACTTGTAGTGGTCAGCCGACCAACACAAGTGGTTTGCAAGTGGTCGGCAGGTGAGAGGAGGTGGTCTACACACTGAAAGCAAGCCAATGGTGTGGTGGCCGACCACTTTTGGTGGTCCAAAGACCAAGAAAACTAGTTGGCCGACCAGAAAACTGGCTGGCGGGAAGAAAAGTGGTTTTTAGGGAGAGAAACTGGTCTCCCACCCTCATTCCACCTTCCAAGCAAGGAAAACAAGGTTTGTGCCAAAAACAAACCAAAAGGGATGAAAGAGGAAAGTCTACGGGTCAAGGTGTGCAGCCGAAAACCACGAAAACTAGTCTACAGGCACCAAAAGCAGTCTACGAGGGAAAAGTAGTCTACGAGACCTCTGTGTCCCTCTAGGCAAAGGCAACAAGACATGGTTCGAAAACCAGGCCAAAAGAAGGAGAACGTTAAGCGGTCCCGAGACAAGAAAAGTGGTTTTTAGGGAGAGAAACTGGTCTCCACCCTCATTCCACCTTCCAAGCAAGGAAAACAAGGTTTGTGCCAAAAACAAACCAAAGGGATGAAAGAGGAAAGTCTACGGGTCAAGGTGTGCAGCCGAAAACCACGAAACTAGTCTACAGGCACCAAAAGCAGTCTACGAGGGAAAAGTAGTCTACGAGACCTCTGTGTCCCTCTAGGCAAAGGCAACAAGACATGGTTCGAAAACCAGGCCAAGAGGAGAACGTTAAGCGGTCCCGAGACAAGGCGCGCAGCCGAAGGCTTCGAAAATCGGAAACTAGTCTCCAAGAGGGAAAAGTGGTCTATGACCACAAAAAGGTGGTCTACAAACCTCTCCCTCCCTCTAGGGAAGGGAAAACAAGGTTTGGTTCAAAACCAAACCCAAAAGGGAAGCAAGACAAGGCGCTCGGCCGAAGGCTCCGGAAACCGAAAACTAGTTTACAAGAGGGAAAAGTGGTCTACGACCACTCTACGGACCTCTCTCTCTCTCCAGGCAAGGTCAACAAGGCATGGTCTACAAACCAAGCCAAAACAACAAAGAGTTCAGAGGCCCGGAGGCAAGATGCTCAGCCGAAAACCCCAGAAACTCGAAACGAGTGCAACATGTGCGATCACCGCGTGCTCAAACGATGACGTCTGAGTCTTAAGGTCGGTCAAAAAATGGGGTGTTTACAGTTTGTTGGCTGTAATGGGTTGGGGTGATTAGGATTTTATTTGTTAGGTGTGTTTTGTCACGGCATTGCCAAAGGGGAAGATTGCTAGGTTTTTATTCTTGGCAATCCCGTTTGACAAAACTCCTTTCAGTTGTACTTGTTTTCGTACTTTTATTTCAGTGAGGCTATGAGTTTCTTAGATGCGAATCCAACCCGAATTGTGCCTTTGCAGAGAAGTTGTAATGTTAATTCTTTCAAGTTTGCCACTCTGTGTTTTCACGCTCGAGTGTCGAAATCCCCGCTCGAGCATACATCCTGGTTTGGAACACGTCATATAGTGTTCCCGCTCGAGCGTCCATTCCCACGCTCGAGCGGACCTCGCGATTTCAGATTCTATAAATTCGCATGTTGCTCCAAATCTAGGGTTACGCCTCCAAATCTTCTTCTTGGGTTCTAGGGTTTACATCTGGGGCTATTTTGCTAGTTTTCTTTGATGTTTCATTGAGTATTTAACTCATGGTTTAAGGAGGATACATCAAAGGATTGTTTGTTCATTCTATACAAAAGAGAGAGTTGTTCTACGGTGAATTTTGAAGAATTCGAGCCTGAAGCTTTGGTAGATTCTGGAGTGGCTCATCGTCAAGACAATTCCAAGGTAAAGACGGGGTTGGAAGAGGCACATAGGGGTTGGTTCAATTCGGGCGTAGATTCGCTAGGTAATTGAGAGTATACCTGTGTAATTCCTTTATATCTTCTTAATGGATTGTTTTGTGGCTGTTGCCCGTGGGTTTTTTTTATCACAATCGGAGGTGCTCCAATTATGGTTTTTCCACATTAAAATCGTTGTGTCGATTTGTCTTGATTGTTTGATTGGGATTGTTTTATTGCTTAAAATTGATACATAATTACAAATCAATATCTAGCGGATTTCTAGATTTTTCAAGCTCAAAGGTCATGTTGTAAGAATTAAGATACCAAAAGCATAGAGATACCGAAATAATCAGAAATACTAAAACAATCAAGTCTCTTTTTCTCCTCCGATGACATTTTTAACAAAATCAAGTACAAGGAAGGGGGTATGGTACATCATATAGGATGAAAGAATGTAAGGCTCATTATAGCACAAATAATCATCCATATCAAGGTAGCTCTATAATACCAAAAAAAAAAATGATAGCACATAATGATCATACAATTGAAGCTCATACCATTTGACAATAATGGGAAAAAAAAATAGTAACATGTGAAAGTACAAGCCCATAAGTTTGATATCAAAAACAGAATAGAAACTGAGGGGATTTTAAAAAATAATCAAGTTTAAATTCTTCCTCTTGTTTCATTTGGCAAAATCAATAGGAGATATGATAATGAAAGCTCATAACTGAAATGTTCTCGTCAATAATGTCAAATAGGATGCCAAATGATACCAACATGCAATCTACCAAGGATAATATATGCAATCTAGAAGATTTAACAATCATAGCTCAAGCATTATGTAGAATACCAAATATTGCCTCATAATAGGTTAACTCAATTCTCATGGAGCTAATGTAATTCCAAAAAAAAATGAAGCATGTTCAAGGTATAGCAATCTATATGCCAAGAAAAATCATGAATTTCAATATGTGCCAACATAGGCATGATTTTTAGATAAGAGTATCATCAAAGAGTAGACATTGTAAATCATATGAAGCATAATCAATCTTTTTTCATATCAAGTAATAATAGTATTATTAGCTCAAGGATATAAGATAGAATTTTTACCTCAAAAGCTTAAGAGAGTATATGAGGCATACCTTAAATTCAAGAGATGGAAGCTTTTCAATCTTCAATTTTCTTTCATGAGGAGTTCATCTCAAAAAAGTTTAACAAGTATGTTAGTAAAATGATTTCTCCCCCTAAGTTAGTGTTACCCTTTTCTATTTTGTGTAAATATAGCATTCATAGAACAATCACTATTACTCAATAAAAATACAACATAAATCATTTCTTATCACAAACTAAAAAGGTGAAAAATAATTCAATGATCAAACAAGAGTTTGGAATGCTATTTTCAGAATTTTCAAGTTGTAACGCATAGCATAATATGCATAAGAAAATAGTTTATACTCTTTGTTTTATTAAGAAATGATGCACCAATCTCATTTAATCACATAACATTATCAAGAGGCATTTTTCATCAATTCAATCCACATGCTCAAGTGTGATAAAACATTTTACTCAATATGGAACACAACATGAATGTTATAAAACAAATTAATTCAACAATTTATCAATCAAAAGCATTTCATGAGATGTATGCCAATATAATCCATATTCAAAAGATATTCAATAGGATAGATGCAATGTCTTTACAAACGTATGATACTTTTTTTCATTTAGACATTGTTGATGGATCATAATCAGGAATTCACAACTCATTCAAATATTCCAATGTAAACCATATAAGCATGAAATTTTCATATTGAGCATATTCTTAAGATCACAAATGTAGAATTCAAAATATAGATAGTATACATCTCAAATACATGCTATGACATCAAAATTGATTCTACAAAGATATGACTCAAAAAGGAATTAACATATTAGTATGAAGTCATCTATAAGATGTGAAAAATATGCTCACAAAAAAATTTATCACTTCTTATCTCTTTTTCATAACAATGGATGATATGATATAAAATGTGAATCATGAATACATGAATCATTCATATTCTAATAGGCATTCATCAAAATAATATAATTCTCATTTTTGAGTTCAATGAATGTTTGAAAGAAACTAGCAGAACATGACTTAGCAAACTTAGTACAATTAGGTTACATGGAAGCAATGATTAGACACAACCTATTGTACACAAATCACACCTTAAAGAATATAGAACTTTAAGCTTAAAGGTGTGTTAGGAGTTATACCTTTATTTACCTCTTTGGAATCTTCACCCATACATTACCTCTATTGTTCATCTTGGTGATTTTCATTTCATCATCTTCTTCTTCTTGTAGGAGCTGATTTTGCTCTTTAGATTGAACACTCTTGTTGTGCATTTCCTCTCGAAGTCCTTGGTGTTCTTTGAGATTCCACCTACAAAATATCTTGATTTCTTTCTTGGTACCCATACTTTTTTGGGTCCATGGGATTAGTCTCAAGAACATTTAATCTCATAAAAGGTTTAGGAGGATCAAAACCAATGCTTACTTTGTCAAAAACACGTTTTTTATTTTCAAGAAGCTTGTTGAGGTTTTCTTTTCTTTTTACAAAATTTTCAAGAGTTTTGTTTAAATCCTCAACATTGTTTTTCAAAATATTTTTCTCATTGGTAATAGACGTAAAGTCATTTTTCAAAGTAGCATTTTCCATTTTTAAAACACCCACATCATTTGAAAGAGAAGTAACTAATTTCTTTAATTTAGAATTCTTAACACAAACGTTTCTAAATATGTCATGTAATTCATTGAAAGCACTTTCAAGTTCTACATAATTAGAAATTACCTCATCTTGAGTGGATTCTTCTTCTCCAAGAGCCATGAGACACAGGTTGGCTACTCCATCATTTTCTCCCCAAATGGCTTCCTTTTTGCTGCCATCCATCATTGAAAGTTCATGAGCCATGAGTGAGCCTAGGAGTTCTTCAATGCTTAATTTTGTTAGGTCTTTTGCTTCTTGGATAGTTGTAACCTTAGCTTCCCATTCATTTGGTAAAGACCTAAGTATTTTTCTTTCAAGCTTATCATTAGTATAAGATTTATCAAGAGATTTTAGAGCATTAATAATATTGGTAAATTTATAAAACATCTCAGAAATATATTCAAATGATTCCATAGTAAAGAGTTCATAATCATGAATAAGCATGTCAATCCGAGACTGACTCTTTTATTTGGCTAGTTCCTTCATAGGTGATTTCAAGTTTATCCCAAATCTCTTTAGCAGTAATACACCCAGAAATTCTATTATACTCATTTGCATCTAGTCCACACACAAGAATAAACTTGGCTTTAGCATTAGCTTGAAGGAGTTTATAATCATACTCATCAAATTTATCATCAAGTTTAGGCACACTGATATGGTCTACTACCTTGATAGGGATTTTAGGACGGTTAGTGATAATGAGCCACAAAGCATAATTGGTAGCTTGAAAATACAAAGTCATTTTTTCTTTCCAATGAATGTAATTACTACCATCAAAGAGAGGTGGCCTATTGCTAGCTTGTCTTACAGCATAGTAAGTAGAATACATGGTTGTTATGGATCAAAAACTCAAGATTGTTAAATCTAAACAAGAGCCTCAGGCTCTGATACCAATTGTTACCCAAAAAGCAACCTAAGAGGGGAGGTGAATTAGGTTTCTACAAATTAAAATTAATAAAACCCCAATAAAATTAACTACTAGTTCAACAAATTATTAACAAGCACAATGATGAACTTAGCAGTAAATGATCAAGCAAAATAATAATGAAGTACAACTAACATATAGGGTAAATCAAATGATTAGCACATGAATATTAGATAGATATAGCAGTAGTAGGAAAGTAAAGAGATTAGGAAAGATGAGACAAACAGATTTATAGTGGTTCGGTTTCAACCAAGCCTACATCCACTCCTCAAGCTTTACTTGAGATTCTCCACTATCTTCTAACTTCACAGGGTGCTAGCAACCTTTTCACAGATGGAGCAATCCTCCACAGATTTTACACAGACTTTCTAAGTCAAGAACACTGAGTGTACTACACTCTTACAAGGTTGAAAATAAGGTGTTTTTGCTTTCACAGAAAGTTACAATAATTATCTCTAAATATAGATATAAAAATAAAGCTCTGATTTTTCTGTAAACCTCATACAGGAAAGATGAGCTTAATGCTATAAGGCTCAGTGTATAATTTCTGAGAGAGGATGTAAACAAAAATTGAAGAACACTTCTCAGAGAATTTTTCAGAGAATAGATGTGAGTGATTATAGATAAAGAATATTTTTTGATTTTTTTTTGTAACTTATTTACATTTAGAGGCTTTGGTATATATAATGAAACTTATAGCTGTTTATAGCCGTTGTATTCATTTGAATTTATAGCCGTTTATAACCGTTGTACTCCATCATTACTAATTTGAATATCTTCCACTCCATCATTACAAATTTGAATATATTCCACTTGAACCTTTTGAACCTTTTGGCCTGCTGCTGTACTAGGCTGTTTGAACCTTTGTTTTGGGCTGTTTGAACTCTTGATTTAATCAAATATTAAATACATTCTAATAACATTTAGGATAAAGGTTTAGGTGAGAAATAATGGGACAAAATAAATTTTGATTATATTTTTCTCTTTCAAATAAATTAAAATATAATTAAATAAATCATCAAAATAAATTTTGGATTCTATTTTTCTCTTTTAAATAAATTAAAACATAATTAAATAAATCATCAAAATAAATAAGTCTAACAGTAAGTTTTATTTATTTATTTCTCTCTCTCTCTCTAGAAAGATCAAATCGAGCTCTAATGGGAAGCAAATGGAGGAAAGCGAAGCTCGCTCTGACGTGCCTCTACGTCCCAAGCACAGTAGAGGACTCACCACCATCGGTTCAGTCCGCTAGGAGGTTCTCTGGCGGCGGCAAAAGGCTCGGACTTTTCAATGCCTACAACGCCGATTCCTCATTCTTCTGGTCTCCGGTTGCCTAAACATGGCTCCAAGTCATCTAAGGTGCTTCTTATCATCAAAATATAGCTTCAGAAATTATGCCTAGATTTACTTGCATATACATACATACATTCATATATATATATATATAGATATAAGAGTATTATCCCAAGCAAAAGGCAGTTACTTATATGGAAGGGTATTCCAGTCTATTCATCATATTTTTTTAATTGAGGGGCTTTTGGGGCCATTGTTTTATTCCGTGGGCTTCACACAAAAAAGGCCCAATGAGAAGGGCTTTTCACAAAAAATCCCAAATTAGAAAACATTTATAGAGAGAGACAAGGAAATAAAGCGAGAGAATGAGTGATTTATGGAGTTAATTAGGAAATAATTTATATTATAAACAACTAATGAAAAAGAAGTTTGACACCGGTATATAATCTAATGAAATAAAAAGAAAAGTTTATTGTAACACTTCTTACTTAAAATTAGGGATGACACCTATGACGATCCTGACTTTCGTATTATTTTTTCATAACATTTTATTGTGCATATTTGTATGATTATGTGCTTATTTGGTATTTATCTGTTTGTTTGTGAATTATCTGTTTGAATACCGACATAGAATGTGAAATTGGAAGCCCAAACGGATTAAGAAACCAAAATTGATTAATTCAATAGGCTAGTTAGAATTTTTAGAACCATATGATAAGTTTGATTAAAATTTAATTTGGATCAAAATAATTAGGATAAGATAATCATAATTGATTAGATTTAAGCCCTGAAAAATTGTCTTTTAGTCAAATATCTTTCAAGGGAATGGAATTTTATTTCAAAATGGAAGACTTGGTCACCACTTCCTTTCCTACCATCTTTCATAAAATTTGAAATTCCCTCCAAAGTAAATGACTTAAAGATTCATACTCAATCAAATACCTTCCATAATCTCTAAGGTTTTACTTAGGTTGGAATTTTTTTTTAGAAGTCTTTTGATCACATATTTCCTTGGGGATTTAAATTTTGAAAAGACAATCATTCTTAATTGATCACTAAGGTAAGAATTCAAAATTCAAACTCAAATCCTTTAATTTGAGAAAGAAAAATGCTTGGGAGCACTAATTAGTGCTCCCACTAATTAGGTGGCAGTGGGTCCCGTCAGTAATGATGTGATGTTTTGGTCTTGGAGTTGTATTTTTTTTTTTTTTTACTTTTTTAATGCATTAGTGCTATTAGTGGTGGTGTTTTTAGTGGGATGAATCATTGTTGTTTGAGAAATCATCCCTGAACTTTCCACAAAATCCTAATCCAAATCCAATCACTTCCCAAATTTTTGTAATTGAATTACTACCCCGAATAACTTAGATTACCCCATAATCAAATCACCACTATTTTCGACTCCCCAAATTTTTCGAATGAAATCATTGTCTTTTTTTTATTGTTGATCTCAGAATTAAATCAAACCATTTTCATTTAAGACAAGATACCATATAAGCACATAATTTGCATTCATGCCTATTTGGAGAGTATGGTTGCCCTCTCGTAATTTTGGAAATAGGATCTAAGATTCACTAAATTATACAAAAAGGCAACATTGCAATTGTAGAAGGGCAGGTATCATGTCCTAGTTTGGAAGGTGTTAATGTTCTCTGTATGCAAAAGGTAAGTTTGGTCGCAAAGGGGTACGTTAGTTATTACTATTAATATATCTCTCATTCCGCAAGGAAATGATTAAACAATACAAATAACATAATTTGACACTTGAACATAGGCCGCGAATAGTGTTCGAGATATCATACAATAAGACAGGTTTCCTTCAAGTTAAAATTATATATTGAAAATGCGATTTTCAATTTAAAATTATATTTTCAAAATATAAATTTAAAAAAAAATTAATTTTTCAAATAATTTTAAAAGTGAATCAATTGTCTAAATTATTATTTTTAAAATATTAAAAAAAAAAAAAACTCAATAAAACATTTCTTAAAAATATTAGTGAAGTACTTTAATGATGTGTGTGGGTGTGGTGAGGTGTTGTTGTTGGGGTTGAAGAATCAATCAGAGAGGAAGAAGCCGAAGCGGAGGAAAGAGAGAGGCTGCAACTCCTCCTCCTCCTCACCCCACTCTCTCCCCTCCCTATCATTCATTTCTAACTTTCCCCTTTTTCCATAGCATTCATTCATTCAAAAAAAAAAAAAAAAGAAAAAAAAGAAAAAAAAACACCCAATTCTGATTGAGGGTCTACTTCTTCCTCAGGTAGTACACATCTCCAACTCCATGTTTTTGTTAATTTGTTTTGATGTGGATCTGAGGTGATCGGGCTATTGAAACGCAGGTCTAGCGATGGCTTCAAAGCGGATCTTGAAGGAACTCAAAGATCTCCAGAAGGATCCTCCTGCATCTTGCAGCGCTGGTATAGTCTTTCACATTTTCTCAATAATTTTCATTTCTATGTTTATTTATGCATTTATCTATGTTTTATGATGCCTTAATTTGTTCTGTGATCCCTCTCGTTGTAAGTTTTTTTTGAGTTGATTTATTGGGATGGTGTTCAGGTAATTTTTTCATTCCTGATGTGTTGTGTTTCAAATCTCCTACAAAGAGTTTTCTTTTAAATTTTATTTGAGCCTCTTATTTGAAATGAATTTCTATATTTTATATACATGATCAGAGTTTCTGTTAAAAAAATGAACCATGATTCATGGTCATAAATCTATGCCACAGAAGAAATGACAAGTTTTCATTTTGATATGTGAACATAGTTTAAGGTGCCAGCTAGATTAGTTTGTAAAATCTCATGGTAGTATTACCAGAGACCTGGGATTGAATTGTACCTTCATCCTGTTTGATGGGCGAATGAACAGGGGGAGAGCTACCCCCAGTTTTGGAGATCATCAGCATTGACCCAGAAAGAAAAAAAAAAAATGTTAATGTAGCTGCGCATTTTTTGAGTTTTCACACACACACACGCACACACACACACAAAAAGGCAAAAATGAAAAGATATTGAAGCCAAATTGGCTAGTTAGTTTCCATGTAAATTATATTTCTGTTAGCGTCTAGATGGTAATCTTATTGGAAGCCATGGTTATAAATATTGGCCGGTTTGTAGTGATGTGACAACTTATAGTGGCTTTTTGGCTATATTAGCCACTCCCCAAATAACGGTTAAATCTTAGTGGAAGACGTGGTTATAAATATTGGCTGGTTCGTAGCTCTGTTATCAAATCTTACGATTCGCGATTCGATTCGCAATTTTTGTAAAATCGATATGAATCTATAGGTGAATCTATTTTGAAAGTGAATCTCTAGTGAATCGTACGATTCACAATGGATTCACGATTCGATTCACATTTTACGATTCATGCAATTTTTAAAATTATTGTGTCCGACATATTTTCAACTCTTTTCTTGTCCGTCTTTTTGGTGAAAATTACATAATACAACTTCTAATAGCGTTTAATACCAAAATAACTAACGTAGATACATGATTGTTGTTATTTTAGTAATTATGGAATTTTTAATAGGATCCAATCAGATTCAGTCAGACCCAACATATTTTTAACATTTCTTCTCATCTTTTTTCCTTTAAAAAATCATAATATATCTTTTAAAGATGTTTAAAATTAAAGTTACACTATGAATTATCTATTGCTACTTTATTAAATTGAATATTACGTGTGAGATCAGTTATACCTTTGAAAATATTTTAGGTTTTAAAATAAAAGATTCTAAATAATTCTGTCTTATTATTGGCTCACTGTTACTTAGAAAAGTATGTATACTTATTGTCCAAATATCAATATCGTTGTTAATTATTGTTACTTTAGAAATTGATAATTTGTCTATTTGGTTATTATCTTTATTAAGAATGGTTGATAAGAAATAATTAAAAAAGAAAAAAAAGTAAGATGGTGATCTTACATAGGAATCTTTGTTAACTTCTTACCTATTAAAGTACGTGATTATCATTCAAAATAATATTTTCATAGATTTAAGTCTAAATATTTTATATTCATAAGATATATTTAGCATCTAAATGTGTAGATATATGTTTTTAAGTAATTTAGAAAAAATGACCAAATCTTTATGATTCACGATTCGGTACGAGATTATTTCGATTTACAATACGAATCCCGGTTTGACAACTATGGTTCGTAGTGAATTGGCTGTTTTGTACTGGTTTTTAGGCCTTACATGTAGATACTCCCAAGTGTACCACTGTAAATGGATATCACAAATGAACCTGCCAATTTGTGAGACGAACTGGTTTGAATCAGTTGGAAACACCAGACGTGGGCAATACAATCCCACAAAACACCTTTGGCCCTGTCGGTCGACTGAATGCCTTTTGCCTTTTCTTTTATAGATGCATTTCAAGACAAGATATTGGTTTTTGGCCAATGTGGGACAAAGAAGTTTGGGGCTGTTTATGTAAAGGGGGTTAGAGGAGTGGTAATTGTGTTCCAATGATGTGGGACTTGCCTATCTTTGTATATGATTGTTTTGAGTTTGAATATAAGAGTGGTACTTTGATTTGGTATCAACTGGGGTTATTAGGGATGTTCAATAGCTAGGGGTGCAACTTGGACGGGTTCAACCCGAGCAATCCGAGCCCAGTCCGAATTTTTTAGGGCTTGGACAAAATATTTTTAAATTCGATACGGGCTTGGGCAAAAATTCAGAAGCCCGAATTAAATTTGGGCGGGCTTGGGCAAAAACGTTAAACAACCCGAGCAACCCGAAACCCGAATTATACATATATAGATATATAAAAATATTAAATATACATATAAATTATTAGCCATTACATGATATTAAAGTAATTTATATTATTAAATCATATTGAATATATATTATATATACAAATAACATAAAATCTTACTTTTTTTTCTTTTTATTTTCACTAATAAATTATAAGGACTACTATAGTGGCATCTCTCTTACATTATATAAATTATTTGTTTTGATGGTATTAATGATTTTCTATATTAAAAAAAAAAAATTGTAAATAGAGTCAAATTTTAATAATTTAATAATGTAGCTACAAAAAAAAAAAAAATCATTTACAATTCGGGCAACTCGGGTTTAACTCGGGTCGGGCTTGGGCAAACAACCTCGGGTTACAATTCGGGCTTGGGCGGGCTTGGGCAGGTCTCAGCACAACTTGGGCTGGGTTTGGACAACCTCCCAACCCGACTGAACCCGCCCGAGTTGCACCCCTACAAATAGCTGAATCACTAGCCCAAATTGAGCGACCTGACAATACAAGAAATTGTCATTTCAAAAGAAGCTTTGATCAACTACGGGCATTAGCTATGAAAACATCATTTTCTCAATCGGCCTCTGCTTTGAAAATAATCCAACCGTAAACACCTGAACTGACAAAATTTATTAACAAATAAGTAACTTTACATGTGGCATTATTATATTGGTTTATTTTTTTATCTTATCCCGGTTAGGGTTTCAGTTGAAGTCACTAACTTCTACTTGGCGTTGCCCCTGGTTTGAGTTCTCTCTCTTTATCTTTTCATCTCCCTTTATCTATCTCTTCATCTCTCTCTTTATGTGATGATGCACCACATTAACTCGCCCTCTCTCCCTCACCACTTGCCCTCTGGTTTCAAATCTCCATCATTTTGAAAGAGCTGACATTCCTCTCAAATTGCGATCACAAGGCTGCCAAACGCCTCCAAGGGCATCAAAGAACATAGGAAGCTTGGGGTCGAGATGGATCCACCGTCACCATAACCATAACTTCTCCAAGGTCATCATCTTATCACCAAGATTTGCTAACAAGGGTTGTGAGACCCTTCCCTAGTTTAGTTGGTATCCTGTATTGATTTTAGTTTTACTTTAGATTTCTAAATGTGTTTTATGGATTTTGAGGTGTGTAAAATGCTGAACCTTTGGATTTGAAGGTTTTTGAGACTTTGATTTTAGGCATTTGTGATACTCTTATTTTAGAAATTTCCACTGACCAAAACCTTTCCGATAAACTGAAAGCATAGTGCAGTCATTGCGTGCCCAAACCTCCCACCCGAAGTCGTGAGTTTGGGAGAACAATACTGGGGTGTGAAGTAAATTCATTGCATATATTTTGTTTCTTAAGATTATTGTAAAACTTGAGCTGATTTGTAGCTTTCTAAATGCTGAATAATAAACTTAATTATTATTAAAAAAATGTAGAGCAAGAAGTATATATTTTTGGGGGAATTACTCCTTAGTGAAAAAAAAAAAAAAAAAAACACACAACATGGAGGGGTGCAACTCCGAATTGCACCCTCACCCCACCCTCACAAAGAGTTGCACCCTTCATGTCTTAATAATCTATACCCTGAATTGTTAATAACCCTATATTTTTTGATGTATTATGTCTAAGGTCAGTTGAGCTGATGGACTTCTTCCCTTTTTTTTTTGTGTAATTGATTTGCTTTTATTATCTTAGCATGTAAAAAATGATTCTTTTTATCAGTACATTGATTAAAATGTGACATATTATGTTTAAGAGTAAAAGAATATGTATCATTAAATCTTAGTGTAGTTGTGAATGGTTTTAAGAAATTCATGGCCATATCACCCGATTCCTGATATCCTGATATGTATTACTCAACACTTCTGCTGCCATTACACTGTGACTGATATGGATTTTTCTCTTGATATCAGTATGTAGAACTGTGGTGGGAGCTGTAGCTTCCACTAGGATTAAGTTGGTTTTCTTCTTTCACTCTTTATTTTGTATGGGTAGTTGGTTAAGGTTTGTTAGTTGGAGTGATGACCTGTCTGCTACATCGATTCAGCTTGAGTTTTCAGCAGTGTTGTGTCTTTAGGTGTTAGACATGCATGGTATCCAAATTTTAAGCCACTGCAACACCAATGTTTGTAACAGAATGGCAGAAAGGGCAAGTGACTATTTTTGAAATATCCACACATCACATGCCAGCTTAGCAAGAAACCACCCTTCGGCACTTGTAAAAATATAACTTAAGAGCAATGCTAAGCCGATATAGATATTAACAATATGGTTAAATTCTAAAGTGGGCTGCTGGTCTGAAAATTGGAGCAACTTGCACATAGGGTGTGGCACCGATTTCCAGGTCCAAATGGCTTACCTCACCAAATGTGCTGCATTTAATGTTTTTCATGAATCTGGGCCATCAGGTTTGGTGGAAGGCTTGGAATTTGAGCTATTGCTGACATTGTAGACATGTTCATTTTTTTTTATTATTTATTTTTTATTTCCCCCTTGTTTTTGTCAAAAAAAAATTCTGTAAATGGTTGTTGCACAAGTTATTTTTTGTTTCTTCTTCAATCTGTGTAGTGTATGTGCATGCCCATGAACCCTAATATTTTAAGCTGTTGTGTTTGTTTCCATGGTTTGTTTGTAAGTCTAACCTATTGTCTTTTTCCAGGAGGGATCATACAAAGTTGTCCTTCACTTTTTGTGCAGTTCTTTTTTTCTTTTGTTGATGATTTTGCTTTATTTTGTATTTGTTTCAGGTCCTGTTGCTGAAGACATGTTTCACTGGCAGGCAACAATTATGGGTCCACCTGACAGTCCTTATGCTGGTGGGGTTTTTCTAGTTACCATCCATTTTCCTCCAGATTACCCTTTCAAGCCACCTAAGGTGTCTCCTCCACTCTAATCGTTTCTTGTGTTGTTGCTCGAGTACTGTGTCATATTGAACCTTATTAATTGCTTTGTTTTTTGTTTTACTTATTTTCAACTCGGTCTTGAATGTGCAAATTTGCTGAGTTTAAAGTTTATGTGGTCTTATGCTTTGTGAATTTTTTTATGGGCTATACACCTCTAATATCTAGTCGACTTTCTGGAAATTCGGGGCTTTTCTTGGCTAGTCTAGCTTTTGTGATTTTTTCTCAGTCGTCATCGAATTTTTAGGTAATATTTGTAAAAATACAAGTTATCATGATATTTTGTTTGCATTCTCTTATTTCTCCAGTTTGGAATACAAAATACTAGAGACAAATTCACTGCTAGGATTTTCCACTAGAAAAGTGAAGATAAATGCATAGTTATTGTGGTATTTCCATTTAATTTTTACATCAAAGGTAATTGGAATATAGTTTGTGCTGGAAATTGGCCAAGTCTAGATTGCTGCCCACGAGCATAGTCTGCTATGGAGTTTATATTGTTACATGTAAGCATGGTGCATTTGTTTGTGGAGTGGATATATTGCTATGCATAGTTCATATTGTTTTTGTCTTTGTTGACTTAGAAAGCATATATTGGGTTTATTGAAATATAAAATAGTAGCCCTTAGAAAAGGAAGAAGTACTAGATGAATATACAATATTCAATATTGACATGATTAAAGATGTATAATGAAATTGTGACTGTCATATAAGGAAAATTATGATGAAATGAATTTCTAGTTAGAGCAGGTTTCTTAGCTTTATGCTCCAATACCCATCCCTTCCATGATGCACAATTATAATGTGGATGAAGCTTATTTGCATAAACTCACACACGGTTATGGTGGTGCATCATGCATGGTTCTTTACTTTACTTGAGATATAGGTGGCAGAAGGACTATCTTCCATAAGCTCACATGCGATGTGACGTAGGATGAGTGAAGAGAAATAGTTAGCCAAATGTAGTGTGGGACAACTATAAAGTAGGTTTTTGGGGCGATTTGTGGTTGAACGCTTGGTGAGAGAAAGGTTTTTAGGGTTTTTATGGCTAACAAAAGGTGGAGCTGCAAGACTATCATTAAAAGTGCTTAAACTGCAGAAAATTAAGAAAAAGAAGATGAAAGACATCCCACCTAGAGTCCCATAGGCATCACGCACGATCCCAAAGAAGCTCCAGAAAGCTCTAAAGCATGTCCTTCATTGAATTATAAGTATTCTATTACTTTAAAAAGAATTCCTAATTCCAAAAGGGGACTTGACTTCAAAATTTGAAAATTAGACTTTGGCTTCTAAAACTAACTAAAAAACATGTTTGGAGATCCAACAACATGGGTTGGCTCATATTGCAACCCGTGACGACTCTAACAGCCCATGTTCAGAAAATTTTTAAGTCAGTAAAATAAGTCTATCATATGAAAACAAGAATATATAAAATGATTATGATAGGAGAATTTGATGTAACTACTAGTTTACCTTTCAAAAAAGACCAATTATTATTTTGTTGGTGGTTGTTCCCAATCATCTTATATACTGATTGTTAATTACATTCTAGTCTCATTTAAAGCATATAATTATCTGAGTAAAAGAGCAACTAATAGTGCTATAATTACTACAAATTTTAATTTTTCTGAAGAAAGTTTGTACTGTGCAGAAGCAGAACACAGTGCTGTGTCGTATGATAAATTTTGTAAAGAGCAGAGATTTTTACTTTTAACTAGACTAACTGATAAACCTATGCATTGCCACTTTCTTTGTATGGTGAGCATTTTGCATATTCTCCATGAAGTGCAATAGTCTTTTGTTTTGTTATTAAATAGAGCCTCCCAGTACAGAAAGCTCCCTTGCCCTTCTCTCTGACTACTAAAATGGTAAAAAAATTCTCCACGTTGGCTCCAGATTCATTAAAGAAGTCAATGCGGGACAAAGTGCCTATTTGAGGTCTTTTTAGTATCATCATGGCTGTTGCTTTCAATGTTTCTTGTTTTAGTGTTCCTGATACTTTTATTGTTGGGATCAAACCTGGTGTGCTCTTCTCTCTCATGTGGATTTATCATGCAGGTGGCATTTAGGACGAAGGTTTTCCACCCAAATATAAATAGCAATGGGAGCATATGCCTTGACATTTTGAAGGAGCAGTGGAGCCCTGCCCTAACAATTTCCAAGGTTCTTGTGCTATAGCATAGTGTTTTCTGACTTGAAAATCAGTGTATGCTACTAATTGGGAGAATGCAAACTAAAAAAATTGTGTTCAGGTGTTGATTATCATTAGATTATATGCTATTCTTTTGGTTTTTTGGTCTGGGTAGATTATTATTCACTGATCCTGTTTATCATCTAGATATAAATCAGGCAAACTATACCCGAATCTTTCTCCTTTTCCTTTTTCAAATCCCTATCCAGATTCATGATCCAAACACAGCCTTTAGTAGTTGTCAGTCCTTGATAGTAGGTATTAGCAAGGTTTTGGATTTGCCTTTACTTTTTGAGTGGCTGAAATGGTTTGCGTCAAATTTCTAGGTGTTGCTTTCAATCTGTTCTTTGTTGACGGACCCAAACCCTGATGATCCACTGGTGCCGGAGATTGCTCACATGTACAAGACAGACAGGAACAAGTACGAGACAACTGCAAGGAGCTGGACCCAGAAGTATGCCATGGGCTAAGTGTGCTCTCATCATGTTTGTCTGTGGGGAAAGCCATTTCTTGCTAGTACTTTTATTTTAGTTCTATGTAAGGATCAAGTCTGAACTTCCTCTTAAAAACCTGAAATGGACAGAAAGAGGTTCTGGAAAAGGATGATAATAAACTCAAAAGTTGCTTTTAATTGTTTGTACGAGTACTTGATCTTTTCCAAATCTAGTGCTTTATCACGCCCCAAGTCCCTGCAGAGATGGTGTTCATATTTTGATAAAAATGGTTTTTCTGGCTTATATATTTATAAATTCCATTACTGGAAGGGGAAACCATAACAGTAATACTGCTGCCAAGCAAATTCATTTCTCAACATTTTAACAAACACATAGGTACACAATGAAGATGTGTTGGGCTGGTTCTAGATTTCGTAAAGCATCCCGATTTGCAAAGTATTTTCCGGTGGGACTACTTGAAGTGTCGAAATTGCAGCCCTGCTGTTCTTTTGAAGGAATCTGTATAAGTGATCTATGATGAAGCGAGCAAACCAACCGTTGTCCTTGTTTGATTTGAGAATGGTCCGGCCTATCACGAACACAGCTCCTTTCTCTGCAGCTGATTCCAATTCTTGCTTTTCTCCAGCAGTCTCGGCAAGCTCACGGAGTCTTCCCACCACCGAAGCAACGAAGTCGTCTCCATTCATGCTCGGTGAGTCTTTGTAACCAAACTGAACCAGACACCTGTAAACTCCAAGTCCCAGTTTCCCAACCACCAACCGTTCCTCTGGGTGGACAGTATTGATTGGGAGTGTTCTCACTGTGATGATCACCATGATTTCGTGAACCGAGTTTGTGTGCTGAATGTAACGGCGGATGATTGGTGGGAATCCGTTTACAAGGTCTGTGCAGAAGAAGCAAATTCCCAGTGGGCGATAAACGTCCCCTCTTGACATCATTTGGTTCAGTTCAACTAAACTCATCTTCCTCTCTGCCTCGTACATGCTCTTCTTGCTCCTTCCATAGGTCCAAGATAGCATGATTACTAGGAAGAAAACTGAGATAGCAAATGGTGCCCATCCTCCTTGTGGGATTTTGTTAAGCAAGGATGTCATGAATATGGCTTCGATTAGCACACAAGGCAAGAAAAATGCACAGATGAGAAGGACATTTGTGTCCCAGATCACCAGCATCACCAGCGTTGTCAAAAATGTTGTAATTATCATGACCCAGATGACCACCACACCTGTATATCAATTGTGGAAGAACAGGAAATCATACTCCATAACAGAAACTAGAAAAACAGAATTGGGGAGTATAGGCAAGGCACTTTTCAGGACACTATTTTCAAGAGACTGCTTTACAATGATAGGCTTACCATAAGCATTTGAGAGTGCAACACCACCTTTGAAACCAATGACAAGGCCAACACAGAGAAACATGATAATATAGTTGATTTCTGGGGAGTAGACTTGCCCTTCGTGTTCGGAAGAAGTGTGTATCATGTTAACTCGAGGGAAACAACCCAGAGTCATAGACTGCTTGACAATGGAGAAACTTGCAGATATCATAGACTGACTCGATACAACTGCAGAAAGCGTAGAAATGACAAACATTGGCCAATAAACTTGATTAGGAATGGAACTGTAATAGGCGGTGCCGATTTGATCCGGGTTTTTAACTAAATATGCTGCTTCACCCGCGTAGGTGAGAACCAATGCTGGATAAACAAAGACAGAGAAAGCCAACTGCACAAGCGAACACCGTTCATTAAATGGGTAATATTATTCAGTAATACTACTGCAGTCCCAAAAATTTTACCCGAGATTTTATCTCCAAATATCAATCTATGGCTCAAATTCATTTCATACTTGGGCCCCATAATATACCAATTCAATCTCCACCATACAACTACATCACCCAGAAATCTGGGTGATGCTTTTTAGCATTTTTGTATATTATTATTATTAGATTAGATTAACAAAATTACATATGAATGAAATCACTTAATTAATGGTGGGGTTCCCCATTAATCACCTGAATTGCTCTCTTGTTGAAGTGGCCTAGATCAGCAAACATGGCTTCAGCTCCTGTAACCATAGTTAAAAGGATTAGCAACTAATCTCTCCATTTTACTTGCAAAATAATAATTTTATGCAAAACTAAACTTATGGTATTCAATTTGCTTACTGTATCAATTTGGTTAATATAGTTCTAACTACATCAATTTTGCCTTTCAATTTTTCATAGTGTGTTAATTTAATCTAATTGATTACATTTCTTCAGAAATTGAACATTAATCAATTAACACAAAAATTAAAATTAGCCGTCAACACTCAATAACTTTGATAAGAGTAAATGGACTATTTTTCCTTGATTATAATCCAATTTCAAAAGGAACATTATTAATACAATATAAAAAATGCAAAGGCAAATTTGATACAATTAGAGCTACAAAGATCAAATTGATGTCAGAGGAAAATTACAGGAGTGCGGCTGTAATTTACCCAGGTTTGGCTGTGTTTTCCTTTCTTTCTTTTTTTATTTATCCAATTTTCATTTTTTGGCGAATTGTTTTTGAAGACTATTTTCAGTAAGATATTCTGAAAAAATCCACTTTGTATGAAACATCAAAAAGTTAATTCAAAAAACCTGTTTGTGCACAAAAATGAAAGAGACATGAAAATGGCAAGTGTTTTTAAATTTTTCAATGGATTTGTTTGTGAAAACTCAAAAAAAAAAAAAAACAAAAACAACCAAACTTCAAGTTTTTCGGAAGAAATAATTGGGGTACCTGTTATGCACAAGAAAATTGCACCAAGAATTTCCCATCCTGTTTTGCCATTTCTCAGAAAGAAGATGTATATGTAATGAGGAGAGACCCCTTTAATAATGGAGGGATGGTATTTGATAATATTGTAGATACCAATTAAAGCATTTGAGACAAACCACATTAGCATAATTGGGGAGAAGATGAACCCAACTTTGCTTGTCCCATATCTTTGGAAAGCAAACAAAGCTACCAGAAGCACAACTGACATGAATACCACTTGATCTGCACTCACATAAAATTCCAAATAAACAGCTGCTTTTTATCTTTCAAATTAAGCATTTCCTCATGAGCAATGCTATGGATACAAAATAAACTACTAAAAAATCTACCAAACACTCACATGGTGCCAAGCATTTTCTCATTTATTCATTTTTTTTCCCCCCAGTATCAAATCAATAGTTGTTTAAACAAAACCTACTTACTTTGTGTGATTTTTGAGGAACGAGATTGGATCCCTTGAAGGGATGACAGAACTGCAACAACAAAACAATTGTCAATACAATTACTTCTTAATTGATAGTTGGCAGATCATGGGGTAGAAACATGATTTGGAATGGCTAAGAAAAATGGGTTAATTAAGAGTTGGCACTTTGAAAAATAGTGTTTGGGATGAACAAGAAAAATGGGCATGGATTTGCAGCTGTATAACAACGAGGGATCTATGTTCTCATTTTTCTCGTCTCATATCCCAAACTTTCTTTCACCACATGATATGCCACAATAACTAATCCTTTAATTGAGAATTGACACATCAATGAAAAATGAGATTCTCTCTTTTTATTTTACCTCACTACAAGAAAAAGCATATTTGGCGACTAAAAAAGCACCTTTGGTTGCTGAAAGTACAGGTTTTGGCGACTAAAAAAGCATTAGTAGCCAAAAGTAAAGATATTTGGTGACTAAAAAAATTTAGTAGCCAAAAATATAAGTTTTTGACGACTAAAAATTTGTTTGGTCGCCGATATGTGGCTTTTACTGACTAAAAATATTTTTGTAGCCAAAAGTAAGGCTTTTTGGTGACTAAAAAAAATTTAGTAGCAAAAAATGAGACATTGGGCGACTAAAAAGATGTTTGGTCGCCAAAAGTGAGGTTTTTACCGACAAAAAAAATTTTAATAGCCAAAAGTAAGACTTTTTGGCAACTATACCAAGTCCCAAACATTCTCTGTATTGAAAGATGTGTCAAAATAATTAATTTCTCAAAATTACTAGTTGGTACATCATGGGATGAAAAGAGTATTTGGGACACAAAATATTAAAAATGGGGATAGAGAATGCCTCGCCAAGTACTGCAATGCCTTGCATCCTAAAGCTAGAGGATACGAACATGTTCCCCTCGTCTTTAATGGACTCTTAAAGATAAATTAAAAAAAAATTAAAAAGTCCAAAAATTAATAAAAAAGTTAAAATGTCTATTATTCAAGGGTAACTTATGGAGAAGTCACTAAGGCAAAATTATTATTTTGCCCTTTGAATTCAACTATCCAAAAAGTTAAAAAGTTTAAAGTTAAAAAGTCAAAAGGATAAAATGGTCATTTTGATTTTACTATAATATTTTATTATACATCTTTTCGTAAAAAGCTAAAAAGTTATCCCAAACATACATATTTTGTTCTTTACTTTTTTAACCAAAAAGTCAAAAAGTGCACTTACAGGCCATGTTTATGAAGGGATTAAGCAAAAATGTGTTTGTTTTGATAATAGCGTGGGAGATGGTTAGTGATGAGATTGTTAAATTATTTTTATATAAAATAAAAAATAAATTATTTCTATATTAAAAAAAATTGAAAAACATATATTAAAACAAACAGGTGCACTGGGTCAAAAAAATAAAAATAAAAATATTATTTTTTTTTATAAAATAAACTCAATTTCCTCACTATTTCCTTAATCCCATCCAAAATTCATCAAAGCTAATCCCTCTACCGAGGGAGATTAGCAAACCACTTAGAGTAGCAATTCCCCTCTATAAGGAAGGCACCAAACAAGTTATAGTGGGATCCACCTCTTTACTACTCGAATCCCACCCCCTAATCTCCCAAAGAAACATAACCATATAGCACATCCCGAACACCTACTTAATTACTCAAGAATGTCGCAAAATTCTTGTATTTTTAGACTTTCTTCAAATTGTACTGTTGAAAGTGTATTAGCAACAATGAAACCTAGATTTTGGAATATAGGATCCTAACCAGGCGTCAGAGGTAGTTAGTTGAGGAGGAAGTAGAAGTTACCACAAGTGGCAGGGGTGAGTGCTCCATCACCAATGACCATGCAAGTTCCAAGTAATACAACAAAAGTGAGAATGGATTGAGCGGTTGTGCTTCTCTCAAGAAACTTCTTAGTCCTCGATTGCAAAGCACTTCCTCGCGTGTAATATCTCATGGTGTCATCCGATTCCAACCTTGTGTTTTGAATGGTAAGTTTGCTCTGAAAGTTGATATGCCTACAGAGAAATGAATACAAAGCGAAAGTACCACCTTCTCCATTATCATCGGCGTGAAGGACAATGAAGACGTATTTTATCAAAACAAGTATAGTTATAGTCCAGAAGATGATACTAAAGATGCCAAGTAGATCTTCTTCTTTGGGTTTTGAAAGGTTAACAGAAGGTAACACGTTGACAGGAGAAGTTCCAAGGTCTCCGTACACAACTCCAAGAGATTGGTATGCCAACAACAATGTCTGCATTGCATTGTATGTCTGAGAAAAAAAAAAAAAAAAAAAAAAATTTCAATTTAGAGCTCAAGTTAGCACACTTCAGGTAATTTAAAACACATTGAAAATCTTTTCATCACTTATTTTCACTCAACTAAGGTTGTTAAAATCCGGATCTCACATTATCTTCAAGTTCTCAAATGAAACACTGGAAAAGAGAATTTCTAATCAAAATTACGATTTATCTGTACTACACAACTCACTTGATATGAATAATTTTTCCACACAATTTTGATTCCAAAAAAGTACACAACGATTGTAACGCCCAAATTTCAGAATATCATGAAATATTATGTAAATATGAAACTTCTGATATTATCATTTTTTTTTTTGGTTACATCGGAAAAAACTTCTGATATTATCATTAAGCTTTACATTTTTTACATAAATATTTTCTTAGTATCCCATGATATTCCAAAATTTTGGGATGTCACAACAATACTCTATTTTTCTTCAAATATTTATCTCGGCTAACAGTAAAATTATAAAACCAATAATTGCTATCCACTGGACACAATCCACTCTCCACCCTCATTCACGATTTCCTACACACCTTAGTGTCTGTAGAAGTATATGCAAAGACACATGCGTTTAAGAATTAAATAATAAGAAAAAAAAAAGTTAGAAGTATTGAGATTGTAGGGTGATTTTGCATAATGTTTTGATTAAGATGGTATCCACTTTAAAATTTTAAAATTTTTAAATCATAGGGTGATGAATGAAATGGCTAGGGACATTATTTTATGTCCCAAGATCTCTATCTCTTTGTCCCAATACACTTTCAGTTATACGAGATGTGATGATAATCTCAAAACAAGATAATCTCTACGGCAAATAGTACACTGGGACATGAAAACAAAATTTTGGGGCACATAGAATCACGTGCCGAATCAAATGAATTTAGAAGTAAAACACAGAAGTCATCTTTCCTGTTCAGGATTTGATCAACAGCAACACAATGTCAATTCATTTATGGGGAAGAATGATAAAGAAAACAAAGAAACGAGAAAAGGGAAAGCAATTTAAATGGAAGTATTAAACTACCTTAGCTTTATTTACAGAAGGCCTATATATCTCAGTGAAACTCAAAGTCCTGTCTGTGATATCCGTCTGTCCATGGACTTGGTTGTTGTGCCTGTGTGGTACTAGTTCGCAATTATTTGAGCAAACGGTTCCATTTTCAGGGTCTTCTTCTGCCACAAAATTCATGATTTTGTAATCTTCTGTAACCTATAGTAGGTACATGCTTCTTATACTCCAAATAAAGCACATTGCCAGCTGAGAAAATTATATTTAGGGAAATGCTAGGTTTAAGGAAAATTTTTAAGGAAAACCACCATGAAAACTGTCTGCACCGTTAGATCAGATATGATCTCATGATCCAACGGTGCAGATGAATTTTCATGATGGTTTTCATGAAAGTTTTCATGAAACCTAGCATGACCCTTATATTTATATATATATAGAAAAATATTAGAGAATTCAAAATTTTTACCAATTTTTTTATCAAATGTTCGTCCCATACCCATGTGAGATATTTAGTAGAAAATTTAATAAAACTTTTAATATCTCTAACATTACTCATATATATATATATATATATATATATATCTATACTATTATTAAGTGAAGGCCTAAATTAGTTTAGTAAAGCCTTCTTCTCCTTATGTCAGGTGATAGCTTTATATATGTTAAAATAAAAAAATTATTATACATAGCGTAAGTAAGTTTTGAAACCGAGACTTTAGGTTTTATTAAAAACATATTTATCACTTAAACAACATATATATTATGATATTAAATTATTTATTCTTTACTCTTTATTTTTATTATTAATTATTTAAATTACACACGTAACGGGTGCACCACCCACTAATATATATATATATCAGAGAGCAGGTAAGTCAACCAAAACATGCGTACAAATGAATGAATTGTTAATTGCTCACATTTTATGTAGCATCAGCAACAAAAGTAGTCATGCAACCTATTGATAGTTAGGATGCAGTAGAGTTGAATTGCCGCCCAACACATTTCCGGATTTTGTACTTGTTGGTACCAGGTTTTTACATTTCACCTGTGCACAGGGATGCTCACTTGGTAAAAATGTTAAATATCGTGCCATATGATTTGTATAATAAAAAGTAGGGTCCCAGAATTAGGTCCTCAAATTTATTCAGAAGGGTACATGTGGTTGATATTAAATTGCTAAAATGTGAAGTAAATTTAAATCATTAATTCTTATTTTTGAATAAATTTTGAGTATATAATTCTGAATTTGTAATATTCTTGTTTGTATAAGGCTTGGCAAATGGCATGGAGCATCTCCAACCTTATATGGCACACCTACACATTACAACAAAATACACTTTTGGCAATTAAAAAAATTTAGTCTCCAAAAGTTGTGGAATTGGCGACCAAAAATAATATTAGTCGGCAAAAGTCAAATATTTAGCTACTAATTTTTTTTAGTCGGGAAATATTGATTATTGGTGACTAAAAAAAATTTAGTCGCTAAAAATATCACAATTGGCGACTAAAAAATTTTTTAGTAGCCATATTGTTAGTTTTGGCTACTAAAATTGTTTAGTAGCCGAATGAAAAAAAAAATTTTATTTTTTAAATTTTGGTCGCCAAAAGTATATTTTCAGCGACAAGAGAATATTTTAGTAGCTGTATAGTTAGTTTTAGCTACTAAAATTATTTAGTAGCCGAATGAAATTTTTTTTTTTATCTTTGGTGACCAAAAGTTTGGTCGCCAAAAGTATATTTTCAACAACAAAAGAATATTTTAGTAGTCGTATAGTTAGTTTTAGCTACTAAAATTGTTTAGTAGCCGAATGAAAAAAAAAATATTTTTTATATTTGGCGACCAAAAGTTTGGTCGCCAAAAGTATATTTTCAGCGACAAAAGAATATTTTAGTCACCAAAAAACTAAAATATTTGGAGGGAGATTTTAAATTTTGGAGGGGATTAAAAAAGTAATTAGCGAATAAAATATTTAGTCGCAAATTGTTATTAATTATATATGTATTTTGTTTCCAACCCAAACTGTAACAAACCAGCAACTCTCTCTCTCTCTCTCTCTCTCTCTCTCTCTCTATTTTCAGCATTTCTCTTCCTCTCCCTCTCCGCTCCTCCTCTCCGCTCCTTCTCTCACCACCGCTCCTCCTTGTGTTCGCTAGCAACTGGAGCACCTCCTTATCCTCCTCCACCATGGGCATCGTGAAGAGAGAAGACTATAAACGCACCAAACATAACTCTGTTTTCTCCGAATGGAAGGTGTCTCTCTCTCTCTCTCTCAATTTCGCAAAAACAATTATCATTATGAGGGACCCTTGTTCAAATGTCCCAAAAACAATGAAAGAAATTTGGGTTTATGAGATTTTGGATGTTCTTTTTTTTGAGAATTGAAGTCATCTAAGTTAGCATTCTATTTATGCAACTTTCAGTGGGTTGCAAGAGAGATCTGTCATTCATTCATGCTTCATGTGCCAGTGTTTGTGAAAATGGGTTGGTCTATTTTCTTGTGTTGGTGAGCAAACTAATCTTTTTGATTTATGCTCACCAAGTGTATGTAATTTTTTTTTTTTTAAAGCCAAAATCAAGATTTCCCCATTTCACCATTTTACTCTAGTTCCAGTTTCATTTCTTCATTGTCATGTTCTATTTTCTTCTTTATACTAAACCAAAAATATTCAATTTCCAACAGATTTCATAAATTTGAAACAAATTTCATAAATCCAACATTATTTTCTTTTCTTTCCCTATATTTATGGTAATCTTAGTACATAATAGATTATTAGAAGAGTTATGAACTTGTCGAAGGTTGAGAACATGTCAAATTTGACATGCTTCTTAACTCACGACTTTTCTTTTTCTTTTTCTTTTTCTTTTTTGTTTATTTTTTATTTTAAGTGAGCATGTCAAGAATTTACACAATACAAATAGTAACAAAAATTTGTTAAAAAAAAAGGGTAACAAAAAATTTAGGCAATTATCTATAAATTTAGAGTTGTGTAATATTTTTTTTAATCATTCATATCATGAATTCTCCATACTCTCTGTGGGTATTGATTTTTGACCTCACAACCAAACAGATCTCTCTGCCAAAATCTAGGGAGCTTAGTTAGAGAGCACACGGCATAATAGATTAAGCCAACACCTGTGCACAAGAAGATAAAAATACCGCAGTGGCTCATCCACCAAGGGCACTCCGACGATCAAGTCAATAAACTTATCTCACAAAATAACAGCTTAAGTAAATAACTCACAAAAATAAAACATCCACAATTTCGCGCCATCCGTGGGAACTTAGTGGAAATAGATGGCCAATATCAAGCAAGGAGGCCGAGAAGGATCATTTTCATTCTTGATTCTTGGTTCTTGATTTTTGACGAGTGGGCATTTGAGTCATTGTTTCTTGAAATCGACGAGTCATGATCTCGGTTGGAGGAGTATCTCTAGTATGTTGTTTAACGGACATGTTGAGAGATTAGACGATATAGGTTCCATCACCTCAGGTCTCTGAGGTAATAGAACCTAGAGGTAGTTGTGGGGACATATTTTTTGGGTTGTCCACATGGCTGATTGAGGTTGTTAGCCAAGGTGCCACGTGGATGGACCAAGTCGCCGAAATATGATGTGATCATATCTGAATCTGAGATATTTGGATAAAGGACAAAAGTTCTAAATAGTTTCAGGGTCTCTAATTGGATAGAGATGAGACTCTTAAGGGAGTTCATTCTAATTTGGATAAGAAGAGTCTAAGATAAATGTTATCCTTGATGAGTATAGAGTCCCGTGAAGTATTCTAGGAGAAGTTAGACATTGATCTTTATATAAAGAGGGCACCCCTGTGGGTCTAAGGTATGTTTCGAACTAGTATTATTCTATTTCGAAATCTTTGAGAGATAACTTGACTAACTTGAGCGTCAGAATGCCCCTGGGTGGACGAGCTACCATGGTATTTCTTATCTTCTTGTATGCAGGTGTTTGGTTTAATGTATTTCGTCGCGTGCTCTCTAGCTAAGTTCCCTAGATCTCGGCAGAGAGATCTGTTTGGTTATGAGGTCGGAAATTAACAGCCACACTCTCAATTTCCATATTTTTCCACCTAACACCCTGAATTTTCTGGTGAAGTCTCAAATTCCTACTAATGAAGTCCTCCAAAAAAAAAAAAAAGAAAAAAAAGAAAAAAAGAAGAAAAAAATACATCTGTTCATGGTGCTGGTTTTAGCATAGAAGAAGACTTTAGTTGAGCATATGCCAAAAAGACTTAGTTGAGCAATTGTGGCATTTTCAAGGAGGCAATTGTAGCTTGTGATTTACTAAATATTTATGTATTGTTATTTTTTTGTAAAATGTATTGTGCTCTAATTTTACTTTTTTCACGAAATAACAAAAGTGTTTAGTAGCAAATTAATAAAATTTTGAATTATGTTTAAAAAAATATTTCATAATTATAGCACTTTTTTAAAATAAAATATTATGTAAATAGGATTAAACATCTTTTAAAAAGAAATTCATTTTAATTAGTGCGAAGAGTTATAAAAATAATTATATCATTTTTCTAGAAATAAAATAATATTTTAATTCATTTTTAAATCATAAAATAATAAATTTGACATATAAATTAAAGAGTTTCAATAGATATCAAATTGGAAAATGTCAATTTACCATTTAAACCTTTAATTTTATTTGATATACCAAAATTTAACATATAGGATAGGAAAGAAGGCATAAGACATGTGGGAAAGCTATGGTACATGACAAAGCAGTTAGAACCAGTTATGGCTAAGTGGCAATTAGTGGCTTCAGGAAGAGGCTAACAATAATTGGCCCATGAAGTGCAAAGAGTGTGGGATCAAGATTCTCAATGGGATACCTCTCTTTCCATATGATCTGGAGATGTGTATGTCGATCATCCGGGTGGACAAGGGTGGATGCCGATTGACACATCGGTAGACAAGCGTGACAGTGGCTGTTGACAAGGGTGACTTTCATCATTTAGGAAGTCATCTGGCCAGACGTCCGTCTTATGCATTTCGGGTGTGCAATCTCAGCCGCAAGATACCTCATTAATGAGGTGGCATCATCTTCTCACATCTCCAAACCATATATAGAGAGAGATATCTCCATAGATGATCCTGATCTTAGAGTGTGGAGGCATTGGTGGCTGTAAAGATTGTTGCTAGAGCAAATATAAAAGGAAAGCAAGAATCAAGAGTAAGGGGCATTATCAAACACATTCACCGCACTCCAAAATTTAGGAGAAGCAAATAACAATTACTTAGGAGTAGATTTTTGTGACTTTTTGGGAATATGTTACCTTAGTAATTTTTTGATTTTTTTACGAAAAAATGTACAAAAAAGTAGAGAGAGTGATGCAACAATTTATAGTGATTTTTTGACTAAAACTGAAAGTTTCCAAATGAGACCTTAGGCTTCATTTGGGATGTGGGATGGGTTGGGTTGGCTTTTTGGCTAAATTAGTTATAAAAAGACAAAATAGGTGTAGCTTGCTTTTCGTGCTCCTCGGATACGATAGCCCTACAGTTTGGACTCCCGTGGTTCTGAATCTGGTTTCACAAGTGCAATGTGAAACAGAAAAACACAAATAAGAGTTCAAATTCGGCAAATCTTTGGAAAATCTATTTATAATTAGAAATGCAAAAAATGGACTGCATTGTTAGATTTCAGAGTCGCCACCTAAATATTTTTGAAAAATTTAGGAAACCCGTGACTCGTTCCAAAGCGACTTGTCCGTCATAACCAAAGTGTCTCGGCTTGGGAACTTAAGTATGAGAGGGGAAGGTCATGAATTGAGCACGCTACTCACCCGATCAAAGATCGGTCTCTACTAATCATGATGTGATTTTTATGTACATTATATGCTATTGTTCTGATTATTAATGCTAACTTTACTATGTGAGGCACACAAGTATAGACTAAGTCACCCACTTTGGAATGCTTTGATTTCATGTTTGTTTGAAAAGAGCTTGGAATGTGCTACTTGAAAAAGAAAGCTTATATGTGCATTTATCAAAGTCATTCCAACTTAAGCAAATTAGCCTTCATCCACTGGTATTCAAAGAGATATATCATAGAAGCACTTAGCCTCACAGTAGCATGCTTGATATGGCAACACAAACACACATGCAATATGCTAAAGTAAGAAATGCTCACCTAGTACTCAACCGAGGCAAGCCAAAGAGAAGAAAATAATTAGAAAAAAAGCATGCTCTAATATACAAGTGACTAATGCGACACATACAAAATGCAACTATCAGATTCGGCTTCTTAACATGCTATATGGATCAATTGAAGGCATATCGTAATGCATGTATTCAAGCAAGAAATAATCGATGTTTATCAAGTATAATGAGCCAAATCCTAATGGATGCAAAAATGGATGCAAGTCATGGTAATGATATGAAACCAAAAATATGATACTACATGCAACCATTGTAAGCAAGTAAATAAAAGGGAGAAAGAATGGTGGTTGGAAGACATACACAATATTACAAGTGTTATAAATTTGCCTTCGTACAAGAGAGTCCGAACGAATGTCCTAACTAATTATTACAACACCAAATGAATTAACAATTAACTAGCTATTACAAATTCGAATGGAGCCAACTAAGTAATCACACATACTAACTATTAAAGCACTAATTTAATGGAACGGGAGGTGAGGAGCCATACGCGCACAACCTAGAACATCCTCCCGGAAACCTCTCTGTTTGCTGCCAGAATCTGCTTTGTTTGCAATCAGAAAATTTATTCTGTTTTGGCCTCGGGTTCTGCTCTGTTCTGCCACAAAACTGCCACTACCTGTACAAAATGGTGGCCGACCGGCCTTGAAAAGTGGTCAGCCGTACAGAATGGTGGTCGGCCGACCACTGCTTTTGAGAATTACCCTGCTGCCACAAAGTTGAAACAGAGCAAAAATAGAGTGTTTCCAAGAGATGTTTATCCTCTTTGTCTTTCCCTATCATGAAGATGATCAAGGAAGGAGTAGATTCGGTTCACAAATCATTAAAAGGGTAACAAAAAATTTAGGTAATTATCTGTAAATTTAGAGTTGTGTAATATTTTTTTTTAATCATTCATATCATGGATTCTCTATACTCTCTGTGCATTTTGATTTTTGACCTCACAACCAAACAGATCTCTCTGCCGAGATCTAGGGAGCTTAGTTAGAGAGCACATGGCATAATAGATTAAGCCAACACATGTGCACAAAAAGATAAGAAATACCGTAGTATCTCATCCACTAGGGGCACTTCGACGATTAAGTCAATAAACTTATCTCACAAGATAACAATTTAAGTAAATAACTCGCAAAAATAAAACATCCACAATTTCGTGCCATTTGTGGGAACTTAGTAGGAATAGATGACCAATATCAAGTAAGGGGGCCGAGAAGGATCATTTTTCATTCTTGATTCTTGGTTCTTGATTTTTGACAAGTGGACATTTGAGTCCTTGCTTCTTGAAATCAACGAGTCATGATTTCAGTCGGAGGAGTATCTCTAGCATGTTGTTTAACTGATATGTTGGGACATCAGACTGCAGCAACCCCGACCCATGTTTAATGTATAAACCATAATTAAGAATGCCTAATAAGTAATTAAGGTGAAATTTTGCATTACTTGCATGTGTTATCTGTTATAGGAGATTTTATCTGTCTCCTGTAGGGATATCTATTTGTGTTTCCGTTTTGTTTTACAAATTGAAGGCCTTATCGGCATCTGATCGTGAAATTGACTTGATATATATGTTATTTGGAATTTTTAGGAATTTATGGTAGGTTTAATTAAAGTCCAATTCGGAATGATTAAATTAGAATAATCAATGTCCAAGTGATTAACTTTAATTAATCATCACTAGTCAAGCCTATATAAAGCTCCTATATGTACCACCATTCATCTCTTTTCCTCAATCACACCTTTGAGCCCACACACACAACAAACATGAGAGAGGGAGAGAAAGGAGAAGACTTGAGTTCAAGCTAAGGGATTTGCTAGGGAGAAGAAGACTTGGACTTAGAGACTCACGAATTAAGCCTCTAGCTCTCACCTTGGAAAGTCTAAGTAAGAATTCAATGCTTAGATTGTACAATTTTGTAGCCTAAGCCATGAATTCAAGAGAATTAAGTTGTGTAATGCAAGTATTGAGCTAGAATTGGTGAAATGGAGTCCTACCATGGAGTCCTTAGTTCACCTTAGGTTTGGTAAGTCATCAAGTTTCACCCCATTTTACCTTCATTGATCATGTTTTGAAAGCTTTGGAGACAAACAATTTCATGCATGTGATGTTTTCCATCTTTCAAGCTTGAATTTGCACAATTGGCATGCTATTGGGCCTTGATTTTTGCGAAATGATCTTCAATCCTTGATATTCTACAAGTTTCTAAATGTTTTCTTGAGTTTTGGCCCAAAATGATGAGTTTTGTAGTATTTGATTCAAGTTTTGAACTTGGGAGTTCAATCTGGAAATCTCAGAATTCTGCTTCTCCGCTTGAGCGACAGATCTTGCACTCGAGCGACCACCTTTGTTTTTGCACCTTCGCTCGAGTGACCAAAAGTTGGCTTAAGAGTAAATTGCATGCTCTCAGAAGTTGACACATTTTGTAGACCGCTTGAGCGACAAGAGTTGCGCTCGAGTGAAGACATCAGTCACACGTTTGAGCGACTGTCGAGCTTGCGTCAAGCGGAAAAATCAAGTAACCAATACTTTTGCAGAGTTTACAGACCGTTCGAGCGAAGAAAGTTGCGCTCAAGCGACCACTCACATTTTTGACCCTCCACTTGAGTGAAGGGAGTTGCGCTTGAGCGAGGCCCCTGTTTCAGCGTATTTGACTAAGTGTTTCAAAGTGCATTTTGGCATTCTCATCGCATCCTAGGCATTCCTAGGTCATGATTAAGACATAATGGTATGTTTTGGGAAGTGGGTTGACTTTTTGACTTTTTTAGCCTGGGACAAAAAAACCTGATTTGGGATAGACTTTTTGGCTTTTTTGTGAGGTGGCCACATGTGAAATGACCCAAATGCCCTTATAGTGAAATTACCAAACTGCACAAACGGCTGACAACGTCAGCCTTGTCTTTACTTTTAATATATATATATATATATATATTTTCCATTTGTTTATTTTTTTGTCTAGTAGGGCAATTTATGTTTTGTTTTTTTGAAATTTTTTACATGGAAAATGAATTCACAAACTTGGATAATTTTCTTGTCTTTTTTTTTCATAGTTTTTTATTATTTTGTTTCTTGGTTTTGGAAAAGGTGTTATTAAATTATTTTATTAATTTCTTTTATTAATTTATTCCTTGGTTTTGTTTCAATTTTTTTTTGTTTATTAATTTGTTTCAATCTTTTTTTTATTTATTTTATTAATTTGTTTCAAATTTTTTTATTTAATTTCTTTTTACGCACAAAAATGCTAATTTCGGTTTCATTAATGTTTTTTTTTTTTTTTTTTTGGTTCAAAAGGGCTTTTTGTGTTTTTTTTTTTTGTTTTTCCACAAATGACGTGGACAATGATAATTTCCGATTTTTTTTTTAAATTTTTATTTTTCCTTGTTTCTCGAAAGGGTTTTTTCCAGTTCTTTTTATTTATTTATTTTTTTTAAAAAATTACATGGAAAATGAAATCACAATGGCATTATTTTCTTTTCTTTTTTTTTTCATAGTTTTTTATTAATTCATTTCTTGGTTTTGGAAAAGGCGTTATTAATAATTTTTTTATTAATTTGTTTCTTGGTTTTGATTCATTTTTTTTTGTTTATTAATTTGTTTCAATATTTTTTTATTTATTTTGTTAATTTGTTTCAATTTTTTGTATTTCTTTTATTTTTACGCACCTAAATGCTAATTTCAGTTTCATTAATGTCTTTTTTTTTGTTTCAATCTTTTTTATTTATTTTTTTTTTTTGTTCGAAAAGGCTTTTTGTGTTTTATTTTCGCAAATGACGTGAACAATGATAATTTTGATTTTCTCTTTTTTTTTCCCCTGTTTTCGGAAAGGCTTTTTCCAGTTCTTTTTTTGTAAATGACGTGGACAATGCTAATTTCGATTTTATTTACCCTGTACAGAGATACATATTTTACATTATAATATACGTACGTACAACCTCTTCCGCGTGGCCTACCAATGTTACAAGCCTACAAATATTAGGTGAACTATTGTATATTTCCTAAAAAGCCGTTATTACGTATGTACACTAACTTGTCCCATATGCGAAGTCGCACCAATGCCATATGCGGGTCCTCATCTCCAATCATTAAACCATCCTCGTCATGTTCAACTTCTGGTATGGCATTCACAAAAGCCATAGCCTTTTCTTCGTTGAAACGGGGATTAACGGTTGTTGGATTGCCTGTATTTCGACGTATATAATTATGTAATGCCATTGACGCACCTACTAACTGAACTTGCACATTTGCAAAATCATAGCCAGGCATGTCTATAATAAACCCCCATCGATTTTTCCAGGCACCGAAAGTCCATTCCACCACACTGCGTAACGATGAGTGAACTTTGTTAAATAATTCCCTAGGGCTGTTTGCTGTCATATTCTCTTCACTAATGCGAAATTGTTGTTGGTGGTAATGGTTGCCTTTGAAAGGTGCCTTTGAAAGGTGTGCAGGTGTACCATGCCGGGGGGTACCCGCGCGTAAACAATTCGGACCCGTTAAACAGTTCGGACTCCCGAGATCTCTTTGATCTAGTCTCACGAGTGCAATGTGAAACATAGATGAGAGTCCAGATTTGGCAACTTTTATTAAAAAATCCATTTTATTGCAATTTTGTCAAAAATGGACTGCGTCATCAGATCTCAGAGTCGCCACCTAATATTTTGGGAAATTAGGAAACCCATGACTCGGTGCCAAGGCCACTGTCGTCGTAACCAAGGATGCTGGCTCGGAACCTTAGGTATGAGAGGGGAAGGTCAATATGAGCACCCCGCTCACCCGATCAAAAGATCGGCCTCTACTAAACCATGATATGACTTTGTATTTTCTATATATGTTCATGTTCTGATATTGAATAAATCTAAAATTTACTATGTGAAGCATACAAGTATAGACTAGTTGCTCAAATGGAACAATTCAATTTCATGTTTGTTTTTCGAAAAGGGTTTTGAATTTGCCACTTGACAAAGTGGGCTTAAAGTTTGTGAATTGCCACTGCACAGTGGGCTTTAAAACATACATTTATTGAATTATTCCAATTCAAACAATAAGCCTTCATCTACAGGCATTCATACAGTTATATCAAGTAAGCAAGTAGCCTCATGGTAGATACTAACACATAGTAAGAAAAAACACGCACAAACGGGATGCTAAAGCATTAAAAACTTACATATTTACGACGTCCCGCGAACAGCTACAAAACAAAGTTAGAAAATATGCATGATTCTATATACAATGTCCTAATGCAATTCACTCATGAGATGCAACTAAAAATTCGGCTTCTAAGATATGACATGTGAATCATCTCAAGAACATAAGGTAGCGCACATAATCACATAGGAATTGATTAAATCCACAAATGCAAACTTAGCCGAATCAAGATGCATGAAACATGGATGCAAAGCATGAATATGATGAAAACAAATTGATGTTTATTACAAATAAAGAAAGCAAGTACAAATAAGAAAGCAAGTAAAAGAACGGGATAGAAAGAATCGGGGCGGGGAATTATTACAACATTTTAAAGAATAATTACAAACCAAATTAGGAGGGATAAGGAGAATATTACAACAAAATAAAACCTCACAATACACTCAAAATTAAAAAAATAAATAAAAATAAAAACTTCATGTTCTTTGGAACCGCCACCGGAAATTGGTCAACATTGGGAGATTACGCCATCTTGTCTGGAAGAAGCTAACCGACCGGCCAAATAGGCCGGCCTGCAACTAGGCCAAGCAAAACCTGTCTTGTTGCGAAACCAAGAAAAGGCACAAACAAAAAATATTAGGTGGCTCAACTAACCACTACCGGTTAGATTAAAACACGAAAACAAATATAAAATAAAATAAAAAGTGCAAACTTACAACATAAACCTAAAACAATAAAATATATAAGATAGAACATGCAAGATTACAACAAAACTAATATGAGACTAATACAAGAAAAAAAATAAATATGAGGTAGAACATGCAAGATTACAACAAAACTAATTTGAGACTAATACAAGAAAAAATAATTATAAGGTAGAACATGCAAGATTACAATAAAACTAATATGAAATTAAAACATGCGAATAAAAATAAATAAATAAATAAATAAATAATTATGGGCTAAACAAACCACTAGGATTATAACAACACACTATGAAATAAGAAGTAAGAAAATAAATATAGATATAAAATATAAGAAAATGAAAGACTAAAAATTCACCTTCCAAAGAAAGATTGAACTTCTTGATTCCAAACTCCCTCTTGATCACCCTCAAGTGTAGGAAGTGTGTTCTCAAATCCTCAATTCGAAATTATGGAGTTTATGGAGTTTATGGTGGAAAGTGGCTAATCTCTAGTTTTTCACACTTTCAATCACTAAAGACTCTTCCTTATGATCAAGGCAATTAATCTTTTGGCTATATCAGAATTTTTGAGTGGTTTTGGTGTATGGAAATGAGGAATTTCAGTAGCTATGGAAGGTATGGGATGTATATGGGAAGATAGGAATATTTTTGGCTCAAAAACTCAATTTTTCTCTCTTTTTTCACTATTTTCTCACTCATTTTTCTTCAATTTCGTGGTCTCTCATCTCTTACAATATGATTATTCTATATAGGCAATGAGGGAGGTAAAGGTCAAAAAGAGGTGGGAGACAAGGTGGAGACAAGAATGTGATAGGAGGGCAAATTTTCACGGTGGTTGCATGGGATACTCCTTTATGATGCAGCAATAAACCTTCGTTTTGACAATGGGGGATGATTAGGTATAATGGAGGATGAGTGGATGCACTTGAATGGCTCAGAATAGGTAAATGGGTTGTCCCAACCGAACCAAAACCAAGAAAAAATGGGCTATTGTTGTTTTGGGCGCGAGTCAACAAAATCTGCTTTTAAGTCCAACTTCAAATGGGCATATCTCCCCTATATGGACTTGGTTTTAGGCGGTTCTGGTTCTTGGGTCCAAATTGAAGCCCCAGAGTCTACTTTCCAATGGTGGTGGCCTCACATTTAAATTCCAAGTGTACAAAGAGATATGCCTAATTTAGTAAAAGGCTGTCTCGGGTTGGGTCAACAAAATCTGCTCTTAAGCCCAACTTCAAATGGGCATATCTTCCTTATTTGAACTTGGTCTGAGGTGGTTCTTGGGTCTAAATTGAAGCCCCAGAAGTCTACTTTCCAATGGTGGTGGCCTCATATTTAAATTCCAAGTGTACAAAGAATTAGTAAAGGCTGCTCATTTCCTTCTTAATGATTTGGTACTCATCCTTTTCCTAAACCAGTTTCTTTATCCCCTCATATTTCCTTTAACTCCAAACCTATAAGAAGATGTTTTTTTAAAATTTTTCAAAAGGTTTCACCTCCCTTCCATTTATTTCCACTTTGTCCTTACTCGGTGCAATATTTTAATCGAAATGGGAGCCTCGGGACATTGTAGAAACATTAAAAAAAAAAAAAACAATATTTTGAAAAAGGGTTTTAAGGTCTAAAATGTTTGGGCCAAAAAAAATGTGTAAAGGTTGGATTTAAAGCTCAAATTTCATTTTTCTTGTTGAGGATTCTGTGAGAAACACATTCAATTATCATCATCGGGTAATCAACAGAAAGCGCCCAAGTCTTAGGGCTGGTCAAAATGGGGTGTCTACAGTTGCCCCTCTTTGACAAAGCTCGAAGTCATTTCATGACGTGAGTGAATGTCAAAGCTCGAAGACGACCCTTTTGACAAGGCCGTAAGACTTGGGCAAACAAACAAGATGTAATGCAAGTGGTTGAACCAGAAGGTTGCCTACGTATCCTTTTGCAAGGAATCAAAACCAGCGTAGTTCAGGGGCAAGATGTAAATGATATGCAGGAAGATTTTGATAATTGGACTTATACGCTACGCGAAAAGCCGATTTGGGGTGTGCGAACAAACAGGCGCACACTGCTGTTGTTAACCGATTGGGTTTTGATAATTGGACTTACACGCTACGCGAAGCTGGTTTTGATAATTGGACTTACACGCTACGCGAAGCCGATTTGGGTAATTGGACTACACGCTAAAGAAGCCGGTGATGATTGGACTTATACGCTACGCGACGCGAAGCCGGTTGGATAATTGGGCTTATACGCTATGCGAAACCAATTTGGGTAATTGGACTTACACGCTACGCGAAGCCGGTTTGATAATTGGACTTTATACGCTACGCGAGCCGATTTGAGTTGGTTGTGAACAGACAGGCGCACCTGCTGTTGTTAACCGATTGGGTTTTGATAATTGGGACTTATACGCTACGCAAGCCGGTTTGATAAATGGACTTACACGCTTACGCGAAAACCGATTTTGAGTGGTGTGAACAACAGGCGCACCTGCTGTTGTTAACCGATTGGGTTTTGATAATTGGACTTATACGCTACGCGCGAGCTGATTTTAGTGGTGTGAACAGATAGGCCACCTGCTGTTGTTAACCGATTGGGTTTTGATAATTGGACTTATACGCTACGCGAAGCGGTTTGATAATTGGACTTACACACGCTACGTGAAGCCGATTTGGGTAATTGGACTTATACGCTACGCGAAGCCGGTTGGATAATTGGACTTACACGCTACGCGAAGCCGATTTGATAATTGGACTTATACGCTACGCATCGAAGCCGATTTGAGTGGTGTGAACAGACAGGCCGCACCTGCTGTTGTTAATCGATTGGTTTTGAATAATTGGACTTATACGCTACGCGAAACCGGTTGGATAATTGGACTTACACGCTACGCGAAGCCGGTTTGATAATTGGACTTACACGCTACACCGAAGCCGATTTGTGGTAATTGGACTTACACGCTACGCGAAGCCGGTTTGATGATTGGACTTATACGCTACGAGAAGCCGGCTGTAATTGGACTTATACGCTTACGCGAAGCCGGTTGGATAATTGGACTTACACGCTACGCGAAGCCGGTTTGATGATTGGACTTATACGCTACGCGAAGCTAGTTGGATAATTGGGCTTATACGCTACGCGAAGCCGATTTGGGTAATTAGACTTATACGCTACACGAAGCCGGTTGGATAATTGGACTTACACGCTACGCGAAGCCGATTTGATAATTGGACTTATACGCTACGCGAAGTCGATTTGATAATTGGACTTAAACACTACGCGAAGCCGGTTTGATAATTGGACTTATACGCTACGCGAAGCCGGTTGGATAATTGGACTTACACGCTACGCGAAGCCGGTTTGATGATTGGACTTATACGCTACGCGAAGCCGGTTGGATAATTGGGCTTATAGGCTATGTGAAGCCGATTTGGGTAATTGGACTTATACGCGAAGCCGGTTGGATAATTGGACTTACACGCTACGCGAAGCCGGGTTGGATAATTGGACTTATACGCTACACGAAGCCGGTTGGATAATTGGACTTACACGCTACGCGAAGCCGGTTTGATGATTGGACTTATACGCTACGCGAAGCCGGTTGGATAATTCATGATTTGTGCAATGCAATACAATGTCATGGAGTGATGATAAAGCTATGAAGATGGCAACATGGGTGGCAAGCTTTGTGTAAAACACCACGAAGCAAGCCACCATTTCTACTTGGCTATGTTTGTAACTTTCCCTATGGTTATTTAAACCAGACTTTAGTCTCGAAATCCCGAACCTTTTGCGTTCTAGGCATCGCCATTCGAACTCTAGTTTTCACCGTCTCAGTTGATCTCCTAGGAACTCATTACAAACATAGTCTGGTGGCTATACCAGACAATTGAAGTCGTTTGGGCACGACAAACACCAAAGGAATTGCACCTTTAGAGGATTAAGGTCTCCTAGACCATGAAAGTCGTTTGGCACGACAAACACCAAATGACTTGCACCTTCAGAGGATTTAAGGTCTCCTAGACCGGAAAAAGAACAACAAAGCACACTTTGCTGTTTTTAACCGATTGAATGGCCACGGATGCCGCTTTACTTCCTGATCATATTCACAACTTTCCTATTCTCCAACGAGGTGACAGACTAGGTTGGTTCAGTATCCAGAATTGAGGCGCATACACGCTACCTCAACCTATGGGGCTGCCATACAGATTTCAAGCCGGGGATACACCCCTGGGTATTTAAACCAGACTTTAGTCTCGGAAATTCCAAACCTTTTGCGTTCTAGGCCTTGGGCCATTCGAACTCTAGTTTTCACCGTCGCAGTTGGTTTCCTAGGAACTCATTGCAAACACAACCAATATAATACACAAATATTTACATATCAATACACACATATATGTACATATGGTATACACATATGCATATACAAACAACATACAGACAGATATATATAGATATATACACAGACATATACAGTATATATACAGGTATATACGACACAGACATATACGAACCTATACACAAACATATACGGATATATACACAGATGGGGAATATTCCGTTTGCAATCGTCAGCGGGAAGATGCCGTTACTGAGAAGGCATATTCCGTTTGCTGACGTCAGCACACGTACGCAAAACACCCAAAAAGAAAGGAAAAACACAAAATGCATGGATGTGGGATATGGGGTTTCGAACCCCTGACCTTAGGCCTGGTCTTCGAGTCCTCGACCATTGAACCACGCCACTCTTGTGACAAGATATGCAAACAAATATATATACATATACGAGACATATATACACAAAATCAAAGCAAAAACAAAGAAACATTTGTTGTGGGTCGAACCCCTGACCTCGGGCTTTAGGCTCTCCGAATCCTCAACCCAGTAGGCCAAACCACTGAACCCAAGCCACACCTGTGACCCAAATGTTCAAACAAAAATATATATATGACATAGCTATACAATACATATATATAACCTGTGACCCAAATGTTCAAACAAATATATATATATGACATAGCTATACAATACATATATATATACAACTTTCCCGCCTCTTTTTCTGTTTTTGTCTTACTCTCTCTTCCTATTTTTGTCTCACTCTCTCTTCCTTCATCTTCTTCGAGCGTCGTGTCTATCGCGCGTTTTCAACAATCGCGGCGCCTGACCGATAGGCTATCCAATCCTGCCCCGATTGTCAATGATCGTCTCGAGCCCTCCTCCCTCTTTGTCTTCTTCTTTGGCTTCATCCTCTTCTTAAGTTGAGGCCTGCGAAAGAAAGAAGCAGAGCAAAAGCCTGCAAACTTTCTCTGCCACCACTCTGTAACCTCTTTCTTTTGCATTACTCTTCTCTGCCATGGCCTCTTCACAAGGTTTTCTCACTCTTTTTCCAGACCTAAATGAGTCTACGATAGAGATGACCAATTCCGACTCCCCTGAACCTCAACCACGAGCTCTTCTCCTTCTCCTGTTTTTAACTTTCCAGCGATGTCAGTTGAACAAATCATGGCGGCACAGTCTGACATCGAAGCAAACTCTATACGCTGAGGTCATGTGTGGAGACCGTGACTGGGTCCCCAACTTGTCCCGTAGGCTGCAGAACAGAACGTGTGAGGTGCATCGATTCAATGCACAACTTTCTTTACTTCAACATATGTACAAAGATTCTCGAGGGGAAGTTAGTAGCGATTGAAGAAACAAATCAAGGAGTTGAAACGACAGGTGACCGTCGCAACTCATCATAGGACTACCTTTGACGGCCAGCGAGGATATAATCTCTTTCGGAAGCTCTGCCAAGGCCGAGGCAGAGTCTTCAAGAGCTTCGAAGAAGTAAAGATGAAGCGAGGCAGCTGATGGTAAAGTTAGGCAATAAAGCTGTGTGCAAATGAAGTCGGTTGCAATCTTCGCCGCCGGGCTGCTGCCGGAGAAGAAAGAAGAAAAAGATCCATCTCTCTCTCTCTCTCTCTCTCTTTGTTTTTGTTTTTTTTTGTTTTTTTGTTTTTGGTTGTTTTTTTTTTTGTTTTTTTGTTTTGTTTTGTTTTGTTTTTTTTTTGGAGTCTCTGTAATCGGGGATGTCCTCCCCTAACTGTAATAAAAACAGTTTCTTTTTTTGCTCATCACTGGCATGACTGGCATATCACTTTGAGTTTGAAAACAATTTGTTTGATTGAATTTTTGAACTCTGAATTAGACATTGACTCTTTACTGACCTGAATCAACAAATGACCTAACGAACTGAAAAAAAGAAGCAAATTAATCCAAACACACTTATATACACTGACTAGTATAAATACACCTACTGGTATAAATATACTGACTGGTATGAAAGGAACTTAAAAAAACAAGACTCTGGAACACAACCATTGAGCCTAAGTGATTCTGCAGTTTATCCTGATGGGTTGAAATTGAAACTGATGGGCCGAGCAAAACGTTGGCCGACGAACTCATGATCTAGCCAAAGATTTGGCCAACGAACTTCATGACTCAAGTGGTGGAGAAGATAGAATCTCCGACTTGACTATGCCCCTAGTTCATTGCCTTGACCCTTTTTTTGTCTCTTGATTGATTTTTTTTTTTTTTGTAAAAGATGTTTTGATCAACATGAGAGTTTTATTCCATTTTCTGTTTCAAATCATGTAAGCTAAACTGTGAGCATTGAAAATTTTCCCTTTTCAAATCCAAAGAATGGTCCAAGTTTTGCAAAAATGGAACAATTTTCGAGACAAATTAGTCAGCTTCATTCAAATTAATCAAAACCTATTTTTGCAAATGGCCACTACTCAACTAACATGGGATCAACATTGGGTGCATAGTCCCAACCAGATAATCAAAGGTGATATCCGAACCAAGCCAACCGATCCAAGCCAATCCGGACCGAATGAAGCCGAGCAGAACTGGACCGGACCGAACCGAACCGAACCGTCGAACCGAATTGAACTGAACTAAACCAAGTTAAATCGAACCAATTGAACTGAGCAGAAGGAAGATACACCAATCAAACATGGATAGGACAACCAAGTCGACTAAAGATACACCAATCAAACATGGACAAAATGAATGAGTTGAAAAATTATTAGGGCCGAACTTCGAGATGAAGCTACCTACGTATCCCAAAGATAGGAATCAGGCCATCGTAGTTTGGGCTAAGGTTCACTCGGGTATTGACACTCTTCTATTGTGCTCTAACTTTTGCCAAAGCCGCTGTAGACGTCCCCGAACGCATCCCGGGCGAGGAGTGCGAGTCCCCCCTGTTCTGGTTCGATATTGGGTCTACTACAGTTCAAGGACTCAAATGTCGCGGTTCTTAATCTTGAACCAAAGAGTCCAAATCTGGCAAATCGTTTGAGGAAAAAGAACAGATTTTTAGAAAAGAAGTACCAAACATGGACTGCTTTGCCAGATACAGAGTCGCCACCTAAATATTTTTTAAAATGGGAAATTTAGGAGGAAACCTGACTCGGTGCCGAAGGCCACGTGTCCGTCATCACCAAAGTTGCCTCAGCTCGGAACTTGGGTACGATTGGGGAAGGTCAGCTATGAGCACCCCCTCTCGCCCGATCCGAAGACGGCCTCTACTAACCGTGATATCCAATTTTGAAAACGTTATGTGTTCTTATTCCGGTTATTAGCTAGAATTACTATGTTATGCGCACAGCAAACAAGTATAGACCAAATCACCTAAATTGGAACAAAACATTTCACGTTTGTCTTGAAAACGGTTTGTACTCTATAGTAGGCTAAAATGCGGATTTTGCCACTCTCAAGTGGGCTTTTAGAAAAGGCGGTTTTGCCACTATCTAGTGGGCTCAAAACTCACAGTTTTCATGCATTGATCCAATTTAAGTAATTGACCCTCCATCCACAGGCATTCAAGCAGTTATATCACATAAGCAGCTAGCCTCATGGTAATCATGCTATTATGTAACATTCACACGCATGCGAGATGCTAAAGCATAAAAAGCTTACCTAGTACTCCGAGCCAAAACGAAAGCTAGTTAGTAATCAATGCATGATCCTAGCTCATGTTAAGATGGCTAATGCAACACATGCAAGATGCAACTAGAATAGGCTCGGCTATCCTAAACATGGCATGTGAAATGCACGAGTAACACGTATTCAGTTAGATTTGAAATACAATGCAGTTTGTATGATGTACGGGCCCGATGCATGTCAACAAATGCATGGATGCATACATGCATTGCATAAGGTATGCTAATTTTAAAATATGCCCTAATCTACCATCATAAGCAGGTAAATAAAAGGGAAGAAAGAAATGGGGGTTGGAAGACATACACACTCACCCACACTTATTACAAATATGCCCTCACACAGAGGGACAAAAGAATATACAGTACGTCCAAATAACAAATCGCTAAATTAATATTACATAATTTCTAATCTATCAAAATAAATGCAAAGAGAAGATGGCCGCAGCCCCCCGCCTCGGGATACGCGAATGATGCATGCTCGAATCCGACTTGCCCAGAAACCCGTTGCCATAGCATTGCTGCCTCTGTTTTCACTGTCCTGCCTTTCTGAAAACTGCCAAAGTCTCAGGACATGCTCCCTGCACACTGAGGATCATCATCGGCTGGTAGAATGTCCACCGGCCGTGTACAATGTCCATCGGCTGGATATAAGCTATCGGCTGTCCATCAATGGCCGGTCGGCACTCTATACTGCCGATCGGCAAAAACTCCCTGCAGAAGACAGTTTTGACAGCAACAAGGACAGACAGTGTATGGCATGGAATTCCAAGCAAATGTATGCACGGACACACTCCCTATCATGCAATGGACTTCAAGGGAGCATGGCCTTCGACCCCCGGGCCATCAATCACGCATTTCAATGCATGATGGCCCAAAACCAAGTTAGCAACTTTGATATCAAATGAAATGCAAGCATAAAACACACCAAAGGGCCCCAACCTCTGTCATAATTGATCGAGAGGCAAGGGATGCATGCTTAATGAAATGCAACCTAGGCATGGAGGCTAAGTATGCAACATGAACATACAAATGAGCAATGTATACTAGGCGCGCAACCTAAACATGTAAACAAACATGGCATGCAGCAATATGCAACGATGGACTTAAACTAACATGGGTAGCTCGCAAGCATGCCAAAATCAGCGGCCATTAAATGAAATGAGGTAACCGAAATGCACACAAACATGTCCAATGCATGGATCTATCCTCAGATACAACATGCAACTCTAACAAGGCATGGCAAATGATGAAACATAGCATATAATGGTGCATGTTTCAGATCTGAAATGGCATGCCCCAATGACTCCAAAATGACTCCAAAGCATGCAAACATTATGTAATGCATTGTTAAGGACTTAAGCACTAAAGCTAGTGAGATGCAATACACTATAAGCATGCAAAGCGATGCTCGAATGAAGAAGACAGCCACAAACAGTCCTCATGCAGCCCAAAATAATGCTAAAAACATGTATGAAATGTAGCCAAATAAGCTAGCATGCTTGGCTAAATTAGCATGTGATTTTGACTATCTAGCATGATTACATGGCAAGTGTATGATGAAAAGCCCAAACAGAAAAAGTCCCTTCTACAACACTGATGAGGGACCCAAAAATATGACTACTCACAATAGATGACCAGCCAAAGACCCTTAATAAAATATGTCCAGGGGTCAAAATATGACCCCTTCCAGTTCTGATGATGGCCCAAAAACAGAAGCAAGATAGGCTAACAAAGCATGCAAAATTACGGTAAATAGAAGAGATTATGAAGCAAGTACAAGATAGGGGTCCCAAACAGGGTTGAGCCCTTCTTCAATGTTGAAGAAGGGCTCAAAATGAGCCTACTTACAGTTTACATTATGCTCAAAAACAGATCACACATAGGCTAGAAATTTCATGCAAAAATGTGGCATACCAAGGAGTATTGAAGCAAGTGCACTATGGAGGCTCAACAGGGTTGAGCCCTTAAAAACAAACATGAAGAATGGCTCAAAAGAATACCCCTTTCAGTTAGGGTCGGAGCCCAAAACAGTAAGAAAATAGGGTAGAAAAATGTGACAAGAATGTGCTACAAAAAGAGGGAAAATGATCTTACCCTTGAAGACTACCCTTTTTGTTGCTTCTTGGCTTGAGTTGCAGCACCTTTGGCCTCTGAAAAACTTCTCCAAGCTGCTGTGATGGAGTAGTGGTGGTGGTGCTATGGATTGGTGAAGAAAGGGCCCAAGAACAAGGGTATTTGATGGTTGAATGAGAGAATATGGAGAGAGATGGAGGTTGTGTGTATGTATATCATATATATATGGTATATCTCTGGTTTTTGCTTAAAACATCCAACCTTTAACAATGGAGGAGGGACCTCTCTTATATAGGCAATGCTAAGCTTCTCCAACAAGCTTCAAAGGGTCAAAGGGATCTAAGGGAGTCAAGGCTTATATGGAGAAGCTTGGACAGCTGGTAGGCTTCTTGAGAAGCCAAGACAAGGGGTCAAGGCTTCCTCAAGAAGCCATGAGCAAAGGGTGCACAAAAGAGGGTCAAAGGGTGCAAAGGGTGCAAAACAGCCACACACGTGCATGGGAGCAGAATCTGTGTATTCCAGCTGCACAGCTGGCATCCATTCAATCTGTAGAATACACCGGAAGGTCGTCGGCTAGCAAAAATGGTCGGTCGGCACTCTTTCTGGCCGGTCGGCACTCTATTTGGCCGGTCGGCAGGAAAAATCTGCTCTGCAGGTCCAACTTCAAACGGGCATAACTTCTTCATATGAACTCTTTTTAGGTAATTCTTGTGTCAAAATTGAAGCCCCGGAAGTAAGCTTTCCAATGCGCAAACCTTGCATTAAAATTCCTCCTGTGGAGAAAGTTATGCTTTTTTGGTGAAGGTTGCTCAGTTTCGGTCCAACCGGGATGATGCCAACTTCAACCAATCATATCTCCGCCATCCGGACTCGGGTTTAAGAGATTCTGTATGAAAAATGAAGCCCCGAAGTCTTCTTTCCAACGGCGGTTATAGCCTCATAACTTAACTCCAAGTGTATAGAGAAATAAGCTCGTTTAGCGAGGACTGCTCATCCCTCTCTTAGCGATTCTTGCCTATCTTCTTCTCCAACTTGGTTTCTCCCCTCTTCTCCTCTTTTCTTCAAGAAGCCCCGGAAGTCTTCTTTCCAACGGCGGTAGCCTCATAACTTAACTCAAGTGTATAGAGAAATAAGCTCGATTTAGCGAGGACTGCTCATCCCTCTCTTAGCGATTCTTGCCTATCTTCTTCTCCAACTTGGTTTCTCCCCTTTCTCCTCTTTTCTTCAACTCCAAACCCCTAAATAAAGTGTTTTGAAGGGTTTGCCTCTCTCCTTGCCGAAGGAATTGAATCTTTGGCCTGCACATCTCTCAACACCGAGCAAACCGTCAGTAATGCCCAAGTCTTGAGGGCGGTCAAAAATGGGGTGTCTACAGCCGCCCTTTCGGGTTTTCAACCTTGCGAGCTTTTGATTTTTTTGATTTTTCTATTTTTTTGATTTTTTTTTCATTTATTCATTTCATTTTTTTTCTTTTGAGTTTCTATTTTTTTTTTTTGTTTTTCTACTCTAATTTTTGCCTAGGTCGCCCTTCCGGGTTTTTAGGCTAGCGAGCCTCTCAAGGGTTACTTTCAGTTTAACTTGTCCATGTTGATTGGGTGTGAAATCTCTAGGCCATCTATGAACGACTGCTACACTTGACTAGTAGATATGATGATGTAGGGACTAGGCTAATTGGGTCCGAATTTGCCCCTAGTGTTGTCCCTAGTGTAGTGGATAGGAACTCGACTGTCCTTCAATAATAATATTCATTCTCTCAAATTCTGGGTTTTTCCTTTCTAGGCAGTCTTCATTGGGAAACGATTCAATTTTAACTCTTTGATCACATCCAACCTTTTGCCCCTAGTTCAAGGGCTGCTTCAAATCTAAATCACATTCGACCTTCTTGCCCCTAGTTCAAGGGCTGTTTCCAATCTGAATCACAGGCCCTACATAGTTTTGGCTAAGGTTTACTCGGGTATTGACACTCTCTTTTTACGCTCTAACTTTTGCCAAAGCCGCCATTTCGGGTTTTCAACCTTGCGAGCTTTTCATTTTCTGGATCGCCCTTCCGGGTTTTCAACCCAGCGAGTCTCTCAAGGGTGGTACCTTATTGCCCCTAGTTCAAGGGCTGCCTCCATTTCAGCTATGCACGCCTCACACTTTTGCCCCTAGTTCAAGGGCTTGTTTCAATCTGAAATCACATTCTCTGCCCTGAGTTCAAGGTCTGTTTCCAATCTGGATCACATCATTGCCCCTAGTTCAAGGGTTGTTTCCATCTAAATCATATTCGACCTTATTGCCCCTAGTTGAAGGGCTGCCTCCATTTGAATCACATCATGGCCCCTAGTTCAAGGGCTATTTCCAATTCGGCTATGCAAGCCTTACACTTTGAATGATCATTGAATACTTCGAATCAAGGTTTGAAAGCTAAGGAGCTAAGGAGGTCGGACCACGAGTCAAGAGGGATCCTATGCTGTATAACTAATTCCAGGCATGTCTTGTAGGACCACGCCAAAAACAGTTTTTGAAATCTTTTCACAAAGTGACTAATCACTCGTACTTTACGAAGATAAGATAGAACCAATTTGGACCAAGCCAAGATCCTTCAGTACCCACATTAACAAAAATGATTTCTTCATCAAAGGCTTAGCACACCTCTCTTCCTCTCAGTTGATCAAAATTTGCAAATCCGAGGAAATTCTTCCTCTTGTTTTTATCAGAGTTTTGGAAAAAGTTTTGAAAAACTTTGGTCAATGCAATGAATTAAAGGCACAGAGAAGTAGGCAGACTCTATGGCATTTTTTTTTTGTTTTTTCTACTTATTGAAAGAGACTATGACTCAGCAATGACAAAGATGACCTAGACAGGACAGAAATGTCTAGGTTAGCACTATCGAAATCAACAGACTCTGACTCATAGGCTGACTCGAGCCTGATCTAACTCTACAAACTTGGTGGAATCAAACTTAGACTCAATACTCAATTTAGAACTCAGAATAAAACCATTCTCAAATTGCCAGTCAAAGTGTGGGCCATCGACAACATTCAAAATAAAGCCGTGCAATCAACAGGTGGTCACTCCCCAATCACAGAGATGGTCGACTTTGTGGGATATCGGCATTTTTTTAATTTTTTTTTATTTTATGTTTTGTTGTTTTTTTTTTGTTTTTGTTTTTTGAAGTAATGGTGCTAAACTGAACAACTTGAACCACTCATTCGAATTTGAGAATCCCTGTATAGATCCAATACATTGCACATAAAGCAGGAAAGAGAACAAACACCCCTAAAGAGGGTGGGGTTATCCTGTCCTAGCTTGAAATGATCTAGGGTTTCACTATTCAAACAAGCGGTATCATACATCCTAGAAATGGGAAAGCATCATGTCCTAATCTGAAAGGTACTATAGCTCACTATATGTACAAGGTTAGCTCTGTTCTAAGGGTTTAAGTCAAGGTGACGTTACCAAAGAGTCCTTTGGGTCATAACCAATAAAGATCCCAGGAAATCAGAAGAGTCAAATAGCCTCTCTTCGGAGTCAGAGAACCTTAGATAGCAAAGCTAGATAGGAGGGCTACATAGCAAAGCTACCCTTTTGACAAATCTCAAAAGGTTACAACACAAGGCCTCCAAAGTATCGTAAATAGGTGTAGTGTCACAAAAAGCTTACCTGTGCTCCCACCAGTATCTGGGCAACACAAGGACTTGAAGTGCACCAATGAATGCAATGCAATGAACATATAATTGAAAATAAAGGTCATATCATGGAGTTCGAGTCAAGGTTTCATAAAATCCCCAGCAGAGTCGCCAGAAACTGTAACATGCCGGGGGGTACCGCCGCGCGCGTTAAACAGTTCGGACTCCCGAGATCTCTTTGATCTAGTCTCACGAGTGCAATGTGAAACGTAGATGAGAGTCCAGATTTGGCAACTTTTATTAAAATCCATTTTATTGCAATTTTGTCAAAAATGGACTGCGTCATCAGATCTCAGAGTCGCCACCTAATATTTTGGGAAATTAGGAAACCCATGACTCGGTGCCAAGGCCACTGTTCGTCGTAACCAAGGATGCTTGGCTCGGAACCTTAGGTATGAGAGGGGAAGGTCAATAATGAGCACCCCCGCTCACCCGATCAAAAGATCGGCCTCTACTAAACCATGATATGACTTTTATTTTCTTTATATGTTCATGTTCTGATTATTGAATAAATCCTAAAATTTACTATGTGAAGCATACAAGTATAGACTAGTTTGCTCAAATTGGAACAATTCAATTTCATGTTTGTTTTTCGAAAAGGGTTTGAATTTGCCACTTGACAAAGTGGGCTTAAAGTTTGTGAATTTGCCACTGCAAAGTGGGCTTAAAACGTACATTTATTGAATTATTCCAATTCAAACAACAAGCCTTCATCCACAGGCATTCATACAGTTATATCAAGTAAGCAAGTAGCCTCATGGTAAAATGCTAACACATAGTAAGAAAAACACGCACAAACGGGATGCTAAAGCATAAAAACTTACATATTTACCGACGTCCCGCGAACAGCTACAAAACAAAGTTAGAAAATATGCATGATCTATATACAATGTCCTAATGCAATTCACTCATGAGATGCAACTAAAAATTCGGCTTCTAAGATATGACATGTGAATCATCTCAAGAACATGAGGTAGCGCACATAATCACATAGGAATTGATTAAATCCACAAATGCAAACTTAGCCGAATCAAGATGCATGAAACATGGATGCAAAGCATGAATATGATGAAAAATAAATATGATGTTTATGTACAAATAAAGAAAGCAAGTAAAAGAACGGGATAGAAAGAAGCGGGGCGGGGAATTATTACAACATTTTAAAGAATAATTACAAACCAATTAGAGAGGGATAAGGAGAATATTACAACAAAATAAAAACCTCACAATACACTCAAAATTAAAAAAATAAATAAAATAAAAACTTCATGTTCTTTGGAACCGCCACCGGAAATTGGTCAACATTGGGAGATTACGCCATCTTGTCTGGAAGAAGCTAACCGACCGGCCAAATAGGCCGGCCGGCCAACTAGGCCAAGCAAAACCTGTCTTGTTGCGAAACCAAGAAAAGGCACAAACAAAAAATATGTAGGTGGCTCAACTAACCACTACCGGTTAGATTAAAAACACGAAAACAAATATAAAATAAAATAAAAAGTGCAAACTTACAACATAAACCTAAAACAATAAAACAAATATAAGATAGAACATGCAAGATTACAACAAAACTAATATGAGACTAATACAAGAAAAAGAATAAATATGAGGTAGAACATGCAAGATTACAACAAAACTAATTTGAGACTAATACAAGAAAAAAATAATTATAAGGTAGAACATGCAAGATTACAATAAAACTAATATGAAATTAAAACATGCGAATAAAAATAAATAAATAAATAATAAATAATTATGGGCTAAACAAACCACTAGGATTATAACAACACACTATGAAATAAGAAGTAAGAAAATAAATATGAGATATAAAATATAAGAAAATGAAAGACTAAAAATTCACCTTCCAAAGAAAGATTGAACTTCTTGATTCCCAAACTCCCTCTTGATCACCCTCAAGTGTAGGAAGTGTGTTCTCAAATCCTCAATTCGAAATTATGGAGTTTATGGAGTTTATGGTGTGGAAAGTGGCTAACTCTCTAGTTTTTCACACTTTCAATCACTAAACACTCTTCCTTATGATCAAGGCAATTGATCTTTGGCTATATCAGAATTTTTGAAGTGGTTTTGGTGTATGGAAATGAGGAATTTCAGTAGCTATGGAAGGTATGGGATGTATATGGAAGATAGGAATATTTTTGGCTCAAAAACTCAATTTTTCTCTCTTTTTTCACTATTTTCTCACTCATTTTTCTTCAATTTCGTGGTCTCTCATCTCTTACAATATGATCATTCTATATAGGCAATGAGGGAGAGTAAAGGTCAAAAAGAAGGTGGGAGACAAGGTGGGAGACAAGAATGTGATAGGAGGGCAAATTTTCAAGGTGGTTGCATGGGATACTCCTTTATGAATGCAAGCAAAACCTCTTTTTGACAATGGGGGATGATTAGGTATAATGGAGGATGAGTGGATGCACTTGAATGGCTCAGAAAATAGGTAAATGGGTTGTCCCAACCGAACCAAAACCAAGAAAAAATGGGCTATTGTTGTTTTGGGCCGAGTCAACAAAATCTGCTTTTAAGTCCAACTTCAAATGGGCATATCTCCCCCATATGGACTTGGTTTTAGGCAGTTCTTGGGTCCAAATTGAAGCCCTAGAAGTCTACTTTCCAATGGTGGTGGCCTCACATTTAAATTCCAAGTGTACAAAGAGATATGCCTAATTTAGTAAAGGCTGTCTCGGGCTGGGTCAACAAAATCTGCTCGTAAAGGCTGTCTCGGGCTGGGTCAACAAAATCTGCTCTTAAGCCCAACTCAAATGGGCATATCTCCCTTATTTGGACTTGGTCTGAGGTGGTTCTTGGGTCTAAATTGAAGCCCCAGAAGTCTACTTTCCAATGGTGGTGGCCTCACATTTAAATTCCAAGTGTACAAAGAAAAATACCTAATTTAGTAAAGGCTGCTCATTTCTTTCTTAATGATTTGGTACTCATCCTTTTCCTAAACCAGTTTTCTTTCATCCCTCCTATTTCCTTCAACTCCAAACCTATAAGAAGATGTTTTTTAAATATTTTTCAAAAAGTTTCACCTCCCTTCCATTTATTTCCACTTTGTCCTTACTCGGTACAATATTTTAATCGAAATGGGAGCCTCGGGACATTGTAGAAACATTTAAAAAAAAACATATTTTGAAAAGAGGGTTTTAAGGTCTAAAATAGTTTGGCCAAAAAAATGTGTAAAGGTTGGGATTAAAGCTCAAATTCCATTTTTCTTGTTGAGGATTCTGTGAGAAACACATTCTAATTATCATCATCGGGTAATCAACAGAAAGCGCCCAAGTCTTAGGGCTGGTCAAAATGGGGTGTCTACACTAGGTAACCTACCTGATTCGGATAGCCAGCATCGACAAAATAATATTTTCCTGCAGACAGTACCATATTTTCAAACAAAACACCAAATTGTGTTTTATTTTAAATTAACGATGTTTTCTCATATATTAGGCACCTAAATATTTTCAAATTATTGTTTTACCTTCTTCAGGATGTGGAAATGGTACATTGTCATTTGTTACTATCTCATTGAAGATGCGACTATCGTGTATACTTCCTTCCTATCCAAGCAAAACAAAGATGAAACACATGTCAAAATCGCACGCGGCCATGATACTTTGCAAGTGATAGTATTTCCTACCGAAATATGCTGCGGCATTTGACCCTGTAACCCATGCATTAACATGTGTTCCGTCTATGGCTCCGATAGAATCCTGCACACAACCGAAAAAAATAAGTGACTCCTACGGGTACAAGTAATCATTAGTTTTCATACGTCACATCCAATAAAATGTACTAAGTGAGGTTTTTAACTAGTACCTTGAACGGTAGGTATTTCCATTTCGACCGCTCTTATGGATGTATATGATGCTGACTATATGTGGGCCTGCAATGTACAACAGTGAACTCTTTTATTGCCGTTAAGACATTATGCACGTGTTGGGACACAATCTCCCCCGAATGTTGGAATCGTTCTTGAATTTGCCAATTTTGGAACCCTCGCAAGACATGGATAAACATTGCAACGCTTTCTTCAACAGCTAAGCCGTGTGGACGTTTCGGTACTTGTAGTCCAAAATAAATTACTAATGTGTGACACAAAGCCGCAAAAACTTCCTTCGGCATGGACACATTTTCTTGAAATCGATCCACATGGCTTGCATATAGTTCGGTTATCCATGCATGCCCGGTCAAAATAGAAGTGTGACATGGCATTTTGGACATGTGTTTTTCATACCACTCTTGCACATACCGGCATGCTTCTACAATTGTCCAATTGTTTTGTTGTTGTAGCTGTATGGCCATTTGGTTAAGCATTTCCCGTAAATCTGGATTGTTGCTTCCATCCCTGGGATTTATCACGTCGATTCAAGCGAAACCTACAACAAAGGGACAGTTTGAATCAGTTTGCACGTGATGCAGTGGGGTAAAGGAAATTTTTATGTCACGTCACCATGGAATACATGACGCCTAACAGTAAGGTATAATTGCATTCAAAGTGTACCAAATAAACAAATAGTGAACAAAGCGGTGGTAAGTGGTAATGCACAAACCAATAAAACATCATTTGCATTACGAACACAACCATACTAATGGAACAAGTACTTATACCAATAAACATATAAATAACTCCATAAATACCTAAAACATAGCATTTTGCCGTTGCAGATGTAATTCCCATAATAAAAAAAACACAACCATCCTGTTCCATACACACAAAAACACATAAACGAAACAGTAATCATCAAAAAACAGAAAATAACCTGCAAATATTGTTTCACCAAACTGGGGCAACAAATTATAAGGAAAAAAAAAGAAGAAATAAAGACAACACGCACAACCATCTTGTTTATTACAAGTCCAACATAAACATAAGTAAACGTTTTTGAAAGCTAGACAATGGAACGCATCTTCAGCATGACACTGCTATATCAAATCCAGCAAGCCCCGAACAGGTTTTGCAAATGGCACCCTCGCACTATACTGCAGCTGCTTCTGTGTGAGCCAACTGACAATGTGGTCGTCATCAGGTTGGTACATCATCACCTCCCAATAATTTGTGTTATCCATCAATGTCGAGGCAAAGTGGAATAGCAGCGTACCAAGAACGGCAGAAATGTTTCTCAGCCGGTGCATGACTCCAAAATTGTGTAAAGTGGTTCGTTACCTGTGAGGTGCCTGACCGTAACTTGCTGATTCTGAGTATGCACTACGTTTGTCAGATTGTTCATGCTTTCCGCAATAACTGACGCTCCACTTGTGGCCTTCTTCGACTTGCCACAACTTGTTGACGGAGTCCATTTCCTTTTGTCGTTAACAATCGGCACAGGTTCAAGTGAAGAATCTGAATCGACGTCCTGTGCGCGTGCAAGTATCAGATCAACAAATGGCTAGGCGCCGAGACTATCCCCAGAATTGGATGAGACGTCGGTAGGTTCAGCAACTTTCTCTCCCAGGGTCCAATGGTGCTTACCAGTAGCTGATGCCCCTGTAAAGACCATCTCCATCAACTCGCGATGTTCCAAAGTTTTTTTCTGGAACTTGGCACATGCCTTGTTTGTCTACAAAATTGGAGATTGAAAAAAAAGAAAAATGTTACATGAAATCTAAAGTAATGTTAACTAACAACAACGGGAAAAGTTAGATTGTTCATTGGAAAATACGAAACAAAATACGAAAATTACATTGTACTTACCGATTCTATCTTGTCCCACCAGAGAGCCTCTTTGGCTTAATCTATGTATCAGACTTATGCTCTGAAGGGTGAGCGGGTAGAGCAGAGATCTACAGGGCGTGTGTATGCTATTACTATGCCAGATTTAGTGCCAGCACCTTCGGTGGTGAGAGGTAACTTCTTGTTATATAATTCTATTGCCATTGTGTTGATTGATATGGGTGTATCTCATTCTTTTATCTCGTTTGCATTTGCATTGTCATTGGGGTTAGAAATGACTCTGTTAGCATCTTCACTCAGGGTAGAGTCATCAGTTGGTGGTGAAGTTATATTGGACCAAGGGTGTCGGGGTTGTGAGATGGAGGTTGCCGGTGGCTAACTTCCTTTTGCATTTGTGTTGATTGATATGTTTAGCTTTGATGTCATATTGGGTATGGATTGGTTGTCATCTTATTGGCCTGTTATAGATTGTTACCGTCAGAGGGTTTCTGTATGTACCTCGAGTGGTGATTGTTTTTATTTCTTGGGAGACAGAGTTGATAGAGCCTTGTTGCCAATGTATGATCTGCGTGGTAGGGGCGAGCTTAGTCTTCTACTTGCTAAATTCTTAGATGTTGAGACTGATGTGGTTCTAGTTGAGTTGCCGAGGGTAGTTTGTGAATATCTGGACGTTTTCCTTGAGGATCTTACTAGTTTACCACCTCACCATGAGATCGAGTTCTCTATCGACTTAGTGCTTGGCACAGCACCAATTTCTATGGCACCGTATAGATTTACACCGACTGAGTTGAAGAGTTGAAGATTAAACTCCAGGAATTGTTAGATAAGGGCTTTGTCCACCCTATACTTCGCCTTGGGGAACATCGGCTCTCTTTGCCAAAAAGAAGCATGGGATATTGTGACTTTGTATTGACTATTGGAAATTGCACCGGGTAACTATTAAGAACAAATACCCAATGCCTCATATAGATGATTTGTTTGACCAGTTAAAGGGATCTTATTGCTTTTCTAAGATAGACCTGAGATCGGGTTATCACCAATTGAGAGTGAAGGAGGAGGATATCTAGAAGACAACATTCTGTACGTGGTATGGCCATTACGAGTTCCTAGAAATGCCTTTTGGGTTCTTAGACCGCTTTGTTAGACCGCTTTATGGATTTGATAAATCAAATCTTCCGTGAGTTCTTAGACCGCTTTATAGTTATCTTTGTTGATGACATCCTGATATACTCACCCTTTGAGGAGGAGCATGAGAAACAATTGCGAGTTGTGCCTGAGTTGCTTAGAGCTCACAAATTGTATGCTAAGTTCGGGAAGTGTGAGTTCTGGTTGAAAGAAGTGAAGTTCTTAGGCCATCTGGTATCTGAGAAAAGAGTAACGATAGATTCTTCCAAAATATAAGATTGGGAACAACCTAAGAACGGCTTTGAGATTCGTAGTTTCTTGGGGTTAGTCGGGTATTACCGTCGGTTTGTGAAGGATTTCTCAAAATTAGCCTCACCATTGACTAGGCTTACAAAGAAGGGAATGAAGTTTGTGTGGAATGAGACTTGTGAGAAGTCGTTCCAAGAACTTAAGGTTAGGCTTACCACTACTCCATTGTTGATTATTCCGAAGAGGGGTTTGGGCTATTCTATGTATTTTGATGCTTCACGGGATGGTTTGGGTTGTGTTTTGATGCAAGAGGGGAAAGTGGTAGCTTATAGCTCGCGTCAGTTAAAAATGCATGAGAGGAACTATCCTACCCATGACTTGGAACTAGCAGGCGTGATCTTTGCTTTGAAAATTTGAAGACATTACTTGTACGGTGAGAAGTTTGAGTTATTCTCTGATCATAAGAGTTTGAAGTACCTGTTTTCACAAAAAGATCTGAACCTGAGGCAGATGAGATGGATGGAGTTTATGGAGGATTATGACTTTGAGTTGTATTATCATTTGGGGAAGGCCAATGTAGTGGCCAATGTAGTGGCCAATGCCTTGAGCAAAAAATCCTTTAGTAGTGTAGCGAGTAGTTTGACTTGCATCTTGGCGAGTCCATCGAGTCAGTAACTTTGTTTTCGGTAGTTGCACAACCTACACTTGTGAGCCGAGTTATAGAAGGCCAAAGGGGTGATCTTGAGGTAGAAACCCTTCGGGAGAAGATATCTAGCGGGGAGGTAAAGCTTGAACGTGTATTCTGACTTGAGTGTTAGATACCTCGACCGTCTTTTTGTGTCGGAGTCTTGTCAAGAGGAGGTACTCCGAGAGTTTCACCATTCACGCCTTGCGGTACATCCGGGGGGCACAAAGATGTATCACAACCTTAGTCACCAGTTTTGGTGGAAGGGGATGAAGAAGGATGTAGCTGTATTTGTGTCGAGGTGCCTTACTTGTCAGCTAGTGAAGGCCGAGTATCAAAGGCTAGGGGGTTTGTTGCAACCCTTGCCTATAGTCGAGTGGAAGTGGGAGCATGTTACGACGGATTTCATTGTGGATCTTCCGAGGACTTAATGGGGTAATGATGTCATTTGGGTGATAGTTGATCAGTTGACTAAGTTAGCACCCTTTATACCTATGCGCAAGAGTGACTCGGTAGATTACCTTGCCAACCTTTATGTTAGGAACATAGTTCGACTTCACGGGTCCTTGTGACTATTGTTTCGGATAGATATGCACATTTTAACAACTCAATTGTGGCAGAGCCTACAGAATGCCTTGGGCACTAAGTTGACTTTTAGTATCGTTTATTATCCTCAGATTGATGAGTAGTCAGGGCGTACCATTTAGATCCTTGAGGATATGCTTCGGGGTTGTCCTCTCGACTTTAAGGGGTCGTGGGAGAGACACTTTCCTTTAGCGGAGTTTGCGTATAACAATAGCTTCGAGTTGAGTATTGGTATGGCATCTTTTGAGGCCTTGTATGGCCGACCGTGTAAATCTCCTGTGTTGGGCCGAGATGGGTGATACACCTATGATAGGTCCTAAGTTAGTCTGGGAAACGACGGAGAAGGTTGTGCTTATTCGTAAGAGGTTGACCACAGCTCAAAGTCGTCAGAAAAGTTACGCAGACCGTAGGAGGAGACAATTATCCTTTGAGGTAGGAGATCATGTCTTCTTGAAGATATTACCTAGATGAGGTTTGATGAGGTTTGGAAAGAGAGGGAAGTTGTCTCCAAGGTTTATTGGAGCTTTTGAGATCCTAGAGCGGATTGGGGAGGTAGTTTACTGTTTGGCTTTACCGCCACAACTTTCTGGGGTTCACGATGTGTTTCATATCTGTATGCTCCGAAAGGATAAGTCGGATCCATCACACATGTTGGATTGGACTGAGTTAGAGGTAGATGAGGATGCCTTTTATGAGGAGAGACAGATTAGAGTTCTAGACACTCGAGACCAAGTCTTGCGTGGCAAGACAATTCCTTTGGTAAAGGTGTTATGAAAACATCCGGGGTTGAGGAAGCAACTTAGGAACGTGAGGCGGAAGTCCGTGAGAAACATCCGGACCTATTTATCGATGTTTGAACTTGTATTGAAAACCTTGTCATATTAATGTAATATAAATATTATACATGTTCTGGAAATATGAATTGCATATTCAGTAATGAGAATGTGTTTATCACAGTGGTGAGAATGAATGATAGGTAAATGGGTCATAGTGACAAAATTGAATTGCTATCATTGTTGAAATTGGTTTAACTATGATTTTGTTATTGATTTAAAATTTTGGAGACAAAATTCCTTAAGGGGGTAGGTTATAGTGATTCGGGCTTAGACCCAACCCATTTATTGCCTTTGAATCTAGGAACCATATCTGCAGCGGTCGTCCTTCCCTTTTCTCTTGTTGGGTTTTGGCTTGAGGGTCGACACCATCCTTGGTGGTGTCGACACTACCTTCTTTCTTGTGTTTTGTTTGGCTCATGGGGTCAACACCAGCCTTAGTGGTGTTGACACTACCTTGTTGCTGTGCCCTTAGGGTGGCTATTGAAATTTGGAGTGGACACCAGGCTTAGAGGTGTTGACACTTACCTTGTTATTGGCCTCTGGGGTCGACACCAATCTTGGTGGGGTCGACCCTTCCATCACTGCTTTGTTCTAGGTTATCTACTAAATATAAGGTTGACACCTCGAGTTCTTAGGGTCGACCCTCCCCTTGCTGTTTTGTTCTGGGTTGCATTTTGAAAAATAGGGTCGACACCACTGTCTTCTAGGGTCAACTCTTGTCTGTTGCAAAACATTAGTGTCTCAGTAATTCTTCCTAAGGGTCAACACCATTGTCGTGAGGGTCGACCCCTGTGAGTCTTTTTTCCATATTTTGTTCAGTTTGGGCCCTACTTTTTGGAGATTTTTTGACTTGTTCTTTTAATTTGACTTTGGAGCTATTATTCAATTAATACCTAGCCACTATAAATAGGCTCTGAAACACTTTCCTCTTATTATTTTTCCTTCTCTTTTTCCACTCTCACCTGTGACTCTCTCTCTTCTCTCAAAATTCACTTTTTCTCACTTAGATCTTTAGATCTACTCACTTAAAGGTACCTTCTCATCTTGATCCTTTGAAATAGATTGTAGATCGTTTTAAGAGCTTCCTTTTGATCCGAGTGGCTCGTGGTTTCATTGACATTAAGTTTTTCCGAGTTCTTCCCTTCTATCTTCTAAGCTTGAGGTAGGGATTCTCCACACTTCTTTATGAGTTTTAACTTAGTTATTTGGTTTTATAAAAACCACTATATGAAAGAAATGGATTTTTGAGCAATCTTGGGTTTTGGTTCAACGTCAAAATGAGGGGTTTTCAAATGGTTTATTGGGAATGGTTGTGGTTAGATGTGTATAAATGAGATATGATGGAATGATGATTTTTATCTAGAAAAATGGTTTATAAAGGAAAGAGGGTTTTTGCCCTAGAAATCTCAAATGTTGATTTTGTATTGATAAATGGAATTGATATTGAAATGGTGACATTGAGTTGTTATAGATGAGGATGGTGGAGTTGGATATGTATTATCACTCACATCTTGAAATTTGGAAAGTTTTATCTTTATTGAAATTATCTATTTGTTTAAAGATATCTATTTTGGGCTATCGGTGGAGGATAACTATGATTGTTATAAAAATTGCATGAGAATTACGAGAATTGAAAACTAATTTATCATCCATTTGCATTGAGCATTGTCATATATTTATTTCGTGGAAATATATATTGTTTTAAGGAAAGGGGTGAATCTGGGAAGGAGTTGTTATTACATCAAATAAGTTGGCCTATCTGTCCAGGGTGAAAGTCCCGTAAACCGCGTATATACATGAGTGCTGATTGAGCATTGTCGTATATTTATTTCGTGGAAATGTATATTGTTTTAAGGAAATGGGTGAATTTGGGAAGGAGTTGTTATTACATCAAATAAGTTGGCCTGTGTGTCCAGGGTGAAAGTCCTGAAAACCGAGCATATACATAAGTGCTGATCCCACGGATGAAATATCTATAAAATGGCAATATTAGTACTTGTATAGCCTATGTTACATAGGTGTCGGTTTACGGTTTCCCGCGAATGAAATTTCTGTGAAATGTGATACTTGTTTTGGAAATTCCCAGAGATATGATTTACTGCCTTGTTTTCCATTAAAAAGAGAATGATTTATGAATTGTGATATAAACTTGTCATTGCATGGTTTGAAAGAGATATAAATTGTTTTATCACTAGCATTGCATATGCATTTCACGCTTATATCTTTGTTAAGATTGATTTGTTATGTTGGATTATTTCTACTGCGCTTTGGCTCGCTCTATGTGGGAAAACCATTTTCCGGTGCTGATGATATCCCTCCACCAAGGCAATAGCTTAGGAGGACTTTGGAAGTAAGAATTTCATCTTGTTTCTTTTGTTGTATTTATTTGTACAAGCTTAGAGCTTTAACTGTATTGGAATGAAATCCATTTTGTTGTAACTAAGTACTGTCTTGGGAAAACTATAAGCCCGAGTGGCATTTATTAATTGCTTGTTATTCCTCTATTATGTAACATATACTATAGATTCAAGGTTAGGTTTGTGAATGCATATCTGCATATGTTACCCGTTTGTAAACTTAATTGGAAACTAATGAAAGATAATTACTTTATCATTTGTTGTTATTTATTAATGTTGTGGACGGGTTATTGTATTTATTTCGGGGTGTTACAACTACTATTGCCATTTCACATAAATTTCGTCTGCGGGATCGACACCCATGTATATGCGTGGTTTTTAGGACTTTCATCATGGACACTCAGGCCAACTTATTTCAGCGAGATAATACATACTTCCCAAATTTACCCATTTTTCTCAAAACTATAAACATTTCCAATATAAGTGTGTGAGATAATTCTCTATGTAATTGAATGAGAAAAATAATCTCAATTCTTCTAATTTTTATGCAATTTCTACAACAATCATAGCTATCCTCCATCGATAGCCCAAAATAGATATTTTTAAAGAGATAAACAATTATCAATAAAGATAAACTCTCCAAATTTCAAGATGTGAGTGATAATACATATCCAACTCCACTATCCCCATCAAAACCAATCCAATTTCATATTTTCAACACCAATTCCATAACTTATATAAAACCAACATTTGACATAATTAGGGCAAAAATCCCATTTTCTTTCAAAATCAATTCTATATATCGAAGCCAACTATTTTATCATAATCCAATCTCACAACCATTTTCATGAAAGTATTAGAAAACCCCTCTTTTGAGTTTTGACAAAAAAATCCTAGATTTGTTCAAAAGTTTCCCAAATCACAATAGTATTTCAAAACACAAATAGCTAAGTTAAAGATCATAAAAAGTGTGAAGATATTCGTACCTCAAACTTAAGAGTGTAGAATGCTGAAAATCAACTTTGCTCCGATTAGGACGAAACCCTCATCGAGCTCTATCTTTTTAACTAAGGGACATGGGTGAAAAGATCAAGGGATCTAAGTGTATTTGAGGAAAATATGTGAGTTTTAGAAAGAGAGTGAGAGAACTTAGGGTTTTGAAATGTTTAGAGAGAGAGAGAGAGAGAGAGAGAAAGAAAGAGAGAGAGAAATGAAAAAGTGACTCAAAATGGCTGTCTACGAACTGATATATGCACAGCTCGACACAATAAATTGCACTGCTCAAGGGAAAGAAGCTTCGCTTGAGCCAAGAATACCAACTCCCAGAAGTTTTATAGACATAAGACCATCGCTCGAGTACAAGAAGCTTTGCTCGAGCAACTAATGCCAACTTCCTGTACTTTTTGCATACCTGCAAGAATACTGAGAGTACACAAGAACTGCTCAAGCGCAAGAAGTGTTGCTCGAGTGAAGAGGCAAAATTTTGGGTAACAACAGTTTGAAAAATAAGTTACGAATCTGATCCAAACGCAACCAGCACATCCCAATAGCCAGCTCAAAGAGAAATAAAGGGAAACAAGACATGAATAACTATATAAGACAATGAAACTCAGATCCAAAACATCAAATGGGTCAGATCTAAACCAGAATCGCTATAAATATTGATGGTCTTCGTGAAAATTAAATCCTCCAAAAGTTAAATCACATGTCTATGGTAGCTAATGGCTATCTCAGTAATTATCCAGACTATACTTAGCCTAAAATAGTATCTCTTCTTACCTCTAGTTTTACTGGCATGCTTAAGTCATGGGGGGACAAGTATCTCACTAATGATATGCGCGAAACCATTCAACATGCAGTACAAGTTGATAAAAATGAATTTCCTATTTTTGATGAAGAAATAGGCATGAGTAAACCTGATGGAATTAATACTTTAATATTTACAATAATCAAACATTTCATAGGAACATCTACTAATGTTCATTCGCTAATCCATAATCAACTTAGTAATCTAACATGTCGAACACTAAGTGATTTTAGATGGTATAAAGATGTTTTTACATGTAGAGTCATACTTTGAGATGATTGTACCAAGTCATTTTGGAAAGAAAAATTTATTAATGGCTTACCTAATCTTTTTGCTCATAAAATTAGAGATGTCCTTAGTCAACCTACAGGAATCATTGAATATGACAATCTAATATATGGTGATATAATTAGTACCATTCAAAAAGAAGGATTGAAAATGTGTATTGATATGAAACTTAGTCAAAAAGCTACTAAAGATAATTACAAAGCTAATTATGAATTAAGAAATTTCTGCGAAGAATATGGTCTACCTCTGATAGCACCATCACGTCGAAAACATAATAAGCGTAGGAAAACTAAACTTTCACATAAATCACATACTAAATATCACAAAAATATTGATCTAATAAATCACCTGATAAATATTATGATAATCCCAAAAAGAAATATCACAAAAATCCAAAAATAAGAATTTTAATAAAAAAATCAACATCCACTCAAGATATAACTTGTTACAATTGTGGGAAAAATGGTCATTATTCTAATAAATGTAAAGTAAAAGAAAAACTTACTTAATTACAAATTTCTGAAGAAAATCAAAGTGAAATATTTGAAAATTTTAAGTTAAAAAATATCAAAGATCAATCCCTTCAATCTAATAGCTCTTCGAGTAATTACAATAGTGATACTTCTAATTACCCTTCTAGTAATGATACTGATGATGATCAAATAGAATTAGGTTGTGTGAGACCATGAAATATCCTCTAATTTGGATGTTGTAGAGATCCAACGAAGAGATGAACTTTGTCCCTGTGTGTCTACAAAGATGAGCATGATCGGCGCCACCCAACCGGGGTTGCTGGCCGGAGACACTCCGATGCTAAAGTTAGTCCTTTGATTGAAAGAATAAAGCTAAGGAAAGCAAGAGTGTTTGTGTGTAGTGTAGGGAGAGAGCACCTGCCTTTCCTTCTGGGATGCCCTCCTTTATATAGATGGGGGGGGGTGTGATATTTGTTTGGGCTGGACCCATTGTAGGCCTTGTTTAGGTTAACCCTAATAAGCGCATATATATATATATATTTTTTTTTCTGGCTCCCACAATTGCTCCAAAACTTTCATTGTCTGCGGTAGAAGGAATAAGAGTTTTTCTTGCCGAGTTACGCTGTTCAAATAGCTGTTAGGTTTTTTGATAAAGAACACTCTGGATAAATGAATAAAATGTATGAATGAATGACTGCATGTATGCTTGAATGTATACATAAATGTACGTATGTCTTGAATGTATGTATAAATATACATATGTCTATCATATGATGAAATTATATCACATGAGTTCCAAACAAATGATAATGATGGGCCACGGTATTGTTACCCCCCGGGCAAGGGTTGTAGGCTGCGATATTATTACCCCTGGGCGAGGGTGTAGACCTGCGGTATTCTAACCCTCGGGCATGGGTGTAGGCCTGCGGTATTCTAACCCCCGGGCATGTGTGTAGGCCTTTGCTGATGGTGCTCCGTGCCGAGTGCAAATATTACACTGTACTCGGAGACTTTTGCTGATTTTAAGTAGCAACCAAGTGCCAATATGGCAAGGACTTTGAATAATGCATCCTGTATTGAATAAGGTGGACATGTTAATCACAAATAAAATTGCTTCGCTTGTAAGGAATTGCCAAGTAGATATGGGCCAACTATTTAATTGCCGAGTTGCTTAGTCCAAGGTAGACTTGCCCCATTGCTTTCGAATGACAGGTGTTAGTCGGAAGGAATGCAGATTTCCATTGCCCTATGTTGCAGGGAAGATTCAGCTTTTGTAAAATGATGGCGCACAAAATATGCGAATTGCCGACTGCCAAATGCGAATTGCCGATTGCCAAGTGCTAACGGCCGACTGCCAAGTGTGTAATATATTGCCCCAAAACTGGAGCTTGTATGGAGCGGTGTGAAAAGGAGCGGGAGTGTGTAACTCAAGTAAATGTCGTTGCAATGTTTGTACCAAGTTGGCCGAGTATGCATGCATATTAGAGGTGCCGAGAAGATAATCGGCTGATGTGCCCCAATTGGAAAGCGAAAAATTGACTAAGATGTCCCAGTGGGCAATTGTTTTGCCGAATAATGTTGTTAGGCGAATAAAGTTGCCGAATACTGTGGCCAATGTTGCTGCATAAAGTTGACAATGCATAAAGTTGACAAATGTTGGTTAGCCGAATAAAGTTGATGCACGGTTATAGCGACCCCGGTCTTTTCCCATTTGGTTGTTGCATCCGGACTTAGGTTCTGTAGATCCTGTTGTTATATAATTGTTGGTGTCGTCCTTTAATTTCTTATTTCTGAGTTATGGGATGCATTGAGCAGGTTTGTTACAGGTTGGTAGTGTTTGGGAGCAAAGGGTTGCTGCCCAGAATTTTGACCCTTCGCTCGAGCGAGAAGTTCGTCGCTCGAGCGAGCTCTTTGTTTTTGGTCCGTCGCTCGAGCCAGGGTTTCTTCGCTCGAGCGAGAGACTGCGTCTAGGTATAGACCTGAGAGCTGTGTTTCTTGGCTCGATTGAGCTCTTCTTCGCTCGAGCGAGCTGGTTTTGTTTATCGCTCGAGCGAGCGTTCCGTCGCTTGAGCGTGCGTCTGGTTGCAGACCTGAGGGTTTGAGTTGTTGGCTCGAGCGAGCAGTCTGTCGCTCGAGCGAGCTTCTGGGTTGTTGGCTCGAGCGAGACCTTCTTGGCTCGAGCGAGGGTTTTCTGTGTCTGGTCGCTCGAGCGAGCCTGTTTTATTTAAATACGCAGCAGCGGTTTTAAATACACTTTTTCATTCTCTTTTTGATTTCAGAACCCTAGGTCCATGTTCTCTCTCCCTCCACTCACTTTCTCTCTTAGGTTTCATCTATTTATAGGGTGTTTCTACCCTAGGTTCTTTATTAAAAAGATAGAGGGTCACGAGGGCTTTACTTTAATCTGAGAGTTTGGCGGTTTGGAGCACTTTGGGTTTCGGGTCATCATCTCCATCATCTCCATTTGAGTTCTTCACTTCGAGGTAGGGATTTCCTACTCCATATTATAGGTTTTGTCCTAAGTTTTGGTATTTTTGATATGTTGGTGTCATTTAGTAATTTTGGGAAAACTAGGGTTTGTATTATAATTTGAGAAATAGGGAATTGTTTATATATTAAATTCCATGTGATTGTGAATCATGAAAAATGACATTGGTAGTGTCAGGTTGATAAAATTGAACCTTAGGGTAAATTTTGAGGAAAGGGGGAAAAGCTCTAGTTGTTATAATAAATTAATTTGTATAATTAATTTTGGGAAAATCGTGGAATTAAGTTTAATTCATGAAATTGAGGAATTATGAGATAAATGGTGTAGTTGAATAGTTTAATCACTCACCTATTAAAATGTTGAGTTTACATTTGTTGATACATTTATTTCCTGTTTAGAAATAACTGTTTTGGGCTATCGGTGGAGGATAGTCGTGATTGTTGTAGACATTGCATGTTGATTAGGGGAAACTGAAACTAATGACATTGAATGAGTCATTGAATATGACAGTTGAATTAATACAACGAATTTGTGTATTGATTGAATATTGTGTATGACAAGTGTTTAATATATTGTATATGCATATTGTTTGGGAGGAGATAGGGGATGTATTCCATGGTTTGAGGGAAGATAGGGGATGGACTCTCAAACCTGTTTAGGAGGAGAAAGGGGATGGACTCCATTAGTATAGCAAATATGTGTACTTATTGATTATGGAAGCGTTTTAGTATGAGCCTTAGTCTCATTTGATTTGTTGATATTGGAAGTAATGTTAATGTGAGAGATAATCTCATTATTATTGTTTGGCCAGGTTCTGAGCCATGTCTGTATAATTGGAAAGTTGAATAATAACGTAAAGAGAAACATGTCATGGACATTATTGTCATGAAACTGTAAAGAGATATAATGGATTTAACAGTGTTAACCATCTATCGAATGCTATTGCTTTAGTCAATTCTTATATTTGGTTTAGTATATTTCTGCTGGGCTGTGGCTCACCCTATACGGGAACATCATTTTCAAGTTCAGGTGATATGCTACCTCCAAGGAATTAGCTTGGAAGGATTTGGAGTTGAAGACTCTGTTTAGATTAGTTGTTATTTTGTTTTGTTTTGATATTACATGTAAACTCAAGCCAAGGGCTTAATGTGTAATTGAGTTAGTACTCAGACTTTTGTGTCCAAGTGTTGGCTTGGAAAGATGTAAACCCGTAGGGCATTTACTTTCGTTATTACATGTAATGTCTTTTAATAAGATTACTCTGATGAATGGAATAAGGTTTTGTTTTTCTTAATCAATGCATGTTAATATTGTGTATATTATGGGTTTATTTTGAGGGCGTCACAACGGCCGAATAATGATCATGCATAATGTTGAATTAATAATGGTGCCGAATAATCTTACCGAGTAAAGTTGATGCACTGCCAAGTAACTAGTGTCAAAACATTGGTGTCCATTTTATATATAATGTGATTTTGCCGAAAAGTTGGTCAGCTACACTTGGGTCGGTGATTATGCCGATCTTTTGGTTGGCGATTTTTTTAGCTTCGCAGTGTGTTGGGATCCCTTCGGAGTTGGATTTGCTAAGAACTTGGTTGGCAATGGTTGCCAATTTATTGAAGTTGAGTTTCTTGTCCAACGTATATTTGCCCCTTTGCTTCTGAATAAGATTTGTGATTCGGAAGGAATAAAATTGACTTGGGCCAAAATTGCCGAGTAGGCCGATAACAATTTGAAACGGATTTCGTGCCCCTGTTCGGTGCCGTGGTGATATCGAAATGGAGCCGAGACAAAGTAGGGTGCGCGGTGATATGCGAAGTGAGAGTCATTGCACTCAATTGTTTGAATAAAATTTGCATTCATTTTTTGTTTTGTTTTGCTTTGTTTTTTTTTTTTTTTTATTTTTAACTTGAATTTGAAAATTTTGTCCTTATGGATGGGCCCGGAATGCATCAAATAGCTAGAAACGAATATCGGATCATTGGAATCGGACCCCTGTGGGCGTAGTTTTATCCAAAATGGATATGAGGGTTCAGATCAACAGGGTGTAAGGCAACTGCGAAGCACATGATTATTTCTTCATTGCTTGCTGGGTCTTCTTCTCTAGCGAAAGAATTCATTTTCTGGGCAAACTTTGATCGGCTCGTACGACTTCGTTTTAGCACCGATTTTGACGTGGTTTGTTGCGTTGGATTCGTCTCTATAAGTACTTCACATTGGAATGATCAAAACTTGATTTCCACAACTTTGAAAATTTTAGTGTTCGGAAAATGTGGTCCGTTTCATAGTTTCCAGCGAACTTTGGTTACTTCTTGGTTGCTCGCGTTGGTGGGTTTGGACTCCTTGATTTGACACGAATTTTCTCGTATATTCAGATGTTGATTTCGGCAAGTTGAGATGCTAGTTCTATGCCGAGATAATAAGCATGAGATTTTTGCCGAAGAGGTAGGCAAGTTAATAATTGTAGTTTTGTGCCGAGAATGTCTAATACTGTGGAGCATGTCACCGTGTGTGGCCGAGTAGTCTTGCCGAGTAAGCAATGGAGCCAAATGTTGACAAGCAATGTTAGCCGAATAATGTTGCCGAGAAGATCCAATGTGGAGCGACGTGGCCAAATAGTCTTGCCGAGTAATCAATGAGCCAAATAATGTTAGCCGAATAATGTTGCCGAGAAGATCCAATGGAGCGACGTGTGGCCAAATAGTCTTGCCGAGTAATCAATGAGCCGCATAATGTTAGCCGAATTGCCGAGTAAAGCGGAATGATGTTAGCCGGGTAAAAATCTTTTGGGTGAGCGTAGTGATGCCGAGAAGGATGGAAGAGCCGTCGAACAACTTCATTGTTGGTTTGCCAAACAACCTTTGTTGGAACACTTATGATTCTAGTGTCAACCGAACTGATTGGAAAGCCGAAGAGCTTGAGTTATGTGCCGAGCAACCATCTCCAAAGCACCTGGATCCGTCTCATTTACTGTGACTTTGCAAGAGCTTGGTCGGCAATACTTTATGCATGCAACTTCTTCAATTCTGCCGAGATCTTGGTCGAGATCAATATGAGCTGTTCACGACAATTGAATTCTTATGTATATATATATAGATTGCCCCAGACATGCATATATATATATAGAGATTGTCAATTTATGTCCTTATTTAAATTACTTGTTGTAATAACTCACGACCTTATTTATGTCAATTTCAGCTAGAGAGAAAAAGTGAAGATCAACTTTTTTGGCCAAGATAGGTTTGAGGAACAAATAATAAATAAATAAATGGATAGTCCATGTATGAATTTGACCGAGAAACTTCGTTAATAATGCCGAAAAGATGTTGTCACCAAGAAAAGTATGAAACCCATTTTTAGAGAGAGAATGAAAATGTAAAAGCAGATCCACATAATATGTGCCGACTACTCTTCTCAGAATGTCGAGATAGATATTAAACAAATGTTTGGACAGAATCTATGAGTATCAATATATAGTGGACCAAATCTATAAGCATAAATGTAAACATATATATATATACATATATCTGTGTATATGTATATGCATATAGATAGCATGATAGAATTCAAAAATAAATTTAAACAAAGAGGAGAAGGATAGGATAAACCGTGAGTCTTGTTTCTAGTAACGTGTAATGAAGATTTGAGCATCTTGAGTGTGGTGGTTGTCATCTCCATCGTTGAATTCTTGTAGACGTTTCCCATAGACGGCGCCAATTGTGAGACAATGAAATATCCTCTCACATGGATGTTGTAGAGATCCAACAAAGAGATGAACTTTGTCCTTGTGTCTGCAGAGATGAGCATGATCGGCCCCACCCAACCGGCGTTGCTGGCCGGAGACACTCCGATGCTAAAGTTAGTCATTTGATTGAAAGAATAAAGCTAAGGAAATCAAGAGTGTTTGTGTGTAGTGTAGGGAGAGAGCACCTACTTTTCCTTCTAGGATGGCCCCCTTTATATAGATGGGGGGTGTGATATTTGTTTGGGCTGGACCCATTGTAGGCCTTGTTTGGGTTAACCCCAATAAGCGGATATATATATTTTTTTCTGGCTCCCACTGGTTGCAATGATACCTTTGTAAACAAATTAATATCCTTAGTAAATTACAACAAGAAGAAGATTCACCAATTAAATTAATCAGTAAATTAAAAGATAAAGAACTAAAAACAAAATATACTAACAAATAAAAATCTTTATAATCAACAGAAATAATAAACCTTATCAAGATAAACCAATTATTAGTTTAACTATTACTTTAGAAAGATTTAGAAAAGATAAACATAGAGAAGTAACTTTACAAGATTTACAAAAAGAAATTAATCAAATCAAACTAAATATTAAAGAATTGAAAAACAAAGATAAGATCCGAGAAGAAGAGATTGCAATATTCAAAATTAACAAGAGTCTTAATGATTTTTAAAATAATAGTGACACATTCTTTGATGAATCTAGTAATAGTCATAATCCAAACCGTGTAATCTTTGACAATAAATTTAATCAATCTAATAGTGAAGAAACCGATTAAATATAATTAACAGAATTAATATCTAAAAGTGGCATTTAAAAGTCAAACTAATTATTAATGATTATCAAATAGAAGTCATAGCCTTAATTGATACAGGCGTAGACCAATTTATATTGTTGACTGTTGTAACTGAAAATAACTAATCAATTAACAACTATCTTCGATGGCTTTAATACCATAAGTGATATCAATTGTAGTTATCAAATAAACTTAATTGATTATCACTTAATATATTTAGTTTTAAGTGTTGAATCATGTTATCAAACACCCCTTATTATAGGTCCTGTGATAATTAACAGTATTTTTTATTAATCATTATTAAAAATGTCATTAATTGTTAATTTTTAGCGATAATTTAAAAGACTTATCACAAAAAATCACTAATTATATGTTTTAGTGAAAGTTTAAAAAGATCATCACAAAATTTTTTAACTTTCAATGATAATTTGAAAAATTCATTATAAAAAAAGTCATTAATTGTAAATGTTGACGACAATTTATAAAAAATCGTGACAAAATAAAATTACTAATTACTAATTTTTAGCGACATATACAAAAAATCGTCACAAAAATTATTTTTAGCGACGATTTTAATGGGACTAACTTTCAATAGAACTTAATGAGAATTAAATCTAACTATTAGGACGTATTGATAGTTTACACTTTCTTTTATCATAGGAGTAATTTATTCTATTCAGGAGTAGTTTTAATTCAGTAGTTTTGTAATCAACTGCATGGTTTATATTTCTGCTTCTTGTAATCAATAATATTTTTAGTGTTCCAATTTCAATTTCAGTTTGTTCGTCTCTGTCGATTTCCTCCAAATAAGTCCTTAATTTATTTAAGACATAAAATTCAACCACATTACTTAATCTTTTGTGTTTTGTAAATTTTTAATTTACTTATCGATTGACCTCTGATGATCTTCGTCAAACCAAAATTTTGCTAACATCTTTGTAGCTCTGTGAGCACTTGTTTTGTTTGATAGCGAAATTATTATTTGTGGGATTGTCCGTGGATTTAGGTTCAACCGAACCACATAATTCTTTGGTGTATCGTGTGAATTTTTTTTTTCTTTTTTCACTATTTTTATATTTGTTTGTATTTTTATTCTCAATTTACATAACCATTAGGAGAATTCTACAATACATACTCCTTATCATATGCACCATTAGTTATGACATTATTTTGATATGTTTGGTTATTTCTCATGTAATGTTTGATTATGACTTTTTTTTTTTAATTATGTTTCAGAAAGTATAGAGTTATGCCCCCCTTTTTTTTTTTTTTGTCTTTTAAGTATAAGGCCAAGTTTGGGAAGTGTAAAAAAAGTCAAAAAGTTAAAAAGTTATCACTATTCACCAAAAGTCAAAAATTACGGCTGCACAACTCTCAATCCTAATTTTCTCCTACACACTAATTTATACAATTTTTTAATACACATTTTTCCATAAAAAGTCAAAAAATTAACCCAAACATTCATATTTTTTCCCTCAACTTTTTAGTCTAAAAAGATAAAAAGAGCACTTATTTAGAACATCCCAAACAACTCCTAAAATGCATATGATACACATCCTTTCTCTTAACCATGATTAACTTTGGTGTGGTTGAGTTTTGTAGAAACTCTCGGCATAACATGAATTAAATAAACAGCATCATAGATCACACTTCTATAGATACCATAGATCACACTTCTATAGATAGTTCAATATCCTATATGATAATCTAGTTTAGTAATTTATTTCCTAGTTATCAAGAAGAAAAATAAATAAATAAATAAATAAATAAATTATTTCTTACTTTTTGAAGAGGTGGGGAGATTTAATTATGGAAAATTTTCAATTAGAAATGTGGGAGTTTGGTTTAATTAGTATTTAGGGTAGTATTTGGTTGATGTCGGTTAATAGTGACAGCCTCCATGCTGCAGTCATGGGCCACTATTTTAATATGGGCCACCCTGTCTATAGAGCACATTCACAAAAAAACTTCTAATTTTTAGCTTTATCATTTGAGATTTGACTACATTTATAATACTCTGTTTAGATAATAAGATAAGAAAATAATGAAATCAAGAAATTAAATTTTGTTTTTCTTGCATTTTTTCTTAGTAGATCACTCTACAATATCAAAATCTGTCAAAATTGAAGTGTTGAATATTTATCAAATGACATTATTCTTTTAATATTTAATATCTTGAATTTGAGCGTAGATTCGAAGAAAAAAGAAAAATATTTGAAGAATGAACTTATTCACATAGATTTTCACATATTGTTAAAGAAGTGATAGGGTTCAAAACAAAAAAAAAAAAAAAAAGAAAAAGAAAAAGAAAAAAAAGAACCGTTAATGAGTTAGTAGTTAGTGGTTAGTAGTTAAACAATGGTGGATGGCTTTGGATTATCCTAATGAAATATTCTATAATAGTAATAGATTTAGGAGTTGTTTGAGATGTTCTAAATAAGTGTATTTTTTGACTTTTTATGAAATATGAGTTGGGTTTGAAGTGATGTGGTAGAGAGATGATGTGACTTAAATAAGATGATATGACTTAAATAGGATAGTGACTTTTTGACTTTTTTTGAAGATGCCAAACTTAACCTTAGGCTTTGTTTGGGAAGCATCATTGGGCTAAAACAAAATAGACTATTTAAGTTAAATAGAATAAAATATTATATCTAATCCATAATTATTAAAACCACGTCCGAAGGCTTAAGGAGATGAAGGCTAAATGCAATTGTATTGGATCTGACTAATATTGGGTTTATTTAGTAAAAGCAAAATTCATTATTGGGTCTGGAATTGCATATATATATATGAACAGACAGTCACCTAAATTGCTTTCATAATTAGATTTTAGGTCTCGTTTGGCAAGTGATTTTTCTAACTAAAAAGTCAAAAAGTCACTGAAAAAATCAAAAAGTCAACAATCCATACCAAAAAGTCAAAGATTCTCTTTTTTCTCTACTTTTTGTATCTCTTTTCGTAAAAAACCAAAAAGTCATCTCAAACATACTAGTTTTTTTAGTTCATATTTTAACAAAATAACAAAAAAGTTACTAAATTAGCCTGTTCCCAAACGAGGCTTTAATGTACAATTTGGTGTTTCATAAATCAAAATGGGTTGGCCCAGGCGGTATTGGGATGGAGAATAATAGGTTTTTTAACGGACAAGCAAACAAATACATCAGCAATGGGTCGAGTAGCCATTTGGAAGACAACGCACAACCACGTCACAAACACGTCACACAGACACACACACACACATATATATATATATATATATATATTAGTTAAAAAAGGCCGGTGCAATTATTACCATATATTTAAATTTTGAATTTTGATAATATTTTTAAAAATAAAAATATTATCTTATGAAATTGAATAGAATAAGGGATAAATTCCATTTTATTCCCTGTGATTTAAACCATGTGCGGTTTACTCTCTTAACGTTTGAAAATATAACGTCCCAATTTTTATTACTCGAATTCATTACCAAATTCTTTATATTATTATCAATTTTAATGATATCGTACACGTGCCACACAGACAAATAAATAAATAATGACATTCTCTTTTCGAAGTAATGATGATATATAAACAAAATCTTAAACAATGCCCTTAGGCTTACCGTGAATAACAATTCCAATACATGGCATCCAGCCAACGAATAAAATGCCTTGTGGCCAACAATCAAATAAAAGACTTTAAGTTCGAACAATCCCTCCAGCCATGTGCCTGAAAAGTTGTTAACATGTGGGATGAACACAAAACCTAGTAGAGATCTCAAAATGATCCTAAATAATAACGACATACAGATATCTATAATCATGAACGCATCAATGCATAAGATATAGATAATATGACATTTTAATAATTAGAATATACTTATATAAGTACAGTTTCTTCCCAAAATATTCATTTAACACCACAAGGTGTAAAATCACTTGTTCCCTTTCCAATTATTCTGTTTAGTTCCAAAAACATTTTTTATAACACAATCTTTACCCATTAAATGCCCACGCCATATAAACGAATTTCATCTCCACACTTGTTTCGAAAACACACCCTCATATACATACCACAACCCAAAATCACAACTCAGCCCACTACATATACTTATACAATAACACATCCAGTACTTCCCCTGGCCATAGGCCCAAGGGTAAGGAACACTCATAATAGGGTATCGATAAACAGATATTTCAAAACACAAATAACTAAACGAAATACATACTTCAATTTTCATTTCCACCGGCATACATCGTGGATGGCAAATGGTATAACCCATATAATACATAATGCTTTACCGGCCTCAGCTGGAAGGAAACAACCCCTAAGGTTACACTTTATTGGGCACAAATCGGAAGAGAGAGGAACTTATCTCAAGACGCCACGCATTATCGGCCCCACTCGGAGAGAAATAGACCTCCATTGACACTTTATCGAGCGCAAATCGGAAGGGAGAGGAACCTCTGTCAAGTTGCCACACTTTACCAATCTCACCCGATAGAAAATAAACCCAAACAATATCACAAATGCTCGAAGGCATAACCAAAACACAAGTGTGATACATCTACATAATCTATTCAACAACAATAATGCCATCCTCCACCGATGACCAATGAAAAAAACCTCTAAAAAGATAAATAGATACACGACTCTTACAATATAAATCCATAACTAATTCCACTATTTCAAATTAACCATTTCTCATTTCATTTCACAAAACAGTTACAATCGTCATTTTATTTCCAAAACCAAATCCGTTATATCAAATTCTCAGCATAACTCCTTTTCCTTAAACCAATCCAATTCATAAAACACAACTACAACCCAACTCAACACAAAATCAATCAAAACAACTACTAAACCCAATTAATTCTCATTTTAAAAACTAAACCACTAATCCAATTCTTTAACACATAACTAGGTTATTTCACATCTTTACCCCTTTATGATTAATTAAACCCATAATGACAAATTAGGGTTTCTTCTCACTCTCGACATAATCACGTTTAGCTATCTCCCAATTTCCCAAAACAACCACAAAACACAATTTTGGCTTATGAAAACCCAAACCCTGAGTCCCGAATCATGCTTTTGAAAATTATACAACAACTATATTTTTAATACAATAAAATCTACCACATGTCTATCTTATAGATGAAGTATTGAAGAAGAGTAACAGAATCCCTATCCCTTGAAGCGAAGAGGAGACAACCCCAAAATCACCAGTGACGAAATAATGATCCACTCAGATTAAATGGAAGCTTTTGCCGAGCTCTACGTTTAGGTATATGAAACTAGAGATAGAAAATGGATAGAAATAGATGAAAACTAAGATTGAAAGCTTGAAAAAGCAAAAAATGGCAGAAGAAAGAAAAAAGAAAGAGAGAAGAGAGCTGAAAAAGTGATATTTTCGACATACAACAGGTTTATATACACGCACCATCGCAGGCTGCGGTATAAGGTTCGCGAGCACGGTCTCTTACTTACACAGGTCGCAAGAGCGACCGTCTTTCCCGCGGGCTCGACCATGCCTTTCGTGGCCCGATACTGCAACCCATCGCAGGCAACGCACTTACCCTGGGCCAAAGACCTGAGAGGCACTTTTGGTCGTGGCCCCTTGCAGGTGCGACCAACCAAACACAGGAAACCTAGGCTACTGCTCAACAGCCAATCCAAGGCACAACATGGGTCCAAACCTCCTAGAATCGTCAAGTTTACCCGGGACAACTTCGTGTCCTAACCACAAATAAAATGGGTCGGGTTTTCTAACCCGGGGCCACTACAGGAAATGACTACATAAACCTCGTGTTGTTTGTGGACTGAAGTGTACCATTAAACATTCCATCCAACTTAACATCAAGTATGAAACACGTAGCTGACATAAGTTGGTTGTATGTTTATTTACAAAATTCAAGGGGGTAAATCGCACATGGAGTTAAATTGTACTTTGTCTTCCAAGTAAATAACGAAAATACAGGGGTATAGTCCTTTTGATTGAATCATTAACAGATTTAACGGTGTACTTCAGCCCATAAATCACAAGAGAGTTATGTGATCATTTCCAAATGTTAAGGGGGTAAACCATATATGACTCAAATCACAAGAGATAAAGTGAAATTTACCTCAGAATAAATCATTAGATATATAATAAAATTATATAGATTGTATTATAAAAGATAAGAATTGGAGAAAATATAATAAGTTTTACTATTTTAACATAATTATACCAGCTTCTTTTTCAATAAGACTAAAGTGACTGAAGTTAATGTGGATAGTGTGAATATACAAATATAAATAAGATAAATTATATATTTTAGTCTGAAAAAAATCATTTTATATTTATATAACTAACAAATTATTAATTAAAAAAATTATTATTTACCATTCTAAAGAAATGCATTATTCCTTCTGAAAATTGTTGAATGATCATTCAAATTTCATTCTAGTTTGATTATTTGAGATTACTTTCAATATTGCTTTGTTCGTTTGTTTGTTTTTTTGGGTCTCACGGTTTCAATCTTAAATTAGTTAATTAATTGGGTTAGATAAGTTGACCATGACAGTCTATTCTATATATGTAATTAGTAGGTTAATGTTTATAAATACAAAAGTTGATAATTTATTCTATGTTATGAGACTTTTTTTTTTTTGTTGATATTGTTTATTTCTTTTTCCATAATGAATCTCTTTCTTAAATTGATTGTTATATTAAATATTATTTTATTATAAGAAATCCGATCTTATTCACACATCTTATTTTAGATTAATTAAATGGTGTCTTTTGTTCATATAATTTGAAATGTACGAACAATTTTTTTTTTTGTTTTTTTTTGTTTTTGTTTTTGTTTTTGTTTAAATCTTGTAGACTGAGGTTTCGTTTGACACAGTGACGGAGCCACATGGTGTCTAGGAGGTCACGTGCCTCCCTTGGATTTTACTTTTTTTTTTTTAATTATTATTTATTTATATTTTTTTTACATATCTGTATATATAAAATTTTAAACAAAAATAATATTTAGAATAAAATAATGTCAAGGGTTTTTTTAAATATATGAAAACAATAGTGATTGTTTTATTGAAAATGATGTGATTATAACAAAATATATTTTTATATAGAAAATTTTGTAAAAAAAATCTCAATATAAAAGTAATATTCATCATTATTGATATTCAAATATAATTAATCTCACTATATTTATGTAAAAATTTCTAGAGTGTTAGTTATATTTGTATGTGGAGTTCACCTTTCATATATTGTTTTACTATTGATTGGTGATATTATAGGTCAAGAATGACATGATATCACTATTATATGAAATTTTTATTCAAATTTTGTAAAAATTTGATTTATCTTACCATTATATAATTTATTTTAAGACGTAAATATATAACTTTTTTACATTGTCTATGATACAATAGTTACACACAATACTTTCTTTTTGATTTTACTCGAAATTAATTATAAAATTTTATGTGAAATGCTTTTGTAATAATTTATTTAAGTTTTTGTACTTATTATTAATTCAAAAATTATTATTATCTTCTTACGGTTGGTTATGGAAAAAAAAATTAAAGTTGTAATCAATAAGTGCCATTTCTGATTTAATTTCCTGGCTTCGCCACTGGTTTGACAACATTATAAATAAGTTGCTTATTAGCTTATTAACTTATTTAAGTTATATTATCTCTCTACTTTTCTGTATATATTTTTGTAATAAAAAAAAAAATCAACTTATAAATCATACCCAAAACAACTTTAGTTATTGGATTTGTATAGTTGTTGACTATGATTGTAAAATTTAATTTTCTTCGGATCTTAATTGACCCAAAAAGCATATGTTAACTAAGTTACAGTATTTTCTTTTCTTTGGTTTTGTTTTTGTTTCATTTCATTTTGTTTTTTTGTTTTTTGTTTGTTTCCATTAGCAAAGGTTTCCTCACAGCTTAGTTTGTTTTTGGGTTTTATGCCTCATATAATCGTCTTAGAGTAATGTTAGAGATTTCAAATATTTTATCAAATATTTCATATGGGTGTGAGACCTACATAGAGTCCACATGGTGTGGGTTTCACATCTATGTAAAATATTTAATAAAATATTTAGAGTTCTTAACATTTTTCAATCGTCTTATTGACAACAAAGTAACGGTTCTCTCTCTTCCTTCATTCTTATATTTTGATTAGGTGACTTTTTTTTTTTATTTGAGATAAATTACAAATACATCTATTGATACTTAAAATACTAATTGTGACTTGTGGTCTAGAAAATTACATTTTGCCCTTTTAAATTTTTAATCACATAATAAATAGCTAATTTCTTTAATTAATCAATAAGTCAATTAAAATTTTTATTGATTTCATAAATATATTTAATTAATAGTTTTAATAATTTTATTTTTATAAAAGAGGATAGTTAGAAATTTTATCCTCTATTAAATGATAACTTTTCATAAAAGAATATTTGTAATTTCCAGAATTACAAAGAAGAATTTATATTTGAAGCAAACTTCAGGCGATGTATTTGCAATTACCCTTTTATTTACAAGAGAATGAAATAATAATTTAAAGGGTAAATTACAAATAAACTCCTTCAAATTTTCTTAAAATATGAGTTGTTTAGTTTTGGAAATTACAAATGCTCCATTGTCATATTGTTTTATTTAATAGAATTAACTAAATAAATAAAAATTTTAACTATTCTCCTATATAAGAATAGAATTACCAGAACATTTAATTGAAATATATTTTTTGCCATCATTAAAAAATAATAATTGACTTAATAATTTATTAATAAAATATATTATTTATTATGCAATTAAAAATTTAAAAATATAAGATGTATTTTTTAAAATTATATGAAACAATTCATATTTTGAGTAAATTTTAAAAAATATATTAGTGATTTATCCTAAGTTGAATGACAGCAAACAGTTCCCTAACAAATAATTTGTTTTGTTTTGCTTTGTTTTGTTTTGTTTTGTTTCGTATTTTTCTTTTTCTTTTTGTTTTTATTTTTTTATTTTTTTTTTCCTGGTATAAAAACAATTTGTTTACTGTATCAGGACAAAATGATAATTTCCTTTGACAGGCCACAATGGCCAATGTCCAAAAAGCCAGTTGAGACAAATTTCGTAAGGCACAAACGGAGGGCAATATATGCAGAAGTGGGCAAAAAGCAAGCCTCCAAAAGCAAAATCTCACACTTAAATTATAACTATTTTATTTTTTCTCTTACAATTATCAAATTAATTATTATCAAAAAAATTAAAAATCATTTAGAATATTTTTTTAATTACAATAAAATAGTCAAATAATTAAAAAATTAGACTAAAAAAACCTATATCAAATGAGGGCTATCTCTTTATCTAAACCACAACATGCCAACTTACTATTATAATATAAAATTAAAAATATAATTTTAAATTTAATATCATAAATATTAAATAATTTATTTTACTTCAGCATTTTTTTTATTAGCTTTAAAAAATTAGCATTCATTAAGAAGAGAAGGCGACAAATTTCAGGATTTATTATTTTATTTATTTATTTATTTATTTTTTTTTTGGTGTTGTCGTCGTCAAATAGACTTTGAGATTTTTTTTGTCAGGTGTGTGGAAATTTCCTGAACAAGACAAAATCCAAATAAAAAAGTAAATGAGCAAGCAAAAAGGGGGCTACGCTGGTAATCGCCTAAGACCTCAGTCGTCAAATAGACTTGAGATTTTTTTTGTCAGGTGTGTGGAAATTTCCTAAACAAGACAAAATCCAAATAAAAAAGTAAATGAGCAAGCAAAAAGGGGGCTACGCAGGTGATTGCCTAAGACCTCAGCAAAGGTGTTAATTGTTGACAACCAGGGACACTTTGGGCATAAACAAAACACAACACATTGTAAAAATGAAGTGATCGTCCGACCCGATTATACTGCAGGCTGTTTTGATCATGTATGCGGACGGTTGCAATTCCTTTTCTGCAATTCTTTTAATTTTTCAGTCGAACATCAAATTCAATAAAAAAATATTCGAATAGGGTTCAGCTTGTGTCCAGTCCGAGATCGGACTTGACGATGTTGTTGGGCCTGTGAGGATCCACCACGGGTCCCATTTTGATAATTTGAACTGTTCAATGTATAGAACTCGTCGAGTACTATATGCTTGTAAAAAATCACGCTGATCAGATATTGATAGCTATGTAATCAAATCAGTTTTGTATAAAAAAAAATAGACGGTGAACAAATTAACAGTTGACAAAAAACTCTTTTGATCACATAACTATTGATATTTGATTAACGTGATTGTTTATAAGTATATCATTGAACGGTTCGGATTATCAAAATGGGACCCGTGGTGGGCTCCCATGGGCCCAACAGCATCGTCCAATCCGATCTCGGACTGGACACAAACTGCTTCCATTTGAGGAGATACTTGCCTTTAGTGGAGTTTGCCTATAACAACAGTTTTCAGTCGAGTATTGATATGGCACCATTTGAGGCCTTGTATGGCTGATCGTGTAGATCTCTCGTGTGTTAGGCCGATGTGGGTGATGCACCTATGATAGGTCTAGAGTTAGTCCGCGAAACAATTGAGAAAGTTACACTTATCTGTAAGAGGTTGGTTACAGCTTAGAGTCGTCAGAAGAGCTATGCTGACCGTAGAAGGAGACCGTTATCCTTTGAGGTAGGAGATCACGTCTTCTTGAAGATATCACCTGGGCGGGATTTGATGAGATTTAAGAAGAGTGAGAAGTTGTCTCCTAGATTTATTGGACCTTTTGAGATCCTAGAACGGATTGGGAAGGTAGCTTATCATTTGGTCTTACCGCAACAACTTTTAGGGGTTCATGATGTGTTCCATATCTGTAGGTTTCGGAAGTATGTTGGATTAGATTGAGTTAGAGGTTGATGAGGATGCTTCGTACGAGGAGAGACCGGATGGAGTTATAGATACTTGAGACCAAGTCTTGCGAGGTAAGACGATTCCTTTGGTGAAATTGTTGTGGTAACACCATGAGATTGAGAAGGCCACTTGGGAGTGTGAGCTGGAAGTCTGTGAAAAGTACCCGGACCTATTTGTTGATGTTTGAACATGTATTGAAAACCTTGTTATGTTAAAGTGATATAAACATTGTATATGTTTTGGAATGTAAATTGTATATTTAGTATTGGAAGCTCGTTTCTCATTATGATGAGGATGAATGACCTGTGGATGGGTCATAGTGGTGGGTTGACTTGTTATCATTGTAGTATTTGGTTTAAACTTGATTTTGTGGTTGATTTAAAATTTTAGGGACAAAATTCCTTAAGGGGGGAGGTTATAGCGATTCTGGTTTAAACCCCACTCATTTGATATTTTGGATCCGGGTTCTATTATTGTATATGGGTGTTCAGGTCCTATTTCATTTTATGCTTCATTGAGTTTGGTTATCGTTGTATTTTGGTTGCGTTTGGAACAAGTCGGAAGTTAGTTTTTCAAAATAGTTGTTGTCCAGATTTTGGTTTCTTCGCTCGAGGGACACTTTCTGCTCTCGAGCGGTCTTTGTGAACTTCATTTCTAGTACTTTTGTAGGTCTGTAGAGATACTAGAAGTTGCCATTCTTCGCTCGAGTGGTCCTTCTTGCGCTCGAGCTATGCTTCTTGTGCTCGAGCATGGGTCTTCTGTCTGCAAAACTTCTGGGAGTTTGTAATTTTCGCTCGAGCGACAAACTTTTTCGCTCGAGCGGTCACATCTTTTGTGTCTGTATGCTCGAGCGACACATCTTGCGCTCGAGCAACCTACGCGTATATCAGTTCATAAAGTCACTTTTCTGAGTTACTTTTTGTGACGCCCCCAAAATATAACACAAATAATCCATTTCATAAGATCTGTGAACATACTAAAATGATATACTTCGTTCATCAGAGTCTCTATTACAAAAAAAATATTATATGCATTATACATTCATAAACATTCATTCTGAATCTACAGCATGTAACATAAGTTAATGATAACAAAATAAATGCCCTACGGGCTTACACCTTTCCAAGATATCACTTGTTTACAACAAAAGAAAGAGTCTTAAGCTCTCTATACATGTAAAGCCCTCGGCTTGAATAAACATTTAAATATAAATATAACAAAATAGAGCCTTCAGCCCTTAGTCCTCCTAAGCTATGTCTTTGGAGGTGGCATGTCACCAGTACCTGAAAATGGTTTCCCAAATAGGGTGAGCTAAAGCCCAGTAGAAATAATTTAATACAATGTATGAAGTTTAACTAAGATATAAGTGTCAGATAAATGTTCAATATTCATGATCAATTTACATTCTTTCCATAACCATTCAATACTGATATTCATACCTCAATCCATTTTCAACTATTCATTTCAAGTTAATTCATTTAATTCCAAGTCATATGGCAAGTATACATAATTTTCCCAAATGATCCAACTGAGACTACAACTCGGTGGTTCCCTATCCACATAACCATCATACAAACACTTCAATCTTGCCATTTTACGGAAATTTCGTTTGCGGGATCAGCACCCATGTATTTACAAGATTTTAGGACTTTCACCCTGAACACTCTGACCAATTTAATTCTCAACGGAGTCCATCCCCTATCTCCTCCCAAACAATGGAGTACATTCCCTTTCTTCTCCCAAAAACATTATATATATACAATGTATTTAAATTCATTCATATATACAATGACTATCCATAACACATGTTCAATGCCCTAATCATACTGTCATATTCAATGGCAACTTAAATGATTAGTTTCAATTTACCTAATCATTATGCAATTTCCACAACAATCTTGGCTATCCTCCACCGATAGCCCAATACAGATATTTCTAAACAGATATACAATCTTTATAATAGGTAATTTATCAAAATTTCCAAGAATGAGTGATTAAACAAATCCAACTACACTATTCATTTACACCTTTTCCCAATTTCACATTTCTCACATCAATTTCATTATTTATGCAAAATAATATTCAAAACACATCTAGGGTAAATCTCCCAATTTATTCAAATATTAATCCAAATGCTAAAATTTACCATTTTAACACAAGATATCCTCATATTCAAAACCCCATAATCATCTATGGAACACAATATAGAAATCCCTCTTTCAATTTGAGAACAAACCCTAAGTTTACCCAAAATCTCCCAAGTTTTCCACCATTTATACATAACCACAAATAATTAGGTAAAAACTCATACTAAGGTATAGAATGTCCCTACCTCAAAGAGAGAAGATGAGCCAAGCAAGAGAGAAACCCCAAAAGTGCCGAAATCCAACTCTAATCGGTTCAAAGAGAAGATCTTGAGAAGCTCCACCTTTTTATCAAAGGGAGTAGGGTGGAAAGATCAAAGGATCTAAGCCAAAATGTAGAGAGAGAGGCTCTCAACTTTAGGGTTTTGGCTGAAAAGATATGAAAAAGTAATGTAAAAAGTTCTTTTTGCGATCTGATATCTGCGCAGTCAGCTTGAGCGGAGGGTTTCACGCTCAAGCGTCAGACACAAAGATTTGTTCCGCTCGAGCGCACGAAGAGGCCGCTCGAGCGTAGAATACATACCTCTAGTATTTTTACAGACGACATACCAGTCGCTCGAGCACAAGAAAGGGTGCTCGAGCGTAGGAAACGCCGCTTGAGCATGAAAGACACTTCTCTAGCACTTTTGCAGATGTGCAAAGTACTGATAGCTTGCAACTCTCGCTCAAGCACAATAAAGTTTGCTCGAGCGGAGGACCAAAATTTACATAGCCTGCTTGGGCGAAAGAATGGTCACTGGAACGGAAGACCAAAATCTGGGCAACACAAAGTTGGAAAACTTAAGTAACCAACCTATTTCAAACACAACCACAACAACCCAAAGACCAATTTCAAAGGTACACAAGGGAAAAAGAGGTAGATAACAACATGGAAGCATTAAACTCGAGCCCGGAACATCACAAGAGTTGGGTAAAAACCAGAATCGCTATACTTTTTCATCTCTCTCTCTCTCTCTCTCTAAACTTTTCAAAACCTTATTTTCTCTCTCACACTCTCTCTAAAACTCATTGATTCCACTCAAATACACCTAGATCCGTCGACCTTTTCACCCGTGTCCCTTTGTTAAAAAGGTAGAGCTCGACGAGGGCTTCGTTCTAATAGGAGCAAAGTTAATTTTCGGCGTCGTTGAGTTTTCTTCACTCTCTCTCTCATCTTCTAAAGCTTAAGGTAGAAATTCTTCGCATTTTCTATGAGTTTTAACTTAGTTATTTGCTATTTTTAAACAATATTGTGATTTTGGGAAACTTTGAAACAAATCTAGGGTTTTGGGTAAAAATCAAAAGAGAGGTTTCCAAATGGATTCTTGGAAATGGTTTTGGAATTGTAAATGAGGATGAGTGGTGATAAAATAGTGTGTTTTTATTCTTGGGATCGATTCATAAAGAGAAAAGGAGTGTACCCTAAATGCCTCAAATGTTGATTTTGTATAAATAATGGAATTGATGTTGAAATTGTGAAATTGGAATGATATTAATGAGGATGGTGGAGTAGGGTATGTATTATCACTCTTATCTTGAAATTCGAAAAGTTTATCTTTATTGATAATTGTTTATCTCTTTAGAAATATCTGTTTTGGGCTATCGGTGGAGGATAGTGATGATTGTTGTAGAAATTGCATGAGAATTAGAAAAATTGAAACTATTTTTCTAATTCATTTGCATCGAGCGTTATCTCATAATTATACATTAGAAATGTTTATTGTTTTGAGAAAAAGGGGTGAATCTGGGAAGTAAGTGGTGTCTTATTGAAATAAGTTGGCCTGAGTGTCCATGGTAAAAGTCCTAAAAACCGCACGTATACATAGGTGCAGATCTTGCGGACGAAATTTCAGTGAAATGGCAAAAGTAGTGCTTGTATAGCCTATGTTTACATGGGTGCCGGTTTACGGTTTTTCGCAGACAAAATTTCCGTCAAAGTTTGTATTTGTTTTGAGATTCCCAGAGTGTGATTCACTGCCCTGTTTTCTATTGTAAAAAGGGAATGATTTTACGAGTTATGATATTGACTTGGCATTGCATGGTTTCGGAAAGAGATATAAAATGTTTTGGCACGAGCATTGCATATGCATTCACCTTATATCTTTATTAAGATTTATAATATTGTGTTGGATTATTTCTACTGGGCTTTGGTCCACCCTATGTGGGAAAACATTTTCAAGTGTTGATGATATGCCTCCACCAAGGCAATAGCTTGGGAGGACTTGGAGCAAGAGCTTCATTTTGCGTATTTGTTGAATTTATTTTTGTACATGCGAAGGCCTTTAACTGTATTGGGTTTTAAATCCATTTTGTTGTAACCAAGTGTTGATTTGGAAAGCTGTAAGCCCTTAGGGAATTTTTTATTTGTTTAACTTTCATCCTATTTCTCTATTAAGTAACATATGCTATAGATTCAGGGTTAGATTTGTGAATGTATACCTGCATATGCTACTCTTTTGTAAAACTAATTGGAACGAAAGGAAGATAAGTATCTTATCACGTGTTGTTACGTAATTAATATTGTGGATGGTTTATAGTAATTATTTCGGGGCGTTACATGGTTACCCTATAAAGCACACATTTTGTGTTGAAGTAACTTCAAAAAGTGTGTACTATATGCACCATTATTATGTATTTTTTTATAGTATATGTTATGTATTTTTTTTGGTAGAATTACGATAATTTATAGTTCAGAAATGAAATTACCAATTTTGTGGTAATGTTACGTATTTTTGTGGTAAAGTTACATATTTTTTAATAGAGTTGCAACAATTTGAACACACATGCGGCCTTATACATAGGCAGGGATTTGAACCCACACTCTTGACACCGGCTACAGTTCGCCCAAGCCTAGAAGGTTCATTATACCAACCATATATATTGTCGTCTGGATAGCTAAAGAGAGTCAAACTTGGAACCTCAAGATTTATACTTGAAGGCCTTACCACATTGTCGCACCCCTTGGTTTAATTTTAATCAAGGCCTTACCAAGTTTATAACTATCTTATATTTAAATTTTGAATTTAAATTTTGATAATTTTTTATTTTTTTTTTCCACACATTTTTACAGTTGGTTAGTTTTCATGGCACTCATTTACTATGCCCACCGTTTAATTTAAAGTAAATTACATTGATACGCCTTCAATAATTCTGAAATGACATTGTTACTTCTTTCATTATCTAAAATCACATTGATCTCCTTTGTTAGATAACACTGTTCTTGATATAATAAATTTGCCATCATTTCCCCTACCATCCCTACATACTTTTGCAATTCATCTCTTATCATTATCATTATCATCATCATCATCTTCTTCTTCTTCTTTTTAATCATCTCTCTCTTTTACATGTAACCACTCTGTAGCTTCACCTTTCTACCATCCTTAACCACCACAGCTCCACATAAACTCCAGCGCTACGGTTCTACCTAACCTGAAAAAATAATCCCCTCACTATCACGACTCCAACCCACTCCAAACATAATGGTGTAATGATCGGCCAATAGTCCTGAACTACCATAGGCCTAACTTACAAAACAAGGACTTGTATGATAAATAGGGCAAATTTTATTCTTTTCTGAGTGTGGAAGCTAGTATTTCTTATATTGAGTCCATTTGAAACATCCATTTAGAGCAATGCATTCTTGGATTATTATCTTACCTTGGATACTTCATTTTGACCGGCCCTAAGACTTCGGTACTTTCTTTTGATTACCCGATGATGAAAACAAGAATGTGTTTTTCACAAAATTCTCAATAAGAAAGATGGAATTTGTGCTTCATTTCAAAACCTAAGCTAGTTTTGGCCAAGTGTTTAAATCCCGTTAAAAACTCTCTTTTGAAAATTTCTTTTTGTGCTTTCTTTCGAATATTTTTGTGCTGTTCTGAGGCTCACTATTAAACTTCAAAATGAAACATTTTCTTAGGAAATTGAGCAAAGAACAGTGTGGAAATAGGAGGAAAGGAAAAAATATTTGTCAAAAAATCCTGTTTCATGCAAAATAGTCAGCTACGACCAACTTTTTTTAGCTTTGGTTGGCCAGCTAATTTTCCCAGAAACAGGGCAGTTTCGACTGAATTCTTGTTGAATGCATGTGGGTCATGCCATTTCAGATATTTTCTTGTTATATTCATGCACGAGATACACATCCACTCCCTCTATTATCTTCCTTTAGCCTCCATTGTTAAAAGGGAGATTGTGATCTTCTTAAAAGGTGGAATCCATTTTCAACCACCCTTGTCATCCCATCATCCATGTCTTCCACCTTGTCTCCCACCTCCTTGACTTAGTAGCCTTTCTTGATTGCTTATAGAGATAGAGAAAATGGAAGGGGATGGAAGAGAATGGAATTGAATTGAGAGAGTGAATTGAGAGTTAGAGAGAAAAAGAGAAAAGTCTTGAACATTGAGCTATAAGCTTAGAAATACATTGATATACCATCTTCCTATATATCAAAACCATCCTATAAATTCAGTTGTAGCCATATTCTTGAGCCTTGATCAAAAGAGAGTGACTATTGTTGAAATTGAGAGAAAAACAGAGAGTTGTAGCTCTTTCCACACATACATTGTTAAACAACCCCAAAACATCATTCTAACTAGAATTGTGAAAATTCGAACTGCGAATTGAGAACATATTTCCTAAGCCTAAGGGTGATCAAAAGAAAGTTTGGAAATCAAATTCTTCCTTGGATGGTAAATGTTTTGCACACTTTTCATTTTCTTTTACTTTTCTTGCATTTTCTCTCTTATATTGTTTTTCTTGTTTCAATTTCATGTTATAAACTTGTTGTAACCTAACTGGAAATGGTTAGTTGAGCCATTTGCATATTTTTTGTATATTTTTCTAGTGTCTGAACAAAATAGAGTTTTTGGCCAGCCAACTCATCTTTTGGCTGTCCAACCACTCTTTCCTGGACAGAACTCAGTAGCCTCTCAGTATCGAGCAGAACAGTCTCCGACAGTCTTCGAGACCCTCTGAAGCTGTTGTTTTTATTATTTTTATTTTAATTAGAGAGTGTTTGTGATGATATATTTTGTTGTAATATTTCTCCCCCTTATTCAGATTTGTATTATTCAAAGCGATGTAATAATTCCCCATTTTCACTTTTTTCTATCCCATTCTTTTATTTGTTTTCCATAGCTACATGCTGCAGTATGTTTAATCCGATTATTATCCATGTGCATCCATTTTATGCCTTACCGATCATGTCTTGAGATGATTCACATGTCATATAGTTTAGAAAGCAGATCTTTAGTTATATTTCACGAGTGAATTGCATTAAGATATTGTATATATGATCATGTTTATTTACTAATTTTGTTTTTGTGCCTATTTGCGGGACATTGGTAAATATGTAAGTTTTTATACTTTAGCATCCCACTTGTGTGTGATTTTCTTACTATGTTTAGCATCCTACTATGTAGTTATGTGCTTATTTGATATAACTCTATGCATGCCAGTGAGTGAATGTTGTGTTATTTAAGTTGGAATAAAATTGATTTTCATGATTGCACTATTCAAAGTATTTTCAAGATGATGAAATCAATCTGTTCCAAAATGGACGACATAGTCTATATTTGTTTGCTTCACATAGTAAATTTTGGGATTTATTAAATAATTGGAATATGAACATATAAAGTTAATAAAAATCATATATCATGTCTTAGTAGAGGCCGATCTTTTGATCAGGTGAGCGGGGGGTACTCAATTAATGACTTTCCACCCTCATACCTAAGGTTCCGAGCCAATCATCCTTGGTTACGACAAATAGTGGCCTTGGCACGAGTCGTGGGTTTCCTAATTGAAAATCCTAAGTGATTCGTGATTAGATCAGGATTAAAAATATTCCAATTCCCAAATATTCAAAACACACAATCTAAATCATCAAGCCCTTACAAAAGTGATTTAGATTGTTGTTTTCGAAATAAACAATAAATCGACACAAACGATTTTTACGTGGAAAAACCACAATTGAAGAACCTTCAATTGTAATAAAAACTACGAGCGAAACGTCACTAATCAATCCACTATTGAAGAAAGAAAGATTACAAAGATAACACACAAATTACCCAACTCAGTCAATTTGTCTTCAAACCTTCTGTAACTCTTTCACCAAGCCTTCGTCTTTGAACTGATTAACCTGAAGTTGAATCCACAACTTCACTTGTCGAATCAACGACTACGTACAGAATCAAACGCCTTTGAAACTCTACGTTTGAATCTTCGGAATCTACCGAAGAATAACACTCTTGTATGTATTCGATCAACCTCCTTGATATGTGCTTCTCAATTCATGAGTTTAATACTTATTCAATTTTATCAAGGAAAACTCACAAAAACCCTCCAGAAGAAAACCTTAGAAAACCTCAAAGTAGATCTGAAAACTAATCCTAGTTTTGTAGTAGAACAACTACTTATAGAAATCCTGGATTTTGAAGCTCGCTCGAGCGAAGTTTTTCTTGCTCGAGCGAGAACCTTAACTCGCATGATTTCCATAAGTGCCTTCGCTCAAGCCACGAAACCTTCACTCGAGCGAGCAATCAACTCTTTCAGGTTTTATGCAGATGCAATTCTTCGCTCGACCACATAGTCTTCGCTCGAGCGCAAATTCATCTCTTTCAGGTTTTAAGCCAGACGCAGTCCTTCGCTCGAGCGAGGAAGACAAAACAGTAAGGAAATTTTACAACTCAATTACATAAGTTGTTCGCGGGATTGACAAAACTCAGGGACCTAACAATCTCTCCCTTTGTCAATACTCGGACAAAACTTTCTAACATAATTTCCTAACCAAACGAACAAGGTACACAAACCAACTAAAAACCAGAAAAAGAAACAACTCGCAAACCAATCTTGATGGACACACATTCTGCACAAAATTAACCAATCTGCACAGCATAAACTGAGAGAGAATTTGTTATGCATCATAATAAACCATCAAGACATCATATAGTCCATACAAAAAAAAAAAAAACTAATCCAGTGCTATCTGCAAAGACACATCATGAGTAGGCAAAAACATATATCCCAAAAACATGTAAACATCATGAGTATAAGTATCCCATATACAACATATACATCACCCAAAAAACCCTGCCTGCAAAAACATATGAGTACCAGATATATACTCCCAACCCAATAATACTCCCCCTTTTTGTCCGGGAGTGACCCAAAAACAGTCATATACACCATAATCAAAACGATCCAATGAAGGAAACCAAAAACTGTGCCAGAAAAGAGAGAAACTGTGTAAAAACAACCATAGTCCAAAAACTAGGAAGGAGGAGGTGGTGGATGCTGCATCTGAAGCATAGACAAGATTTGAGCAAGCATGGTACTCTGCCGGTCAAGGCGGCCGTCAAGGGTATCGAGTCGGGCATCCAATTGGTCAAGGCGACGAGTGACAGACTGCTCAAACATCGGCAGCTGGCCGCGAAATGAGTGAGGCCGCATCTCAGGTAGATTAGGTACACCGGCAGTGGCTACTTCAAACTCCTCATCCTCTGCAAGGGGATCATCATCACCTGCACCAGAACTCCCAACCCCCGACACACTCCCCCTCACATGGGCTTGACTCTGAGAAACTGTGAGCTTTGTGATGGGTTTTATAGGATGTGCCAACTCATCATCATCAGAAACAGAAATATCAAGGGAAGTGAGAAAACGAGTAAGCAAACACCCATAAGGAAGCCCCAAAGACTTTCGACCCTCAAAGACCCCAATCATTTTGGAAACAATCATTTCTGAAAGATCAATGGGAAGTCTGTGATGAATACAATACAACACATATCCCTGGTCCTGGGTAATGTGCGAGGAATGGGTGGTGATATGCAGATTCGCACACACAATGATATTCATAAGACGGAACCGAGGAAGCAACTCATTTTGCTAAATGAGTGCCCCAGCAAGCCAAGTCCGGTCAACACCACATAATTCAAACGCAACACAATCAAAATCAACACCGAATCGAGTAAGAAATGGAAAATGAAAATTACCAACTTCAGGAAGATCAAGAAAAACCCGAAAAACATCACTAGTGATAACTAGAGATTTTTTCCTAACCCAAGTGGTAAAGGAGGCCGGAATTTCTTTTTGAATGGAATGGATGTTGCAATAAAATTCCCGGATAAGACTCAAATTTTGTGGCCCTGAAAAATGCAACACTTGATCACCGCCCAATGAATCAAATAAGGACCGAATGGTAAGAATCTCAAAAGCACTAGGAAGGACATTTCTTTCTAAATGGACTTTCTGAGTGGAAAACGACTCCCGAAACAACTTAGACTTTTCTTTAGACTCGAATTTGTCAGCGTTGAAAGAAGAAAGGGAAACAATGGTTTTACGACGCTTGGATGAGTCAACCATGACTAGACAACCCAATAACAATAACAGAAAAACCCCCAAAACAAACAGAAGTAGTCAACAAAACACATTAGTTCAGAATGGTTAGAAAAATAAGCATAAACCTGTAGCAAAATCTAAATGTTAAGAACAACAGACTAAGCATAAGTATCCCAGACACAGACAAAACACCAAGAGAATATGAAGAAAAACAGAAAATCAAAGGACAAAACCACAAATTAAACACAAAAACAATAAAATAAAACTCTAAGCAAACAAATTAAAAACAACCCAATGGTTAGAAAAATAAGCATAAACCTGTAGCAAAATCTAAATGTTAAGAACAACAGACTAAGCATAAGTATCCCAGACACAGACAAAACACCAAGAGAATATGAAGAAAAACAGAAAATCAAAGGACAAAACCACAAATTAAACAAAAAAAAATAAAAATAAAACTCTAAGCAAACAAATTAAAACAACCCACAGAAATGAAAAACCCCAAATGTTAAACCCTAGCAAACAAAAACTAACACAATGCTCCAACTGACTAACCTTAGAGACAAAAGAGAGACAAAAATCAGTAAGAAATAACCAAAAGCAACAAGAATGAAACCTAGAGTAAAACAGAGCATATGCAGATTCACATGACAAACGAAGAAGAAAAAAAATAAAGGAAAAAAAACTTACCAACGACGGAGAATGCACAAGAGGGAACAGAAAAGCCCCAAACCAAGAGAGAAAACCTCGACGAGGAGGACCCAGAGGAGGTCCAGAATGGAGAGCACAAAAACCCTAGGAGAGAGAGAGAGAAGGAAATACGAAGAGGTGGGAAAAAAATAAACTGGAAAAAGACACAGTTTTAGAATATGAACCATGATAGGTCGCTCGAGTGAGAGACTTACTCGCTCGAGCGAGGACAATAATGCATAAGGGTTCGCTCGAGCCAAAAACACACACTCTCAGGTTTAATGCAGTAGCAGAAGCACGCTCGAGCGAGGACTCCATCGCTTGAGCGAAGAAGAGAAAAAAACAAAACCAAAAAAACTCTTTTTTTTTTTTAATTTTTTTATTTTAAATTTGAAAACAAAAACAAAGATACTCAAAATCATGAAGTGTGACCTGAAACACAAGTAGATGATCACATTTGGCCAAAAATGAGACTAAGATGAAATAATCCGCACATCATGAATCCTGTAAACTTGCAATTTTAAAAAAAAACAATGACACTGGAAATCATGAGCAAAGTAGATAAAAGTAAATGCGGAGGCTCCCCCTCAGTCCCTATTTTTCATTTTTTTTTCAAAATTTTTCTTTCTTGTGGCACTCACTGGTGGCATTCACGCTCAAGAGTATGGAAACCAAACCAGAAAAGAATGAAATAAAAAAGGATGGCCTGGTTGGTGCCTCTGAGGTAGCCTTTTCCTAATGCCCGGACTTCAAGAATTGAGGGAGAAACCGTGGAAGTGAAAAATGATGGTAGATGGTTAAGAGATTCAACATCACCCATGATATACTAGTATCGGTCAATTCCACTGTAAAAGTACAAGAAACACTATTAGTGGTCCATAGAGAACTTTGATCACTTGTGCGGAACCCTTGCAAATTTATCTCAAGGATGTGTACAGAATGAGATCATGAGGTTAATGAGCATGGGCATTCAAAATGAGCTATGAACAATGAACAATGTGATCTTGTAAGCAGCATGAGTAGTGTACATATAAAGTTGGATGCAAGACAAACAGATATCAATGACAATGAGATTATAGCATCCAAGCACGCATAAAGCCAAACACTCACACCTCCTCAAGGAACAGGTAACACTCTAGTGATTGAGCATAACACCCAAGGTCTTTCTAAGGAACTCAAACCGAAGAAGATCAAGGGGTTTTGTAAAAATATCAGCTTTTTGATGCTCAGTGGGAACATGCTCAAGAACAACAAGGCCCTCTTCCACTAACTCTCGAATAAAAAATGATGACGAATGTCAATGTGTTTGGTGCGAGAGTGTTGGACAGGATTTTTGAAATGTTTATGGCACTTGTGTTATCACAGAAAAAAGAGTGAGAGTGTTCTGTTCTATCCCATAGTCATGAAGCATTTGCTTCATCCACAACATTTGTGCACAACAACTTCCTGCAGCAATGTACTCAGCCTCAGCAGTCGAAAGAGAGATGGCATTTTGCTTTTTACTATGCCAGGAAACCAGATTATTCCCAAGGTAAAAACACCCCCCGGATGTACTCTTCCTATCATCAGCACACCCTGCCCAGTCGGCATCAGAAAAAACCAGTAATTTCAGCTGTAGTATCAGTAGAAAACCAAACCCCATACCCCAAGTCCCATTAACATATTTGATGATGCGTTTGACCGCAGAAGAGTGAGACTCTTTAGGACTGGCTTGGTAACGGGCACACAAACACCGACACTGAAGGAAATATCAGAACGACTGGCTGTGAGATACAAAAGACTCCCTATCATACTCCTATAAAGGGTAGGATCTACATCAATACCAGAGGAGTCTTTGGAGAGGTGAAGACTGGTGCTCATGGGAGTGCGTGCATATTTGGCAGTCTCAAGACCAAACTTTGACACAAGATTTTTAGCATACTTAGTATGAGAAACAAACATACCCAAAGGAGACTGTTTAATTTGAAGACCCAAGAAATAAGACAACTCTCCCATTACGCTCATCTCAAACTCATGTGTCATGCAATACAAAAAATATTTCACAAGATGATCAGTAGTGGATCCAAACACAATATCATCAACATAAATCTGAGTAACAAGAATATGAGACTTAGTATGTTTCACAAATAGAGTCTTATCCACACTACCCCTTTGAAAGTCATTATCAAGAAGAAAGGTAGTAAGTCTATCATACCAAGCCCGAGGGGCTTGTTTCAACCCATACAAAGCCTTGTCCAACTTGTAGACATGGTTTGGACATTTAGGGTCCTCAAACCCTTTTGGTTGCTCAACATATGCCTCTTCTTTCAAAGTACCATTCAGAAAAGCACTTTTCACATCCATTTGAAACAATTTAAAACCAAGAAAACATGCAACACCAAGTAAAATACGAATAGATTCGAGACGTGCAACTGGGGCAAACGTCTCATCATAGTCAACACTCTACTTGTGTGTAGCCTTGAGCAACCAACCTGGCTTTATTCCTAACCACAATACCATTCTCATCAGATTTATTTTAAAGATCCACTTGGTACCTATCACATTCATGTCTCTAGGTCTGGGAACTAGAGTCCAAACATTGTTACGTTCAAATTGACCTAATTCTTCATGCATAGCATTGACCCAACTATCATCTAGCAAGGCCTCTTTAAAATTCTTAGGTTCAATTAAAGAAACATAACACATATGTGATACCTCATCCCGAATCTGTCTTCGGGTTTTCATTCGATCCGATACACTTCCAATCACCTGTTGAGCTGGATGATTCAGTTTCACCCTTGCTGATGGTTTGAACTCAGGACTTGTAGTGACAGAAGCATCAGGAGTGATGTCTCTTTGTGCACTCTTTGGACTTGAACTTACCTGTGAGGATGGTGCTGTCACAACTTCTTGTGCTTGGACCTCAGCTTCTCTTTGACTTTGTGGTTCAGTATCCAGGATTGGAGACTCACCATTGTCATCCTCATTTGTTGCTGGAGTAGGTGAACCTGTGTCATCTATAACCACATTGATAGATTCCATTAAAGAAGAAGTTCGCAGGTTATAGACTCGAAAAGCCCTACTAGTGGTTGAATACCCTAGAAAAATACCTTCATCACTTCGGGAGTCAAATTTGCCCAAAGGCTCTCTATCTTTGAAAATGTAACACTTACTCCCAAAAGTTTTGAAGTATTTTACATTAGGTTTCAATCCCTTCCACAATTCATATGGAGTTTGTAAAGTGCCGGGCCTTAAATACACGCGATTTATGACATAAACAGCAGTATTTAGGGCTTCAGCCCAAAACTTTGGAGGAAGTTTCTTACTAAGGAGCATGACCCTAGCCATTTCTTGAACAACTCTGTTCTTCCTCTCAACCACTCCATTTTGTTGTGGAGTAATAGGTGCAGAAAATTCATGCTTAATTCCATGCATATCACAAAAATCCGAAAACGAACTATTTTCAAACTCACGACCATGATCAGTTCGGATTCTTATGATACGCCCAATGGAAACACCCTGTTCATTTTGGATTTTAAGGACTAAGGCCTGGAAAGCATCAAACGTATCAGATTTTTCCCTTAAAAAATTTACCCACGAAAATCGAGTAAAATCATCAACAGTTAAAAAAATGTATCTTTTACCTCCGATGCTTTCAGTGCGAGTAGGTCCCATTAAGTCCATGTGAACCAATTCAAGAGGACGTTTGGTTGTAAAGCTGTTCACCTTTTTATGAGGGGCACGGGTTTGCTTTCCAAGTTGACATGGTCCACACACATGGTTTAGATTCTTACCCAGTTTAGGTACTCCTCTCACAAGCTCTTTGTTGGCTATCTTAGTTAGGTCTTTGAAATTCATGTGACCTAATCTTTGATGCCACAAATCAATGTTACTTATAATAGCAGAGTGACAAGTGAGATCATTAGTAGTAACAATCCCATAGCAGTTATCAGATATGCGAACCCCATGCAAGACAGTATTTCCCTTTTTATCCAAAATTTCACATTTATTTTTGAAAACAATACTTCATGATGGGAATCACACATTTGACTAATGCTCAACAGATTTGCTTTAAGACCATCAACAAGTAAGGCATTTTCAAGCTTGGGAAGACCAACAACACTTATAGAGCCCTTACCAATGACTCTGGAAGTGCCGCCATCTCCAAAGGTAACAATTCCTCCTTCATATTTTTCAAGGGAGGTGAAGTAGGATTTGTTACTGGACATGTGACGAGAGCACCCACTATCAAGATACCACATGTGTGAGTCACGTGCTTTTAGAGCAGTGTGAACAACTAAACAAGTCAAATCATCTTTTCTCACCCAAATCTTTTTGGTCTTGTCAAAATCAGGTCTAGTGGTCTTGTAAATGTCTTGGCGTGAACACCCTCATGAATCTTGGTATTTTGCCTAGACATGTAAGGTTGTCTCCTAACCAAAAAGTATTCGAATTTCTACCCTTTTGAGACACCTTACCAAACAATTCAAAGCAATAAGGACAATGTGGCCATACCTACCACAGTGATGACAAATAAAAAGGTTTTACCTCCCTTTTGTTGATCTTACCCCCTTTAGGTAGATGAAGAGAGGGATCACCCTGGTCTACCTTCAACTTTCCCTTTGCTTGAGTCTTCAGGTCATGTGAAGTAGAGGCCTGTCCCTTGTGAGCTGTCGCACCATAGCCTAGCCCACTTTTGTCACAACCCTTTTGTTGAGACCCGAGGATGTCTTCTAAGATTTGGAACCTTTGTTCCACATGGCAATTGTGGCTCTAGCAATACGGAGTTCTTCATCTTTCTGACAGACTATCTCTTCCAATGTAGCTTGTGACATCTCAAGGCTTTCAAGCTTCTCTTCATATGTGGAATACACTTTCAGAAGTTCATTCCTTTCAGTTTCACAGGATAGAAGTTTTCCACATAGGTCTTGCCTGTCACTTGAGATCTTGATGACATTCTGCTTTGCTGCTACAAGTTCTCCTTTTAGCTTGACATTCTCGCTTTCACATGCTTTGAGCTTGAGAGTGAGTTTGTCATTGATTTTAGACAGATTCAGAGATTCATCATAAAGCTTTTCGTAAGCTTGTTGTAGATCATCACCAGTAATCTCATCATTGTCTTCAGATGTTTCATCATCATCTTTTTGCTCCTCATTCTTCTTGACCTCATCCAGTCAGGCAACTAAGGCAGAAAAGTTGCTGGATGGTAGTGAAGGTGAATCTCCTCTTTCATGAAATTGGCTCAGAATTTCCCATGCATCTTTAGCTTTTGTGCAGTGAGCAACCCGTTGCTGTTCTTCATCAGAAATTGCTCCACAAATAGTAATCAGGGCTCTCTGATTGCTCGGATTGTCAGCACTTTCTGTATCTTCTTCAATGGCTTGCCAGCCTTCTGGGTCAAAAGCTCTCAGAAACGCCCTCATTCTGATCTTCCAATACAGGTAGTTACTCTCATCAAAGGTGGGAGCATGATGCAGGTTCTGTCCACGAGCTAATTCCACTGGCTTTGGAAGAGGTTCAGTGAAAGTGGACCAAAATGCCATGAAACCACTATCCCCATCTTTACCGGATTCAGGTTCTTTGGGTTCTTGCTCCGACCCGCTTTCATCATCCCAAGTCATAGTGTAGACTTTCTTTCGATTCTTTTTCGAAGGGCATTCAAGGGCAATATGACCAAACCCTTGACATTCATAGCACTTGACCCCTTGCCCCTTTACAATCTTCTTTTCAGTTTTTGGAGCAAGTTTTGGTGGAAAAGTTTTGGGTTTTTCATTACTTTGTCTTTTGAAATAGGGTCTCTGAAATTAGGCTTCTTTTTCTTCAAAATTTTTTTAAAACTGTTTAGTAAACATAGCCGTCATCTCAGACTCTAAATCAAATTCAGTTTCCGGAGTTTTTGCAGTCTCATGAGCACTAGTGAAAGCCACACTATCTTTTTGTTTTTTCTTTGAAATCTGGTGGGCTTCATAAGTCTGCAAGTTTCCAACCAACTGATCAAGCTTGAGGGTATCAACATTCTGAGCCTCCTCAATGGCTGTCACTTTTGATTGGAACCTCTCGGGTAATGACCTCAAAATTTTTCCAACAACTTTAGCTTCAGGGATTTTTTCACCGAGTGTGAAACAGGAATTCACAATATCACTAAGTTTTGCATAGAAATCATCAAACGTCTCATCATCGCGCATAAAAAGGGTTTCAAAGGCAGAGGTGAGACGTTGAAGTTTTGACCTTTTGACAGAAGTAGTACCTTCGTGAATCGTTTCAAGAATGTCCCAAGCCTCTTTTGCTACCTCACACGTGCAGATACGACGAAACTCTTCAGGTGTGACGGAGCAAAACAGGGAATTGAGAGCCTTACTGTTCCAACTCGAGTTTTGGTAATCAGTTGTGTCCCATTTATCAAGGGGTTTAGGAATATCAACACCATCAATGGTGACAGTAGGTTCACTCCACCCATAGATCACGCAGTGCCAAACTTTCTCATCGATGGATTTTAAAAACGCTCTCATACGAGCTTTCCAATAAGAATAGTTTGTACCATCGAGTAAAGGAGGTCTATGGGTCGAGTTACCTTCACGAATAGAATTCATATCACTAGTCACACAAAATCACACTCCTATAGTTTTGATAAAAACAAAAAGTGACCTGCTCTGATGCCAATTGAAAATCCTAAGTGATTCGTGATTAGATCAAGATTAAAATATTCCAATTCCCAATCATTCAAAACACACAATCTAAATCATCAAGCACTTACGAAAGTGATTTAGATTGTTGTTTTTGAAATAAATAATAAATCAACACAAATGATTTTTACGTGGAAAAACCACAATTGAAGAACCTTCAATTGTAATTAAAAAACCATGGGTGAAACGCCACTAATCAATCCACTACTGAAGAAAGAAAGATTACAAAGATAACACACAAATTACCCAACTCAGTCAATTTGTCTTCAAATCTTCTGTAACTCTTTTACCAAGCCTTCGTCTCTGAACTGATTAACCTGAAGTTGAATCCACAACTTCACTTGTCGAATCAACGACTACGTACAGAATCAAACGCCTTTGAAACTCTACGTTTGAATCTTTGTTATCCACCGAAGAATAACACTCTTGTATGTATCCAATCAAACTCCTTGATATGTGCTTCTCAATTCATGAGTTTAATACTCATTCAATTTTATCAAGGAAAACTCACAAAAACCCTCCAGAAGAAAACCTTAGAAAACCTCAAAGTAGATCTGAAAACTAATCCTAGTTTTGGAGTAGAACAACTACTTATAGAAATCCTGAAATTTGAAGCTCGCTCGAACGAGAACTTTAACTCGTGTGATTTCCATAAGTGCCTTTGCTCGAGCCACGAAACCTTCACTCGAGCGAGCAATCAACTCTTTCAGGTTTTATGCAGACGCAGTTCTTCGCTCGAGCCACATAGTCTTCACTCGAGCGCAAATTCATCTCTTTTAGGTTTTAAGCCAGACGCAGTCCTTCGCTCGAGTGAGGACTCCTTCGCTCGAGCGAGGAAGACAAAACAGTAAGAAAATTTTACAACTCAATTACACAAGTTGTTCGAGGGATTGACAAGACTCAGGGACCTAACACTAATTTTCTCAAAACATTAGTTGGCGACTCTGAGATCTGACGACACAGTTCATTTTCTAGCAAAGGTTTTTGCAATAAAATGGATTTTCTATAAAAATTGCCAAATCTAGACTCTCATTTATATTTCACATTAACACGCGCGGGTACCCCTCAGGCATGTTACAGTTTCTGGCGACTCTGCTAGGGATATTTTGAAACCTTGACTCAAACTCTATGATATTAATTTTATTTTCAATTATATGTTTGTTGCATTTTATGCATTGGTGTGCCTAAGTCCCGTGCTCGTCACCTGTCATCTTGGACAACTATTTGGCTTCGGGTGGATAGATGGACATGAGCTCTAATATGGTGGGAGCACAAGCCTTAGAATTGGGATCACCATGCACCACTTGAACTGCCGAATTGGGTAGGTATATCTGTGTCTCGCTAAGTACCCATTTTGACCAAGACTGATCTAGTGCATGTAGTAAGCTCTGGCAACTTCCAAATTAAGGCAGGATGCTAACCCATTTCAGGATGTATGGTGCCGCTTGTATGAATAGTGAAATCCTAGATCATGTCATATCTAGGGCATGATAACCCTACCCCCCATAGGGGTGTTTGTTCTCTTTACTACTATGTGCAATGTATGGGATCTGAGGTTCTCAAATTTGATCAGTGGGTTAGGCATATCATTTTGAGGAGTCGAGTTCAGTGTGCATTGATCAATTGAGCCAAAATGCTGTCGAAATATTGATTGAGAGTTTCGTTTTGTTTTTACTAGGTCGTTGTAGCACTATAGCTTTAGAACGGTCTAATATCCCCTAAGTTTTGTGGACTCACACTGATAGACTTAGTAGAATTGCAGATTTGGTTCAAGGACAGCCATTGTTAGTTTTCTTCTGCTAGTTATAAGGAAGAAAGTTAAAACCTCATTGTCAGAACCTCGCCAGCCAGAATTTCTAGGATCTATGATGGATCAACCTTCAATGGTGATGAACCAACCTTCAGTGGTAATGGACCCACTTCCTGTATTAACGGACCCACCTCTTGTAGTGACAGACCAACCTCCAACAATAATAGACCAACCTCTGCTAGATATAAAAAACATTTTGTTATCTCTTCAACAAAGGATAGATGCTATTACCAACAAGGTTATTGCTAACCCGTGAGGCTCTTGCCGAATTGCAATGCCCATCTGGGGCATTCACATCTCATCAACCTCCAGTGGTTCATTCGGTTCTAGAACTACCTTTGCCAGTTGGAGAATTTCATGAACCACATCTAAAAGGAGATCTTAGGGTTCTCACACAAACAATGGGAAGACTTTTCCCCACGGACATTAATGAAGTTGACCTGACTATGCTGAAAATATCCAAACTGAAAAAAATGTTCGAAAAATCATAAAGGATCAATTCCATTCCAGACATCAAGGATGGGCTTACAGAAACAATTGTGAGGTTGCTTGAGTGGTTCAAAATGAAACACATGGATAGATTTGATGGGGTTGGTGACCCTATGGTTCACATTTGCCTCTTCTCAGACATCCTGAAGCCGATGGGTCTATCTTGGGCTTAAAAGTTTTCCTTGTTTGGGAGAACTTTATCTAGTGTAGTTGCCATCTGGTATGCCAAGTTGGAGGACTCAGTAAAACAGAGTTGGGAGAAGTTAGCCAAGGCTTTCGTCACCCAATATTCTTATAACACCCAGATTGAGGTAACCACCGGGGAACTAGAGGCAACCCGACAAAAGCCCAACGAGAGCTTCATGGCATTTCTCACCAGGTGGAGGGCAAAGGTAGCCATGATGACAAATCAACCCTTGGAAAAAGATCAAGTCCGTATGGTGGTCAAAAATCTTCATGGAAGATTACTGCAGAAGATGATAGTTTTTCCCCTCTCAACTTCAAGGACCTCAATGAGAGTAGGGTTGAAATTGAGGATGCTATCAAACAAGGGATCATTACAGAAGGAAACAAGCCCATAAGAAAGATGTTCAATTGCAGTTCCAATGCTATTGTCGGCAGTAGCACAGCTGCCAACTATATACCCTCAGATATCAACACTATCACCACTTTCACCAAAATGACCAACCCTTTGCTGATATCGACCCACAACCAACCACTTCAACTCGACCTCAAAACTGAAGGTTTCACTTGCCATGGAAATTCTATTGGAAAAGGGGCACCTCAAGCTCCTTGATCCCCAACCCCTTCCTAATCCACTTCTACGAAGCTAGGATCCCACCAAGTACTGTGCTTTCCACTAGCAATACGATCATGATACTAACTGTTGCTTCTAACTTCATCATGGGATTCAAGATCTTATTGATAATAAGATCATAGCTCCACCTCAAAAACCCAATTCATTACCCCCATGACCAAGTCCTCCCGCCTTCTTATCCCAACCTAATCCATACACTACCATTCACCTACAACTGCAGCATATACATCACACCTTCCCATCTACCTAAACCCGAGGTGTTTATTCTAGAAAGCATTGGTTTATTCATGATATATGCACCTCGATTCTAGCCAAAACCCCAACACCCCATGGTGGCAAATGATTTGGAGCCAGAATTGGGCATTATAGTAGATAGTCTCACGGGCATGCACTTTCCTCTTTATAGTTTCCTTGAGCCATGGATTGATCAAGAAGCAAAGAAGTGCTAGAAAAGTTTTGGGTCTGACACTGGCTGAATCTATGATAGATTTTGAAACTAGCGCGGGACCAGTAAACTCGGGGGATAGTATGATTATTGTTATGAATGGGGATGGACCACCTGCTGATTGCACAAATCTTGTTCCAAACATGGTGGATGGCACACATTATTTTAGTAATTTGCGAATGTTTCCATTTTACTTTTTGAATTGGGTGTTGAGTCTAAACCTGATTTCACCAAGTCTGTGGAGCTGGAATCAGGATCGAGTTAGTCTTGTAAGTCAAAGTCTAGTGATTTCGGGAGGTGATACATCATTGTCCTTTTTGTGTCTGTCTTTTCTTTGCTTTCGAGTCTGTTTCAACCATTGAGCTATGATTAAAAGATGCAGTAATTTTTGCCTACTTCTATGTGCCTTTAAATCATTGCATTGACCAAAATTTTTAAAACTTTTTCCACAACTTTGATAAAAACTAAGAGGAAGGAATTTCTCAGGATTTATAAAATTTGATCAACTGAGAGGAAGAGAGGTGTGCTAAGCCCTTAATGTAGGTATTAAGAAGGATTCTGGCTTGGTCCAGATTGGTTCTACATTGTCTTCAGAGGAGCACAAGCAGTTAGTCGCTTTATTAAAAGATTTCAAAAAACTTTTTTTTGCATGGTCCTATGAAGACATGCCTGGAATTGATCTTGAGATTGTACAGTATATAATCACTCTTGATGTTGGGACCCGATCCCCTTATCTTTCAAACCGTGATTCAGAATGTTCAATAATCAACCAGAATATGAGGCTTGCATAGCCGTATTGGAAGTAGCCCTTGAACTAGGGGCAAAAAGGTCGGATGTGATCAAAGAAGGCTTGCATAGTTGGATCAGAAGCAACCGTTGAACTAGGGACAAAAAGGTCAGATGTGATCGAAGAAGGCTTGCATAGCCAGATTGGAAGCATCCCTCGAACTAGGGGCAAAAAAAAAAAAAAAAAAGGCCAGATGTGATCAAAGATTCAAACCAGGATTTGACTTTCTTGCTGGTCTCCTGGAATTTGAGAGAAGAAGATATAGTGCTGAAGGACAATCGAGTTTCTACCCACGACCTTAGGGGCAAATTCAAATCCATTTGGCCGAGTCCTTACATCATCAAGTGTATATGTTCAAGTGTAGCAACCATTCTCATAGATTTATATGGCCTAGAGTTCTCACAACCAATCAATATGGACAAACTAAAAAGTACTATCCTTGAGAGGTTAGCTGGGCCAAAAACCAGGAAGGGCGACCTAGACAAAAGTTAGAGCAGACAAATAAAATAAAATGATGAAAAATGAAAAAAGAAAACAAAATGCTCACAAGGTTGGAAACCCGAAAAGGGTAGCTTTGGCAAAAATTAGATCACAAAAGGAGAGAGTTAATACCCGAGTGAACCTTCACCCAGGGACTAAGTAAGGCCTGATTCCTATCTTTGGGCTACGTAGTGTCACGACCCAAATCCGCCCCTATGGGTTTAGACTGTGTAGACACTCCATTTTGATCGCCTTTAAGACTTGGGCGCCTCATTCTGAACACTCGATGATGAAATGTTACACTGTGCAATTGTTTGAATCTTCAGTAAAAGAATTCAGTTTTGATCTTCAAATCCAAACCATGCACCCCATTTTGACCAAAATGTTTTAGACCCTTAAAAATCCTCTTTTCAAACTTTAGACCTGGTCGTGGGTATTTTGAGCCTAGCCGTGGGTATTTAGACCCAGCCGGATCTCATAGGTAGCAAGACCAAAATTGTACAGTCTCATGGCCGGCCTGCCATGTTCAACGACATCAGATATTTTACAGCAGCCAGCTGTCCCCATGTGAATGCTTTGGCACAACTGTCTTTTTACAGATATTTCTGACGTGAGATGTTGTTTTTCTATAAATACAAGCCCCTCCTCATGGTTTGGGGTTAGAAAAATCTTCCAAGAGCCCAAGGCTTGGCCAACCATCTTCTTTATCCTCTTGGAATATAGATACACAATACATACACCATACAAGCTTAAACTTGAAGCTTTTGCTGAGATTCTTGAACATAATTTTAGCCCCTTGAGAGTTCTTAGTTTGTGGTTTGTGAACTAGGAAGCTCTTCCTCTCTTTCAAGAGGTAAACTTTGAACTTTTTCACCATCTTTTGTCTCTCTTTTCTTTGTCTTTACAGAGCTATTTCAGAGCTATTTTAAGCTTAAAAATGTGATAAAAGCTTTGTTAAAAGTGAGTTAGCTAGCCACACTTTCATTGGCTAGTTCACTTGTTGTGCACCCCTTTGTTTTCTTTCATTTTTTTTTTTTTGCTTTCTTTTCACTTTATTTGATAAATTTTAGTACCTTTTTAGCACTAGTTTTGGGTTGTTTTTGTGTGATATAAATTGAATATGGGCTTACAAAAAGGTCCTAATCCTCCCTACTACTGTGCTTTTACTTATTATGCTTTAAATATAATATTTGTGTTGTTGTAAGCCCTCTCAGATTTGGTGTGTTTAGGATATAGCGGCCAATCTGTCGAGTTGATCATTTTTTGCTTTCATTATGTCTCTTGGAACCTTGTAGTAGCTTCCGTGTTCAAAGTGTTGAAAAACTCTCTTTTCAATCATTTTTAACACATGGAAATGGATGTCTCATCCTTGTTCCATGAAAAATAGGAGTTGTCAACAACTTTGACAAGTTGTGTATTTAAGCTTTAATAGGTAGATGGTTTCCTGTTGTTTTTCCTTACTTGCTTTGTTGCTCCTAGAGTGCTCTTGCTTGAGAAGTGTTGAAAACTCTTTCTTAGTTCCACTTTGTAGCATGGAAAGGGATGTTTCATCCCTATTCCATGAGTAGGGAGATGAGTTGACGACACTTTTTGAGTTCTTACTTTTGTTCATTTTGGTTGCTCTATGATCGTCATGTACTATCTTGTGACTAGATGATTTGTGAGTGAAGCATTCCTACCTCTGCTCTGAGAAATTTCATGATAGGAAGAAGGTGAGGAGTATAGCACTTTTTTTGTGTTTTCCTTTTGCTTTCAAAGATCATCATGCAACAAATTTGCAATGATTGATGATTTGGGAAACAAACCAACTCTCTCCTTGAAAATTCTTCATGACAGGAGAGAGCAGGAATGATAAACATCCTTCGAAAACCCTCTGTTTTGCTCTGTTTCAATTCTGTCACTGTTGGTACTTCTCCAGAATTAGTGGCCGGTTGGCCAGTCTCTTGCACGGTCGACTAGTTCAGCAGATCGACCGACCACAATCTTTTACGGTAGTGGTGGTTTTTTTAGCAAGCCCAGTAGAGGGCATGACCGTATTTTATTAGACCTGGCCAAGCCTCATTGTGGACCAGCTAGGCTTCAGAGTGTGCAAATAGTAAACTATTGGAAGAACAAAGCATTGGCTGAGGGTAAAACAGAGCGGCTCCTGGTATTGAGTAGAGAGGGTTTCTGAAGGATGGTTTCGCTCGCTTGCATGCTGTCCTTATTTTTGTTTCTTTCATATTTATTGTTGTCATATTCATATATGTAATACTTAGTTAATTCATTTGGTGTTGTAATAATTAGTTGATTAGGCCATTCGGACCCTCTTGTGCGAGGGCAAACTTGTAATCTTTGTATGTCTTCCAACTCCAATTTCTTTCTCCATTTCATTTACATGCTTACCGTGGTTGCATATTGTATCATGTTTTCATTTCATATTGTTGCCATGCTTTGCATCCATTTTAGCACGCATTAAAATTTGGCTCATCATATATAATGTTTTACTACTTCCCACTTCCTAAATGATTATGTGCGCTCCCTCATGCTGTGAGTTACTTCACATGTCATGTTAATAAGCCGAACCTAATTGTTGCATTCTTGTATGTGTTGCACTAGTCATGTACATCATTAGGATCATGTATTTTTCTAATTGTTTTCTTTTCTTTTGCTTGCCTTGGAGTACTAGGGGAGCATTTTTGCTTTAGCATTACATGTGTGTTTGTGTTTCCATGTCAAGCACACCACCCTAAGGCTATGTGCTTATTTGAAATACCTCTTTGAATGCCTGTGGATGAAGGCTATTTTGCTTAAGATTGGAATGGCTTTGATTAGTGTATATGTGAGCTCACTTTTGCAAGTAGCACATATTCAAGCCTCTTTTCAAACAAACATGAAATCAAAGCATTCCAAAGTGGGTGACGTAGTCAATACTTGTGTGCCTCACATAGTAAGTTAACATAATTATCAGAACATGAACATATACTGTCCATAAAAATCACATCATGGTTAGTAGAGGCCGATCTTTGATCGAGTGAGTGGGGTACTCAATTCATGACCTTTCCCTCTCATACCTAAGTTCCCGAGCCAAGACATTTTCGTTATGATGGACAAGTGGCCTTCGGCACGAGTCACGGGTCTCCGAAATTTCCCAAAAATATTTAGGTGGCGATTCTGAAATCTGGCAATGCAGTCCATTTTTGGCATCTCTGATGATTAATGGATTTTCTAAGATTTGCCGGACTAGGACTCTCATTCTGTTTTCTATTTCACATTGCACTTGTGAAACCAGATTCAGAACCACGAGAGTCTGAGAGCTATCTTACCCGAGGAGACTAACCTCTTTGAGGAGCGTGAAAAACTAGCTACAGTTTCTAGTGAATCTGCTGGGGATTTTAGAGAACTTGACTTGGACTTCATGATGTGACATTTTATTTACAGATATATGTTCATTGCATTGCATTTGTATGGTGCTCTAAGTCACTGTGTTTACCATCTGATATCCTGGATGACTTGCGAGAGGCTTACCAAAAGCGTGCCAAAAGGCTGGTTGGACATAGGCAATGTCATGTTAGGAACACAACCCTTGGATCTGGGTTACTGTTGTACCGCTTAATCTTCCTTTCAGTTTTCAGTGTTAGGTATGAGAGGTATATTAGGTAACCTTGCCGAGGTATCCTTTTGACCAATTGGCCTAGTGCATATAGTAAAGCTCTAGTGATTGTTCCAACATAGGACAGGATGCTAACTCGTGTGCAAGTTTTTCTGAAACCACTTGTTTGACGTAGTAAACCTCTAGATCATGCCAAAGCTAGGACATGGTAACCCTACCCCCTCATAGGGGTGTTTTGGCTCTCTTTACCTGTTATGTGCTCTATAGGGAATTTATACAGGGGTTACCTAGTTCATATCAGTGGTTCAATTATATCAGTTTGGGGGGAGGGGGGGGGAGGGCAAAATTTAGTAGGGAGTACAGTCATTTCGCTGTGATCATATCTGTTGAAAATTGGGGCGAAGGTGTTGTCTATTTTCTCTTTCGCTAGGTAGTCTTCGAACAATAGCTTCAAAAGGGTCTAATATCCCCTAGGTGTTTTGGATTCGTGTCGATAGACTTTGTACGATTAGAAATTTAGTTCAGGAACAGCTAGTGTTTGCTTCACCGTCACCAGTGGCAAGACGAAGGAGAGCCAGATAGGGTTCACCGGTTCCACTGTTTTGGCATTCACCAGTTAGATCACCTTTATTCAGAGCACAATTATCCACTCCTATCATGGCTCAGCCTCCGACAAATCTAGAGGATTTATTGACCCGTTTTCAACAATCAGTAGATTTGCTCCAGCAAGATATGGCCTAACAAACTGAGATACTGTAGAAAATGATATTCAATTTTAAGGACCTCCATGAAATTGGGGTTTCAAGGATGCTATTATGGAAGGTAATGAGCCTATGAGGAAGAATGTTGTTCACTATTCCAATGCTATTACTAGTGGTAGCACAGCTGTGAAATGCTTAAAAGTAAATGTTGTCACCATTCCCATAAAAAACCCTTCTCAAGCTTGAAATTTTCATCCTCTTTACATGGCTCTCTCTCAAATTTTGAAAATGCTACTAGAAAAAGGATACCTAAAGCTCTTAGAACCCCGACCCCTCCCAAGTCCTCTTCCATCACGACATGACTCAACGAAATACTGTGGCTATCACCAATAACACGGTCATGATACAAACCGTTGCATTCGCCTCCGTCATAAGATTCAGGATCTTATTGACGAAGAGATCATAGCTCCACCAAAAAGACCTCAGGCTACCACTAACCCATTACCTCTATACCTCAACCTAATCCATGCACTGCCATCCACTGCCATCCACCTACTACCCCAGCATATACATCACCCTAGCCCATTTACCCAAGCCCATTTACCCAAGCCCAAGGTGTTCATTCCAGAAAGCACGTACTTGTGTATGATGGATGCATTTGAACCCCAATCATCTTAAACCCCATCAAATACACCGCGGGCACTAATGACCGAGCCCACTACTTCTGAGCTGATGAGCATGATTGAAGATCTTTAGAGAATTATGGCAGATTTAGCCTTTGGGATCTTGGCTCTATCATCGACCATATCACATGCCAGAAATTTCACGTCAAAAAGCTCCCCAATCTTGGGGTGAGCTACAGTTGGAAATGGCCAACCCCAAGCTATCTCAAGTCTGGGTGATGACATGTCAACAACAAATGGGCCTTGCTCTGATATAGCCACCCAATCCCTTGGCAAAACTGAAGCAAGTGGCAAGAACAAGGCCGGAACAAGTGTTGATCCCTATGCACATCTTCGGTGTGCTATTGAGACTTTGAAGGTCAAAGGGATGAACAAGCAGCAAGTGCCAACAATTGTTACAAAGACTGTGGATGACACTTTTGTCACTCAGGTTGGGGGCATTTTGAATTCGGGGATAAGCCAGGAAAAGGGATGTCATACTAGAAACACCCCTTTCAGCTTTAATCCTACATCCGCAGGAGATCTCCAAACCCAATCAACACCTGCCAACCCCTCTGTTAATACTTCTAAGACTGGTAACTGCACCTTCAATCCCCTTTACATGACCTTATCTAAAGCTCTCCAAATCCTCATAGGACAAGGCCATCTCAAACCCTTTGACGCTTGGCCTCTCCCTGATCACCTTCTAGCCAGGCATGATATTACTAAGTATTGCGCCTTCCATCAGCAACTCGGCCATGACACTGACCATTGTTTTTGCCTTCGCCATGAAGTACAAGATCTAATTGACAACAAGGCCATCGCCTCACTAGGTCCTACAAAGTTTATCGGCGCTGGATCAATGAACTTGGGGGATAATGTGATTGGTTCTGTGATCGGAGATGAACCACCTGTTGATGGCGCTCATTTTACTCTGAACATGGTGGATGGCACACATTGATTCTGGCAACTTGAGAATGTTGTTTATTTTACTTTCTAATTTGGGTGTTAAGTCAATCTTGTTGCGTCAGAGTTCAGTGATTTCGAGGGTGTTAACTTGGACATCACTGTCTTGTTTTTGTGTTTGTCTTTTTCACTCTTTCTTTTAAGTTTGTTTCTATCATTGAGTTAGTTGAGCTAGAAGTTCTGAATGAAACAACAGTATCTTTCACTTATTTCTCTATGCCTTTAAATCATTGCATTGACCAAAGTTTTTTAAACTTTTTCCAAAATTGTGATGAAAACAAAGAGAGAGGAATTCCTTGGGATTTGTAAAATTTGATTGACTGAGAGGAAGAGAGGCATGCTAAGCCCTTAATGAATGAGATCATGTCTGTTAATGTGGGTACTGAGAAGGATCCTGGCTTGGTCTAGATTGGTTCTACATTGTTTTTAGAGGAGCATGAGTGACGCGTCGCTTTATTAAAAGATTTCAAAATATTTTTGCATGGTCTCATGAAGACATGCCTGGAATTGATCTGTAGATTGTACAGCATAGGATCACTCTCGGCCTCAAGACTCAACCGCTTTGCTTTCAAACCTTGGTTCAGGATGTTCAACGATCAACCAGAATATGAGGCTTGCATGGCCAGATTGGAAGCAGTCAGACGTGATCAAAAGAAGCTTGCATAGCTGGATAAGAAGTAGCCCTTGAACTAGGGGCAAAAAAGGTCAGCTGTGCTCGAAGATTCAAAACTGGGTCATCTCTCAAGCCAATGGAGACTGACAAGAAAGTCAAATCCCAGAATTTGAGAGAAGAAAATTTATTGCTGAAGGACAATCGAGTTCCTATCCACGACACTAGGGAAAAATTCAAACCCAATTGGATGGACCCTTACATCATAAAGATTGTTTGGTCAGGAACAACAACCATTCTTGTGGATTCAGATGGCTCAGAGATCTCAAAACCAATCAACATGGACAAGTTAAACTTTTATATCCTCGAGAGGCTCACTGGGCCAAAAACTCGGAAGGGCAACCCAGACAAAAGTTAGAGCATGAAAAAAAAAAAAAAAGGAACAAAAAGATAAAGAACAAAAAAAAAAAAAAAGAAAAAAGAAAAAAAAAGAAGATGAATAAAAAGAAAGAAAATGAAGGGAAAAAATGAAAAGCATGCATGGCTGAAAATCCGAAAGGGCAACTTTGGCAAAAGTTAGAGCGCAAAAGGAGAGAGTTAATACCTGAGTGCACCTTACTCAGGAACTACGTAAGGCCTGATTCCCATCTTTGGGATACGTAGTGTAACAGCCCCAATTTGTGATTAGCTTATAATCAATGGTTAAGAATGTCTAATAAGTAATTAAGATGAAATTCTACATTAATTGCATGTGTTATATGGTATTTGCATTTATATTTGTCTATTGTAGAAAGATCTGTCCATATTTCCGATTCAATATACGAATTGAAGGTCTTATCGGCATCCAATCACAAAATTGACTTGGTTTATATGTTATTTGGAATTTTTAGAACATTATGGTAGGTTTAATTGGAATTCAATTTGGAATCAAATAATTAGAATAAAATAATCCCAATTAGTTATCTTTAACTCAAGTTAATTAAGCTCCACTAATTGAGCCTATATAAGGCCAAAGGATTCTAGAAACCATAACCATAGATGCACTCTCATTTAATCATCCCTTGAGGAGAAAAATGTGAGAGAGTGAGAGACTAAGAGAATTGAGAACAAGCTTGGGGTGTGGAAGGAAATTGCTAGGAGACTTGGTGAATTGCTCAAGATTATCTCTAAACCTTAAAGAATTGAGAACTTTATGTAAGAAATCTAGCCTCTAGTTTTGTAATTTAGTTGGTTAGTGCTTGGAATCAACTGAAATAGGTGAATTAATATGAGAATTGAGCTAAAGAATAGAATTGAGAATCAATTCATGCATGCATGTGCATTTCATTGCATTTTGAGCATGTTTTCTAAAAACTCTCTCATGCATGCAACAATTTGAACTTAGTTTTGAGAAGTCATCCTCTTTTCCATCATTTTACCTTATTTGATCATGTTTTGGAAGATTGAAGTTCATATCAAGTCATGCATGTCATGTTTTTAAAGTTTCAAGTTTGATTTTAGTGTAATTGGCAAAGCTTTTGGGCTTGATTTTGCGAAATGGTTTGTAATTCATCATGTACCATGAGTTTCTCAATGTTTTCCTAAGTTTTGGCCCAAAAGGATGTGTTTTGATGCTTTGGAAATGGATTTTGAACTCAAAACTGCAATATGGAAATTCTAGAATTCTGCATTACCGCTCGAGTGACCATCCTTTGTTTTGCACCTTAGCTCGAGCGAACAAAAGTTGGCTTGCGCGTAAAATTCATGCTTCCAGAAGTTTTACAGAGTTTTGCAGACTGCTAGAGCGACCAGAGTTGTGCTAGAGCGACCAGAGTTGCGATCGAGCGAGGACCATGTTTGCTCAGTTTTTGGCTCGAGCAACTGTCGAGTGTCCTTCGAGCGGAAAAATTTAGCAACTAGTACTTTTGAAGACTTTGCAAACTGTTCGAGCGGCCGATGTTGCTCTCGAGCGGATTGCCCTGGTTTTGAAATTTTGACTAAGTGTTCTGAATTACATTTTGGCATCCTTATTGCATCTTGGCATTCTTAAGCCTTAATTAAGACACAATAATGAGGATAAGGATTAGAAACACACCAAGATAGAAAAAAAAAATAAGCTAAGTGTTTTCCGAATGTGTGTTTCAATATGTATTTGCTATGTGTTTGTGTAGGTCACGCGCTATAGACTATTTGATCCGTTTGCTTTATATGTTTTGCTATCGGAGCTATCTGTGAGTAATAACTTGTAAAGCTATGTTAAATGTTAAACATTTTCTTAAACATTATGATATGATATGATCTATTTCCTACAATGTTATTTTGAGATTAAATGAATGATGGTCCAATTCTTTGAAATGTATTCATGGCATCCTTAGTATCATATGATATGCGTCCCTTTATGGGTCATCAAAATGCCTTTACATCCGTCCCTTGATGGGTCATCGAAAATGTCTCTGTGCACATGAGTCATCGGAATGCCTTCATGGTCGTCCCTTTATGGGTCATCAGATTTGTTAGCGCTAATGGATGTACTACGTATGATCATATTAGATATGTGAACTTTGAAAACGAATATGAATATGAATCTGTTTCTAAATTTGAATTCTGATTTTTAAATTTGTTATGGACATCATTCATTAAAATCTTTACTCTGTTATTATTCACTTGGCTCCAGCTCACGGTATTATTTATGTATGTAGGTGACTAGGCGTGTGACTAGGCTCAAAGTTGATTGCTTAGAGTTCTGTCTGTCTACCAGCCACTATGCCTCCCGAGGAGGTTCCCGTTTTGATGTAGTCATGTTCTGTTATCAAGTTTTGAGTTCTTTTTGTTTTATTCTGTTTGGCTGAACAAGTTTTTATAAGATGTATTTATGTGGGTTTTGGTGACGTAAGACTAATGTAAATATGACATCCACTAAAACAAAAAAGCCATAAAAACCCTTTTACGACGTGCAACGTAACGTCATATTATGACTAGTCATGAAAAGTAATTCACTTTGAACGGCATGCCATAGTACGTCATTAAAAATTATTTAATAGCAGATTTTGTGCGTCGTTTTTACTTTTTCTCCGACTACTTTTGCACGCTGGTAATTGATGAGACAAATAATGTTGATTGAGCGTCGTAGAATATGTAATACAACGACTTGCTCAGCCTGCTGTGGATAAGTAGAACATACCATGACGTTCTTAGAATGCTATGGAATATGTCATATAATGGCCTAATTTTCTTGCTGTAGAATGTTCATTATTATTATTATTATTATTATTATTATTTAGCAGGTTCTATTTTGACCTGTTTGTACAATCCAACAAACATTACAAGCAAGCTTCATAAAATATTAATCAACCATTATAATATTGTTTCAAGCATACAAAATAAACTATATCCATAAATTACGAACATTCAAAAATTGTTAATATATACATTCCAAACATCCAAAAACTAACCGTAAGTTCAAAACCATCTAAAAGGACTATACTTAAATTCTAAATTGTCCAAAAAGTTATAAACCATCCAAAACTGTACACATAAGTTTGTAAACAAAATCCAAAACTATTCAAAGATTATAGAAATCTATTCGTCAAAGTCCTCCATAGATGTTAGGATTTCTACTCAAAGTCAAAGCTAATGAAATGGATTGGCCAAGCAACTGTATTTCCAGTAGCATCTTCAAGCACAAACATCTCATGATTAGGGCGAAACAATGGCGTATTGACTATGACATGGTTAACTCATACTTTCCAACACCAAGGGCTAAGAGGCACATGATGTACCAATGCTTTAGAATCTGTTGATGTAATTGTGCCTTCCGCAACCACCACCTTTGTTCTATCTCAATTCAACAATTTACATTTGGCATTGTCCAAGAATCCACCATTTCCAATTTCATTTGCATCATGCAACTATCATGAAAGCAATACATAAAATAAGCTAATGAATTGGAGACAAAATTAAAGTTATTATTAATGCCATATAAAATTTACCCAAGTATCTTCATTGCCTTCATTGCTTTCGTCACCCTAAAAAAATTGTAATATAATATCAAGTTATATTTGTTTACTCAAATTTAGTAGATGATGTGGGATGCATATGAAAATTTGACAAAAGCTTTTGAGTAGAAAAGCAAGCGAGCAAACAAAAGTACAAGCACAAGAAAAATGCAAATGAGCAAATTAATAATGCCATACAAAATTTACCTAAATATTTTGTTGTGAGTGCATCCTATGTTCACCAACTCCGTGCACCATATGTTCACCTCTATTATTTTTCTCACCCTAAAAAAATTGTAATACAATGGCAAGAAGCATTTGTTTACTCAAATTTAGAATCTTAATGTAATCCATATGCAAAATGACAAGCTTGAGTAGAAAAGCAAGCAAGCAAAAGCACAAGCATGAGAAATGTGCAAGTTTACATGTGAGTGTCCATTTGCCCCTTTGCTTGGCTCCTACAAGTATTAATCAATTTTTTTATTTTTTACAAACTTTGTGATACTTGAAAAGGTGGAGTAGACAATTCCAAGAAATTTGCCAACAAGTAAGAAGCTAATATGAAAACACCATTTGGAACGTGTCATGTTTGAATATAACTTTAATTACATCAAGAAAATGATACACTCCAGAAGGATTTAAAGCCAGGGACTAACTTGACCTAATTTCATAAATTTAATTGTAAGAACCTGACAACTAAATAATTCGTAGGTGTAGACACCCCATTTTTGACCATCCTCAAGACTTGGACGTCACCGTTTGAACACTCGGTGATCATCCATGTTCGTGTTTTGTTTTGAGTTTCCGGAGGTCTCGGCTGCGCGCCTTGCCTCAGGATCTCTCAACTCGACTGTTCTGTGTTCGGTTTTGCACCAAACACTTGTGTTTTGTTTCTGAGGGTGGAGAGTAGCTTGTTAGCTATCCCTGGCACCCACCGGCCTCCCCTTTGCCCCACCGGCCATTCATTGTTGCCACCGGCCATGGTTTCTTGATACCAATGGCCGGTCGGCACTTTATGTGGCCGGCTGGCACTTTGTTTGGCCGGTGACCTCTTTTGCTGGCCGGTGTGACCCTTTTGCACCCTTCAGGCTTGGTGCATGCCAGCTGTGCCAGCTGGAATGCACCAACACTCTTCCCCGTGCATAGTGTGGTTGTTATGCACCTTTTGCACCCTTTTGGTCAAAGCTTCTTGAGGAAGCTTGACCCTTTGTCAAAGCTTCCTCAAGAAGCTTCCCAGCTGTCAAAGCTTCCTCAGGAAGCCTCCCCCTCTTGCCCCCTTTGACCCTTTTTTAGTTTAGCTTCTTGGAGAAGCTTCAAACATTTCCTTTGTCTATATAAGGCCCTCTCCTCCTCCATTGTCAAAGGTTCAGCAAAAAACCAGAGCTATACACATATATATCTGATAAATATCATCCTCTCTCTCTATATCTCCCTCTCTCTCTACTTTTGTGTGTGTTTAAGGGCCTAAAGTGTGTATTTGTTCATAGTATTGCACTAAGACACACACTATTACACCCTACTTCGACTTGGGAGGTATTGAGGATTTGTTCTTGAGGTTTTGAGCTTGATTTGATTAGAAGAAGGTGGCTGGACTTGCTGTTCTTGAGGTGTTCTTCAAGGGTAACACTTTTGCTTTATTTTCCCCAATCTTGCATTAGCTTTTGACCTGTCTTGTATGCTGATTTAAGCTTTGTGTATAACTAAAAAAAGTATTGTTTTTAGCTCCTTTTTAAGTTTGTTCAAGATCACTTTTGTGTTTGGGGTTGTTTACCCCCTCTTAGGCCTTGTTTGGCCTCATTTTTGTGTCTTTTTTTGTGAGCTTCGGGACCACCTTGTATTGGCCTTCTCACCACTGAAATCCAGAGGGATTTCAGTGGTGGGGATGGTGTTTTGAGGTCCTAAGAAGGAGAGGGGTGATCCTCTCCTTTGTTGTCTTGTTTACTAGCATGTTTGGCCCTTCAAAGGAGCCCTTATTTGCACACTTCTTGAGCTTGGTTCAGGCATTTTTTAGTGAGTTTTAGGGCCTTCTTGAACCTTTTCCAGAGCTGTTTTTGTCAAAAAAGGCTTGCCTCTTGCATGTGTAGAGCAACCCCTTGTATGGCCTTCCAAAGGAGCACCTCATTCTAACATGTGTTGACCACATTTCAGTGGGTATTTGGTCATATTTTGGCATGCCTTAGATCTGTTTTTGCTTGGTTTAATGGTCACTTGCATGCATCATATGCTTGCCTTGTAATCCCATGTTTTGGCCTAAGATGTATCATGTTGTGAGATGACATTTTAGCATGATTTTGGTTAGGTTCCAAGAGGGTTTTAGCACTGTTTTTCCATGCTTAAGGTCTGGTTTTGTTTATTTTGATCATGTTTGTCATGATTGCATAGCCGTCTTGCATTCTAGCTTATTAGCCTTGGGTGTATGGGTCACTAGCATGCTTTACTTGGCTTGTTCTCATGATTTGGCATCATTGGAGACCACATTTCAGTCCATGTTCCATGCTTGCATACTTGCATTTTCCATCCCTTTCATGCTTTGAAGAGTTGATGGTTTATGCTCCATGTTTAGGCCCTTGTGCATGCATGCTTGTGTGTGTGTTTTCATGCCTTTGTTGCATCATTATGGCCACTGATTTTGGCATGCTTGAGAGCTACCCATGTTAGTGTAAGTCTATCTCACCGTGTTGTTGCATGTTTGGTTCATTGTGCATGTTGTTGCATGCTATACACGTCCACATGTTTAGGTTGCATGCCTATTGCATATTGCATGTTCACATGCTCGTGTTGCATGCTTAGTTCATATGCTTAGGTTGCATTTGGCATGCATGCTTTGCCTCTTGAATTGATTATGATAGAGGTTGAGCCCATTTGTTTGTTTGGTTTGCATTACATTTGAAATCAAAATGCACAACTTGGCTTCTTGGGCCATCACGCATCGAAATGCGCGATTGGTGGTCCGAGAATCAAAGACCATACCCCTTTGAGTAATAAACATGATAAGGGGTGTAGTTGTGCACATAGTTGCTTGAAATGCATTGCCATGCCTTGCTTTGCCCTCTGCTGCTGTCAAAACAGGATTCTGCAGGAAGCTTTGGCCGGCCGGCCATCTGCAGTGCCAACCGGCCATCCATCAGTGGCCGATGGCTTCACAAGTGGCCGATGACCACTCATTTTTGGCCGGTGACCATCCCACATGGCCGGTGGTGTCCCCCAATGTCCAGAGAGTGCACCTTGGGACTTGTGCAATTTTCAGAGAAGCAAAGCAGGGTAAACAGAGGCAACTTGTGCATGGCGACGGATTTCCGAGCAAACCCGAACACGCATGCATTGGACCCTCTTCCCGAGGCCTTTTACTGCTTTCCTTAGCTTAATTGATTTGTTAATTAATTAGGTGGTCTGTAATTATTTAATTAGCTTGTAGGTTAATTAATTTGTATTATTCTTTTGGTCCCTCCGAGCGAGGGTGAATTTGTAATAAGTATGGGTGAGTGTGTGTATGTCTTCCAACCCCCACTTCTTTCTCCCTTTTACTTACCTGCTTTCAATGGTTAGTACTAGGGCATATTTATTTTAGCATACCTTATGCTATGCATGCGTGCATCCATACATTTGTCTTGCATGCACCAGGCTCGGCGCATCATGCTAACTACATAAGTATTTCAAATCTAACTTGAATACATGCTACTTGTGCATTTTCGCATGTCATTCTTAGATTAGCCGAGCCTATTCTATGTGACATTCTGTATGCGATGCATTAGCCACTTTAACATGAACTAGGATCACGCATGTTTGCTAACTAGTTTACTGTTTTGGCACAGAGTACACTGTAAGTATTTTATGTTTTAGCATCTCGCATGAGTGTGAATGTTAAACATAATAGCATGATTACCATGAGGCTAGCTGCTTATATGATATAACTACTTGAATGCCTGTGGATGGAGGTCGAGTTACCTAAATTGGAATAATGCATTAAAACTGTGAGTTTTAAAGCCCACTGGATAGTGGCAAAACCATCTTTTCTAAAAGCCCACTCGAGAGTGGCAAAACCTGCATTTTAGCCTACTTGCGAGTAGCAAACCATTTTCAAAACAAACATGAAATGTTTTGTTCCAATTTAGGCGATTTGGTCTATACTTGTTTGCTGCGCGCATAACATAGTAATTCTAGGCTAATAACCGGAATAAGAGCATATAATGTTTTCAAAACAAGATATCACGGTTAGTAGAGGCCGATCTTTGATCGGGCGAGAGGGGGTGCTCATAGCTGACCTTCCCCAATCGTACCCAAGCTTCCGAGCCGAGGCAACTTTAGTGATGATGGACACGTGGCCTTTGGCACCGAGTCAGGGTTTCCTAAATTCCCCCATAAAAAAATATTTAGGTGGCGACTCTGTATCTGGCGAAGCAGTCCATGTTTGGCACTTCTTTAAAAATCTGTTTTCTCAAAACGATTTGCCGGATTTGGACTCTTTGGTTCAGATTAAGAACCGTGACAATTTGAATCCTGAACTGTAGTAGACCCACAGACAAACAGAACGGGATTTCCCTTCCGGGACGTTCGAGGACGTCTACAGTAGGGAACTCCTCCGCTGGAAGAATTATACTTAACAGTAAGAATGATGATTGTTTCATCTTTGGTCATCAAGCCATACTTAAACTAAGAATTATATTTACAATAAAGAAATGGCTTCCATATTTACAATGCTTAAAAATAAATAATAATGTTATGTATACCTTATAAACCAAATTCAACTACTAGATTATGGTCTAAATCAAACCAAAATGATATCATAAGTTCATAACTCATATGGTACACTGAAACTATATTTTGAATATAGATTGAACACCTGCACTTGGGAACAGGGGTGACCAAGGGTTCAATCTCCTAAAACCAAATTCCAAGCAGTTGGATTCAATTAACAATTAATATGCATCAATACACTTCCAGATCCCAGTACTAATACCAGCACCATCTCAATAACCATCATTGCCACCATATCACACCCCTAAGTTCAAAACTAACACACCACAACCAGTTGCCAACCACCACTGCACCATAATCCTCAATTATAATGACATAAACCACACTGCCTGGACTTGTAAATAAATCAAACTATGATATGATTGCACAACTCAAGCAGCAGTTCCTTATTTGACAGATCACTTTACAATTTACATCCTTCTATCTAAGATGGGAAGCACATGTGACAAGCAATTCCGATTTTAATAAATATACACGAGGCTCATTATGATAATAAATTTAAATTAGAAGTCTATGGATTGTGTAGTTCTTTTCATAAAATTAGAAAAAAGGCAGAGAGTTAGAGAAAGCTACCTGAGTTTCTTCATGAGAAGTTTTCTTGCTCGTTGCATCTTCGCTTGGTTCCTACAAGTTTTAATTGCAAATTATTTAAAAATTTTATGAAACATCAATATATATAGCATATATTGTCACATTCTTCATTTTTTTATTTTTTATTTTTTTTTACCTTTTTCCTTTTAACATTTCAACTCCCATCTCTCGAAGTTATTGTTCTAAGAGCAGCAATTTTTGATTTAGTTTTCTCATATGTTGATTTTGGTATGCATGTGCATTAAATTTCGATGGCAATGCTCCAAACCCAAGCCCTCTTACCTTACGATGTCGTTCTGGACCAAACGCATGAACAATTGCATCTCTTTGATACACATTGGCCCTTCTTCTGTAGAAGGCTTGTGAAGCTCTTGAACCTTATTATGCAATATATAACATTTATGATAAGGAACACAAGTCAGACAATGTAATATGTATAAAATATGCGAAAAAGGAAGAAATTCAGTTTGGTGCCTTTAGTTCCATCTCCAAGTATGTTTCAATTGTGCTATTAATTGTTGATTCATTTAATCAATTGACAGAGGTAATGATGAAAATAAGTGCACATGCAAACATTGGTTCATATAGAATAATTTGAGCAAAACTGGGCAGGGTTTTTTTATTGGTTCATACAGGTAATGTTGAAAATAAGCGCACATACAAATATTGGTACTAATTTGAGAAAAATTGAGCAGAGTTTTTTATTAGCTTTACTAGCCCAAAACTATACTCCTATTATAGTGTTCAAATTAACAGCAAAGGTAATACAAATATTGGTTCATACAGAATAATCAACAAACAGAACAATCAACTCATTCTTCACAAAATGATTAAGAAGTTGACATCTAATTTAAAATATTCCATTTCATTTCGAATGAACTATTTTTCTTTCAATTTCTATCCAAATTTCTTAATCATTGTTATCAATTGAACTAAATAGATCTAATATAAAAAAATAAAATAAAATTTTAAAGTCAAAACTGATTAGTAATCTCACTTAGTAATCTCCCAAGATTAGTAACAGCTTTGTTTCCAATCCAACAAGTGTAAAGCAATAGCCAGCAATCTTTCAATTGAATTGAATGAAACCACAAGCTTTAATATCATATTAAGCTAATTCATACCACTGTTTCTTGAAGCAATTCATTGATAGGTTTCCCCCTCTATCTTGTATGTCCTTTGATCCAAACATCCACTCTAGATATGGAATCTGGGTCTTGGCTTTGGTTTTTTCCCGAAAAAAAAAACAAATAAAACATAGTACAAAATTAGAAGCAACAAAATCAAAATGCTTTCGAAATAAATGTTGTCTATGTTGCCAAACATACCATGTCTTCTTCTAGTCATGCATACCCTTTTCTACTCATCGTGTGTAACAGCTTCTGCTTTGCTCTCATCTCTTTTAATTTTTCACTCTTTTCCTGAGTGTAAACATTTGAAATGTCCACATATTTTTAAGGATTTCTAATCTTTATCTTAATTGTTATGAAAAGAAATGAGCTTCTTCATAAAATTGTTATAAAGAAAAACTTATATTGAAGCATTTTGAAAGTCGATTTTTCAGAAATGCCTTCCATTCTACCATTCCAATCTTATTAGGTTTGGTGAGGGCAATATTACGTGCTAAATGACCTTTACCTGTTGCAGCCAGAGTTTTTACTTTTCTTGATAGTTCAGACTTGTAATTGCGCCATAATTTTGCAAACTTTTGCATTACATGTGTCTTGTGGATATCATGTATATTATATCTAAGCTACATTTTCATATAAGCAAACATTTAGTATTAGAAGAGGGGCAAAAATAATGAATTGTTGTATTAAAATTAACTAGATAAACATACTACCTTCACACAAGCCCATAACTTATCCTTAATCTCATTTGGAACTTCAAACCAATAATCTATATTAATTGGCACCATTTCCCTAGTTAAGATCTATTCTAAGGTTGATAAGTGCACTGATTCTTGTCCTATCGGTTGGTTCCTTTCATTGGAGTCGATCTCCTCACACTTTTGTTTGCCTTTGTCATGCATCTTTAACTTTGACAACCCCCTAGTTTTCTTCTTTGGTTCTTGACTAGAGTCAGCTACTCCATATGCATTTGGTGATTCAATTTGTCGAGTATTGGAACCTACATCTAAAATTCTAATGGGTCCATCACTTCTATTGTCCATTGTGGTAGCAGGTATAGCTTCTTGCTCTTTCCTATGTCTTTTTTCTACCTTTTTAGAACTCTTTATGACACGTGAAAAAATAAAGACAAGGCAGCCAATAATTGGTTAAAAATGTGTACCCAAAATAAATAAATTAGAAAAAAAACACTTGTCTGAAAGTTACCTCTGCACACATTGTTGGTTGGCAACTTCAATTGTTAAATCCTTAGAAAAGAATTCCACCTGCAGAAATGATAGAACAAAACCAAATCGAGTAATATTTTTTATATGAGATACAAGTATGTGAAAGTGTTTTGCAAAAGGGGGAAAAAAAAAACTACTAATTAATTTCATACATACCACAAATATCACATAGTGAAAAAGTGATTCTTATACATCAATCACAATAGAACACAAGTACATATAATGTTATTTTACTTCATTACTAGGTCAACAAAACACGAAGAGTAACTTATTCATCACGCAACACTTCCACACCCTTACAATCAGTCCTTACATAGCACTCATCTTCATCACTATTAGCCATTTCAAGCCTACCTATATCGACATGTTCACACGGCATGTAAGCATTATCATCATACATTTCAAAACCATGAAAACCTCGTCGGGGTGCTTTAAGTACAACTTCCCAACTGGATGTATCATTATCTCTCAAATAAAACACTTGTTTTGCTTGTGAGGCTAGAATGGATGGATCTCTCTCAAATTGATGTCTGCCATGTTGTAAGTTAACCAAAGTAAATCCATCTTCAACTTTGACACCATTTCCAGTAGCTGCCCAATCACATTTAAAGAAGGGGACTTGGAATTTATAATAGTCCAACAAATAATCTCTTTAATAACCCCATAAAAAGAGATTTTTCTCACAATATGTGTGGTATCTCTTGTACTAGCTCGACAAAGAGTTTCTGCTTCGATGGAAACACCACTAATTTGTGTAGCCCTCTCAACATTGGTTGTATGAAAGCGATGGCCATTAATGACATAACCCAAGTATGACATTGCATCATTTCTTGGGCCAACTGCAAGCCATTTCAATGTATTCGACACCTTACTACCAGAAGAATTGATCTTCTCTTTCAACCATTGACAAAAACTATCCATTTGTCTAGAATGTAGTAGTGCAGCCTCCCTCATTAAATGCCTATCCGAATGCTTAAGCTCCTCCGCATGCATCCTAATAAGAAAACAAAATGGTAAGAACCCAACATTCTTTGAATAGTCAATTACAAAGGAATATTGAACTCATCATACTTACTCTAGATAAGGTTGGACTTTTGCACTGTTTATCAGGACACATCAATGAGCAATTTGCAACACATTATCTAGTATTGCTATTGATTTTCCTGAAGTAATTGGGCATCCTTCTAGTATTGTTTCACTTTCAAAGTCTATATTGCGAATATGTCAAGCACCTTTTTCAGCTGCTTTCTTCATATACCCACTACAAAATTGCATACACTCTTCAGCTAGATAGCATTCTGCTATGCATCCCTCAAGTCTTGCGCGATTTTTAACATAATCTTTGAGTATCTTCATGTATCTAAACAACAAATTTTTTTAAAAGTTTATTTATGTTAGAGAAAAAACAATACTTATATTTCAAATATGATATAGACTCACATTTCAAATGGGTACATCTAACGAAACTGCACTGGTCTATATAAGTGGGCTTCTCGCCCTATATGAATTGTTAAGTGCACCATAATATCAAAAAATGATGAAGGGAAGAATCTTTCTAACATACATAATGTCTCAGCAACATAATTTTCAAGTTATTCTATCTTATTCCTATCAATTACCCTTTGATATAATTGCTTGAAAAAAGAGCACATTCGGAATATTGCATTCCTCGGTCCTTTTGGCAAAAGTCCTCTCAATGCAACTAACGACAATTATTGAAACAGGATGTGACAATCATGTGACTTGAGTCCAACTAACTTGCACTCTTGTAATGAAACACAATTAGCAATATTTGAGCTATAACCATCAGGCAACTTCAAATCTTGTGGCCTTGAACAAAAAATCTACTTCTCATCTTTTGAAAGTGTATGTGATGCTGTTGGCAAGTAAAAATGGGATCCTTTATCCTCTGCATGCAATTCACTACTAATTCCCATTTTTGCCAAATCTTTACAAGCCTTAAGACCATTCTTCGATTTCCCCTTAACATTTAAAAGTATGCATAAAATGCTTTCACAAACATTTTTCTTGATGTGCATCACATCCAAGTTGTGACGTAAAAGCAATGCTTGTAACATCAACAAAATATTTATTATTTAAAAAATTAGAAGAAAAAGTTTAACTAAGACTAACGATAGACAAAAGAACATGAAATCCTACTTTCCAAGGACTTACATCCCAATATGGTAGATTGAAAAATATGGACTTCTTCTTCTATGGTTGGAAGCAATCTGACTGTTTTTGGTCATTTTTCTTTTTGGTCTGGGCCCTTTTTCTTTTCCTTTCCTTTGTAGTTTTTCCCCAATTAGTGTCAATGTCTCTTACTGCATGTAACACATCAGATCCACTTAATGGTTTAGGCTTCCCCCCAAGTTCTTGCTTTCCATCAAACCAACTTCTTTTCATTCGAAATGGATGATCTGGAGATAGAAATAGCCTATGGCCCATGTACACTATCTTCTTACTGTTATTCAACCACTGCGAGCATGTGTTAATGTTACACACAGAACATGCAACTTTCCCTTTTGTGGCCCATCCAACTAAGTTCCCATAAGCTGGAAAATCATTTATTGTCCACATCAACATAGCCTTCAAATTAAACATAGACTTGCTAGCTGCGTCATAGACCTCCACACTATTATTCCATAATTCTTGTAGGTCTTCTATAAGTGGCTGCAGATCCACATCTATGTCTTTCCTTGGTTGCTTTGGTCCCTGTATAAGTAATGTCAACATTATATTTTCCTTTATCGTGCATAACCATGAAGGAAGATTATAAGTCACTAACATCACTGGCCAACAATTGTACGTTGAGCTAAGATTTGCAAAAGGATTGAATATATCTGTTGCAAGACCAAGTCGAAGGTTTTGTGGATCCGATGCAAAAGAGGGCTACTTGTGATCAATTGTATCCCATGCCAACGAATCAACTAGATGCATCTTTTCATCTTGAATTTTGTGAGCGGAATGCCAAGTTAGTTGTTCTACTTTTTCTTGTGATCTAAACATTCTTCTAAATCTTGGAATTATGGAAAAATAACGCAACACCTTCACTAGAACCCCGTTTTTAATTTTCTTAGTTCGCTTATCTACTTTCCAACGTGAACAATTTCATTTCAGGCATGCCTCCATATGCTGTAAATCTTTTCTAAATAAACAACAATCATTGACACAAGCATGTATTTTGTCATACCCAAGATCAAATTCTTTAAGAAACTTCTTTGCTGAATATATGGATTGCATAAGTGTGTCACCTTCTGGTAGCATGTCAGACACTAATCTCAAATTTTCATCAAAACTCTTATCAGATGCCCCATCTACAACTTTATGCTTGTATAAAGCAACAACTGCTGAGAACTTAGTGTACTTTGTACAACCCGTATATAAAGGAGTTTCAACAACTTCTAATGCTTGTGTGAACTCCCTTTCTCTACTTTCATTTGTAGGTTGCAAAAAATCATCGTGTTCTTAAACATCTCTAAATAGCCTATATGTCTCCCAAATTTCAACATTGTCTTGAACTTCTACAGATTCACTTAGTCGTTCCCCATGAAGAACCCATGACGTATATTTAGGATCCATCCCTACCATGACCAAATGCTTGAAAATAGTATCACAACGTTGCTGTGATAGGTTTTGACAACTTCCACAAGGGCATATGATCATATCGGGATTCCCTGAATTTGCCTCAGCTATGTTGAAAAATTTTCTCGCTCCGTCCACATACTCATTTGATACTCTGAAAACTGTAAATTTTTATTAATTCCATCCAAACAAAATGAGTAACTTAACATTTGAAATCATATTTATGGTTGTGTTTAGAAATAAACCTTGGAAAATGTACCCATGTTTTGTCCATCTTGAACTTTCCACTTGCTAACAAATTGCATCCACAAAAAACTATTAAAATTAGTTATATGCATCAATGCTCAAAATGATTAGCAAATACACTAAAATGGTATTTTAGAGTTTCAATAATGTAGAATCTATAATTGTAATAAACACCATTAATTGACCTTTTTTAAAATCAAATAATCAAATTAACCCAAAGATTTATTTATTTATTTTAAAAAAATAATTTAAAACTCGTTAAGAAATGAATTGAACAAACAGAAATTTCATATAAAGACACACATGCATTAAAATATTGGTGTATGCATAGAGTTCTCATATTGGATACAGAAGGATTACATTAAGAATGATCTTATAGTACAAAAACAACAATTTCACATAACAAAAAGGAAGGCAATACAATTAAGTTAAGTAGGTTGTGACACTATAGCACTTGTAAGCATGTCCAATTTCATTTACTTTGAAAAACACTAAATAATAGTTAAAGAGTGTAGACACCCCATTTTTGACCGTCCTCAAGACTTGGACGTCACTGCTTGAACACCCGGTGATCATCATTGTTTGTGTTTGTCTTGAGTTCCCGGAGGTCTTGGCTACGCGCCTTGCCTCAAGCTCTCTCGACTCGACTGTTTTGTGTTTGGTTTTGCACCAAACACTTGTGCTTTGCCTTGGAGGGGCAGGGAATGGCTTGTGGGCCATCCCCACACTCCACCGGCCATGGCTTGAGGCCACCGGCTGTGTCTTGTTGCCACCGGCCAAATGTTTGGCCGGCCGGCACTATAGATGGCCGGCCGGCTATCTTTTTTTGGTCAATTGCATTTTTGGCCGGCCGATTACTGTGCATCTGCTTTTGCAGATATTTTCATGCAGCTGGCATGCACTTGGCTCCCCTCCATACACGTGTATGGATTTCCCTCTTAGCTAGCTTGTCTTGTAAGCTTACAAGATTGAAGCTCTATAAGAGGAGGCCTCCTCTCCCTTTTTTAGGGTTAGGCAACATTTTCAGAGGGGTTTTGGTTTTAGGGTTAGGATTTGTATCTATCCTATATCTATACCTTCCTATCTTTTGTGTTTTGTGTGTGTTTTGCCTCACTTTTGTGCACAAACACCCACCATCACACCTTCTCTTGGAGCTGAGGCACTAGAGGGCTGTTCTTGGACTTCTTGGGTGGTTTTGAGCTCAAAGAACCAGCTGGTCTACCATTTTTGAAGAGGGTCAACAAGGGTAAGGACTTTACCTTTAAATACCCCATTTTTGCAAAGCTTTTTTGACTATCTTGCATCTGTTTTTGAGCTTAGCATATAACACATAAAAGTCTTGTTTTTGCCTACTCTAAATAGTTGTTTAAGGGTGTTTTAAGCTTTAGGGTTGTTTGACCCCTCTTAAGGCTTGTTTGGCCCTTGTTTTGTGCCATTTTGGTTGAGCTCCGGGACCATTGTGTTTGGGCCTCCTCACCACTGAAATCTTGAGGGATTTCAGAGGTGAGGATGGTGCCTTGAGGTCCTAAGAAGGAGAGGGCCACCCCCTCTCCTTGTTGTCCTTGAAAAGGGCCATTTTTGTCTCTTGAGGGAGCATCTAATTTAAGTGTATGTTGACCATGCCTTAGCTGTTTTTGTGCTTATTATGTCATGATTTAGCACTGTTTTGAGTTGGTTTAGGTACACCATGCTTGCTTAGCATACATGCCTTGTAATGCCATGATTTGCCTTAATACATGCATAGCATTTAGACTACCATGCTCATGTATTTTGGCCAAGCTTTGTGAAGCTTATATGTATGTTTTGATGTGTTTGAGGTCTGTTTTTGGTCATTCAGGTCATTCATGTTTTGCTTTGTATAGTTACCATGTAATCCCCCTTTGTATGCCTTGATGCATTGACCATGAGCATGCCATCCTTGCATCTTTCCAATGGTTTGGAACCATTTTTCATGACATTTCAGTCCTTGTTTCATGTTCACATGCTTGCATTTTATCGCTCCTTTAATACTTTAAGAGGTTGTGTTGTATGCTCCATGTTTAAGTATTTGTGCATGCCTCCATGTGTAGATCATTTAGATGCCATCTAAGTGGTTTTTGGGGCCTGCCTTAACATGATTTAGGACTTTTTTGATCCATTTTGGTCATTTGCTTCATGTGTCATACGATCATGCTTTAGGTCCTTGGGCTTGGTTGCATGCTTAGCTTGCATTAGTAGGTTGATTTGGCATCATTTCCAACATGTTTTTCAGAGCTTACATTGCATGCTAATTGTCCATGTTTGCCTCCTTTTAAGTGTGCTTAGAAGTTGTTCCTTTATGCTTAAGTGTTGGCCTATCAACATGTACATGTGTGTGTGTGTTGGTCCTCATTTCCATAGCATTGGCCACTGTTTTAGGCTTGTTTGAGGGCTGCCTAAATTAGTTTAAGTCCATCCCCTTTGCTTGTTTGCATGCTCACCTTGTATGTTTGCTTGCATACTTGCATGTACACATTGCATTGCCATGTTGCATATTAGTTCACATGCTTAGGATTGCATTGCATTGGCATGCATGCTTTGCCTTTTGAGTTGAGCATGATAGAGGTTGAGCCCCTTTGTTTGATTATGTGCATTGCATTTCATATCAAAATGCACACTTGATTCTTTGGACCATCATGCATGGAAATGCGTGATTGGTGGTCCGAGAATCGAGGCCCATCCTCCTTTGAGTCATACACATGATAAGGGTGTGGTTGGTGCATACATTGCTTGAAATGCATTGCCATGCTTTGTTTTGCCCTCTGTTGCTGTCAACACAGATTCTGCAGGAAGATTTGGTCGGCCGGCCATCTTCAGTGCCGACCGGCCATCCATTAGTGGCCGATAACTCAATTTGTGGCCGGTGACCATTCTCCATGGCCGGTGACCAATTCCCTCAGCCGGTGGTGTTCCACAGTGTGCAAAGAGCATATCCTGGGACTTGTGCAGTCTTCAGAAGAGCAGAACAGCCAAAGCAGAGGCATCTTGTGCATGGCAGTGGCCTTCCGAGCAGAACCGAGCGCGCATGCATTAGACCCTCTTCCCGAGGCTGCTTATTGCTTAAATTAGATTAGTTAATTTGCTTAGCTAGTTCAATTGGTCTGTAATATTTAATTAGCTTGTAGGTTAATTAAATTGTATTATTCTTTCGGTCCCTCCGAGCGAGGGCAAATTTGTAATAAGTGTGGGTGCGTGTGTGCATGTCTTCCAACCCCCACTTCTTTCTCCCTTTTACTTACCTGCTTTGATGGTTAGTATTAGGACATATTTACTTTAGCATACCTTATGCTATGCATGCGTGCATCATTCATCAGTATTGCATGCACCGGGCTCGGCGCATCATGCTAACTGCATAGGTATTTCAAATCTAACTTGAATACATGCTATCTATGTATTTCCACATGCCATCCTAGGATTAGCCGAGCCTAGTCTAGTGACATTTTGTATGTGTTGCATTAGCCACTTAACATGGACTTGGATCATGCATGATTGCTAACATGTTCTTGTTTTGGCGCGGAGTACATTGTAAGTATTTTATGCTTTAGCATTTCGTATGAGTGTGAATGTTAACATGACAGCATGCTTACAATGTGGCTAGATGCTTATGTGATATAAACTGCCTGAATGCCTGTGGGTGAAGGTTGGATTGTTTGAGTTGGAACAACTCATTGAAATCCATATTTTAGCCTACTTGCGAGTAGCAAATTTCAAAGCGTTTTCCAAACAAACGGATATGCAATGCTTCATTCCAAATTAGACGATCTAGTCTATACTTTTGTGTTGTGTGCATCACATAGTAATTCTAGCTAATTAACTGGAATAAGAACACATAACGTTTTCAAAATAAGATATCATGGTTAGTAGAGGCCGATCTTCGGATCGGGCGAGAGGGGGTGCTCATAGCTGACACCCAAGCTCCCGAGCCGAGGCAACTTTGGTGATGACGGACACGTGGCCTTTGGCATTGAGTCAGGGTTTCCTAAATTCCCCCATTAAAGAATATTTAGGTGGCGACTCTGTATCTGGCAAAGCAGTCCATGTTTGGCACTTCTTTCAAAAATCTGTTTCTTAAAACGATTTGCCGGATTTGGACTCTTTGGTTCAAATTAAGAACCGTGACAATTTGAGTCCTGAACTGTAGTAGATCCACAGACGAACAAAACGGGGGTCATCCTCCCGGGGCATTCGGGGACGTCTACAAAGAGATCATTTTTTAAAGTTTATGATTAAATTATTTTCACTTATGGAAATTAAAGACAGCTCTGGCTACTTCTGCAGTGTGCAATCACCTGTGCTATGGGAAGCAAAGAACAAACAACAGAGAAAATGGGAGGGCTGTTGAGTAATTTGAGTATCTAAGTGAAGGAGAGCATGGTAATGAGTGTTTTATCTACACTGGCAGCTCATACTCATCCTTGAACATACATTGCTAGCTCTCAAGGATGCTATTTCCATAATGTTGATGATAATGGAAGGATCCAACTTGATCCTACAGAGGCAGTGCATAACGCTGCTGGTTATGGGCATGCAGAATGATGGAATGGTTGCTAGATGAGCCTTCTAGATGTTTCAAATTGGTTATAAGTTGTCTTTAATTATTTTTTATTTCAAACTGTAATAACTTTGTAATGACTTTTCCTTATAATATTGCTTTACCTACCCTAGTGGGATGTACTAGGGACGTGTGGTTCCAAACTATAAGATGATGGATGTTAGAAGGCTGTCTACTAAGGATGAGATGGGGAATAGGAAAATTTGCACCTTTTGGAGAGCTTGTAGATGGATGCTTATTTTTGGAGAGCAAGCTATAGATTATTAAGCTACAGCTTGTTAAAGTAGAAGCTATTTTGTTAATCTTTGCTTTGTTCAGTTATTGTCAACAGGGAAATTTCCTAATAGCTCAGATGATACTGATTATGTTTGGATTGCTGATGTGCTGGATCCCTATTTGGATATGGTTGCTGAACATGTTAGTGCTAAATTTATTTCATGTTTCGGGTTAGCAATATTTCAAGCAATTTGTACAGTGATAAGTGTTTCCTTTAACGCATCAAATTACATGTAAGGAACAATAAATGAATACTTCATAACAAAGTAATTTAGACCAATTCAACATTATAATTAATAAGAAAAAATTATAATTAATAGGAAAAGTAGTTTGAGAGACATACTGCTTTCTCAAGAAGCACCACCAATGTTTGCTCTCCTCTCCTCTATATAAACTTGCCTTCTAGCCAACTGTATTGGAGATGCCTACAAAAATAAAATCAAGAACACAAATGAAAGATTGCATGAAAAATCCTTACCTAAGTGAAAAATATGAAATTGACTCTTTCAGGCACCTTTGGTTTCACACAAGACAAGACCTAGGATAAGGTGATCAAGAAAACTCTTAATACAATCATAATGCAAGACAAAAAATATTAGAACCATTCACAGCAAGTTCTACAGGATACTCAGTAGTGTGGCATGCCAACATTACAAAATTAATGATGGATCTCTTCAAATATATTTCATTTCTCACTTTCCCACATGGAATTTTTGTTGAAACAAACAAGCGAGGAGTTCTGAATAGGTAGCAAATGAAGAAACGGCTCCAGAAACACCCATGTTACTCATCTGCTTTTCACTAGATCTCCGAAGAAATAAAGGAGGTCGCATGTCCATTTTGGTCATATAAATTACAAATGCCAAACATCTACATGTCTTCTAACTAATAGCTTACTGTTTGTTAACACAAGGAACAGTTTTTAGAACCCAATCATTGATACTTGTCAAGATCAGTAACACTCAAGGATTATGGCCTGTATGCTTGTAGGACCTGCCAAGAATAAGAAACCAGCTGTAACAGCGCCCGCGGGGGACCTTCGCTACAGTTCGGACTCCCCTGTTTTGTTTGTGTTGCGGTTCGTAATCTGAACCAAAGAGTCCAACTCTGGCAAATCGTTTGAGAAAACAGATTTTTGAAAAGTAGTGCCAAACATGGACTGCTTTGCCAGATACAGTGTCGCCACCTAAATATTTTTTTAAAATGGGAAATTTAGGAAACCCTGACTCGGTGCCGAAGGCCACATGTCCGTCATCACCAAAGTGGTCTTGGCTCGGGAGCTTGGGTACGATCGGGGAAGGTCAGCTATGAGCACCCCCTTTCGCCCGGTCCGAAGACCGGCCTCTACTAACCGTGATATCCGATTTTGAAAACGTTATGTGTTCTTATTCCGGTTATTAGCCTAGAATTACTATGTTATACGCACAGCAAACAAGTATAGACTAGATTGCCTAATTTGGAAATAAGCATTGCATATCCGTTCGTTTTGAAAGCGTTTCGAAATTTGCTACTCTCAAGTAGGCTAAAACACGGATTTCAACGAGTTTTTCCAACTCAAGCAATCCAACCTCCATCCACAGGCATTCACACAGTTGTATCACATAAGCAACTAGCCGCATGGTGAGCCTACTATCATGTTAACATTCACACGCATGTGGGATGCTAAAGCATGAAAACTTACCTAGTACTCCGTGCCAAAACAATAAACTAGTTAGCAAACATGCATGCCCTAGTTCATGTTAGAGTGACTAATGCATCACACGCGAAGATGCAATCTAGAGTAGGCTCGGCTAACCCTAAAATGGCATGTGAAATGCGATCATTCGATGCACGTATTCAAGTTAGATTTGAAGATACAATGCAGTTTGTATGATGTACCGAGCCCGGTGCATGTCGACAAATGTATGGATGCACGCATGCATTGCATAAGGTATGCTAAAATAAACGTGTCTCAATCTACCATCATAAGCGGGTAAATAAAAGGGAAGAAAGAAGTGGGGGTTGGAAGACATGCACACACTCACCCACACTTATTACAGACTTGCCCTCGCTCGGAGGGACCGAAAGAATATACAAATTAATTAACTACGCAAGCTAATTAAATATTACAAATTAATTAAATTAACAAATTAATTAATCTAATTAAAACAGTAAAGCCCTCGGGAAGCGGGTCAGATGCAGCGCATGTTCGGGACTCGCTCGGAATCGCACTGCCATGCATGGTCCGCCTCTGTTTTCCCTGCTTTGCTCCTCTGAAAACTGCCAAAGTCTCAAGGATGTCTTTCTGGACACTGGAGAATCCCACCGGCTAGAGGGAATGACCACCGGCATTAAGGTGTGGCCCATCGGCACAAAATGAATCCACCGGCCATTGATCGACTGCCGGTCGGCACTAAATACTGCCGGCCGGCAATGAATTCCTGCAGAACCTGCAACTCACAGCAGCAGAGGGCAAAACTTGCATGGCAGCTCAATTCAAGCAATGTATGCACCAAACACATTCCTTATCATGTTTGCGACTCAAAGGAGGATGTGCCTCGATTCTCGGGCCACCAATCACGCATTTTCAAGCATGATGGCCCAAAGAATCAAGTGTGCAATTTTCATGTCAAATGAAATACAAACTAAGCAAACAAAAAGCCCAATCCCCATCACCAAATCAAGGGACAAGGCATGCATGCAAGATGCATTGCAACCTAATCATGTTAGCTAGGGATGCAACATGAGCATGTGAACAAACAATGCAAGCATACAAGCAAACATGAGGCAAGCATGCAAGCAAGCAAATGATGGTCTTAAACATGACTTAAGCAACTCCAAATGGACCTAAAATCAGTGGCCAAAATGCCCAAAAATGGAGGTTAAGCACACACACATGCATGCGCATGTTAAGGCACAAACCTGAGCATTGAACAAGCAACTCTCAAACACCCTTGAAAGAGGCTAAACATGGACAATTAGCATGCATCATGAGCTTTAAAATCATGTCAAAATGTGGTGCTAAACCAACTCAAATAAAGCAAACATTAGCATACAAACGTAGTCCAAGCACTTAAAGCAAGTCATGAAGCATTGAACTACACTTAGTACAACCACACATGGCAATACTTAGGCAACTAAAATCAGAGTTTTAACACACGAAACTAAGCCCAAAAGACCACCTAGATGGCATCTAAATGACATGAATCCAAAGGCATGCATAATGGTCAAAACACAAGGCATACAACACATGCTTTCAAAGCAATAAAGAGGCAACTAAGGCAAGCATATGAGCAGTCCAAAGGGACTGAAATTACATGTTGGATGGTTCCAAACCACCAAAATGATGCAAGCAACGCAAGCTACACATCCACACACTCAAGGCATACAAGCCCGGCAAGCCACAAATGCAAAGGAGCTATACTAAGCATGCCAAAATCGATCCAAACAACTATGGAAAGACCTAAAGCATGGCAAAATAAGCACAAAACATTCATAAGTCTAAGCCTAAATCATGCTCAAACAAAAGCTAACAACCTAAGGCATGTTAAGGGAATTACAAGGCATTACATGGCAACTACACTAAACATGCATGGAGCACCAAAACCAACACACAATATGATTATATTATGGCATAATAAGCATGAAATGCAGCCTAGACATGATCAACACACACTTGAGCATAAGGCTCCTTCAAGAGGCCAAAAATGGTCCCTTTCAAGGACAACAAGGAGAGGGGGTGGCCCTCCCCTTTTGGAGACTTCAAGGCACCATCTCCACCACTAAAATCCTTCAAGATTTCAGTGGTGAGGAGGCCCAAACACCAAAGTCTCGAAACTTGTACAAAATAGCACAAAAAGAGGCCTTACAAGGCCTAAGAGGGGTCAAACTTCCCCAAAGCACAAAACACTCTTAATAAACTATCAAGAGGGCCTAAAAACAGAACTTTTTTATGTTATACACTAAACACAAAAACAGCTTTAAGATAGGTAAAAATAGGATGCAAAAATGGGGAATAAAAGGCAAGATTCTCACCCTTGTTGACCACCTTCACAAGTGTTGATGTTGTTGCTTCCTTGGGCTCAAATCCAGCCAAGAACACCAAGAACAACCTCTTGGAACCTCAGAAACCAAGGAAAGGTGAAACACTAGGTGTTGATGTGCAATAGTAAGACACAAACACCGAGTCACACAAACAAAGAGAAATATAGATATAGGATATGTGTTGAACCCTAACCCTAAAACTAGAGCTCCCTCTCACCTTTCTAACCAAAACTTTCTAACCCTAATGCCAAGAGAAGACCCTCTCTTATATAGGCAATTCCCTCTTTTAAAGCTTACAAAACAAGCCTTCCAAGAGGGAAATCCCTCCATACACGTGTATGGAGGGGAATGGGGTGGGTGCCAGCTATCACAGTTGGCACAAAATATCTACAAAAAGTAGATGAACAGTGGTCGGCCACTCAAAATTGTCATTTTGACAAAATTGAGTGCCGACCGGCAACAAATAGTGCCGACCGGCAATCTACATTGCCGGTGGCAACAAAAACCAGCTGGTGGCCTCTAGCTAGTGCCGGTGGTGTGTGGGGAGGCCTCAAAAGGCATTCCCTGCCCCTCCAAGGAAAAACACAAGTGTTTGGTGTAAAACCAGACACAAGACGGTCGAGTTCGGAGATCCTGAGGCAGGGCGCGTAGCCGAGACCTCCGGGAACTCCAAACGAACACAAACAAGGATGATCACCGAGTGTTCAAACGGTGACGTCCAAGTCTTGAGGACAGTCAAAAATGGGGTGTCTACAGTTGCCCCTCTTTGACAGAACTCGAAAGTCATAACAATGACGGGAGTGAATGTCAAAGCCCCGAGACGACCCATTTTTGACAAGGCCGAAGACTTGGACAAACATGCAAGACAAACAAGGTATGCGCCCGAAGGCAGGGGCAAAATGCAACTGAAAATGCAAGAAGCCGAGCATAACTTATGATCATGCAAAGAAAGCTGTAATGAAGCACGCATGCGACAGTTATAAGCTAGCAAACACCTACCTACACTACAATGCAGAAAGGATTTAAGAGAATTATGCAATTCTCGATGCGTCTCACGCGGAGGATACAATACCTGTGCGGCTCGTCCGGTTGCATCGGCCTCAAATGAACCATACATACAATATCGTGCCTGAAAAGAAAACAAACTTAACAGGTACAATATTGTTAACAATATGCATGACAATGCAAATGAAGCACGCATGCTAATGTAAATGGCGACACGCATGCCAACGAAAATGCGATACGCATGCCAATGGAAATGAGGAGGCGCACGTGCCTATGCAAATGAGGAGGCACACGTGCCGATGGGAATGCGGAGGCACACGTGCCAATGCAAATGCGGCACACGTGCCAATGGAGATGAGGCACACGTGCCGATGGGAATGCGGCACACGTGCCAATGGAGATGAGGCACACGTGCCAATGGGAATGCGGCACACGTGCCAATGCAAATGAGGCACACGTGCCAATGGAGATGAGGCACACGTGCCAATGCAAATGAGGCACACGTGCCAATGCAAATGAGGAGGCACACGTGCCTATGCAAATGAGGAGGCACACGTGCCGATGCAAATGAGGAGGCACACGTGCCGATGGGAATGCGGAGGCACACGTGCCTATGCAAATGAGGAGGCACACATGCCTATGCAAATGAGGAGGCACACGTGCCGATGCAAATGAGGAGGCACACATGCCGATGCAAATGAGGAGGCACATGTGCCGATGGGAATGCGGAGGCACACGTGCCTATGCAAATGAGGAGGCACATGTGCCTATGTAAATGAGGAGGCACACGTGCCTATGCAAATGAGGAGGCACACGTGCCGATGGGAATGCGGAGGCACACGTGCCAATGGGAATGCGGCACACGTGCCTATGCAAATGAGGAGGCACACGTGCCTATGTAAATGAAGAGGCACACGTGCCGATGGGAATGCGGCACACGTGCTAATGGGAATGCGACACACGTGCCTATGCAAATGAGGAGGCACACGTGCCGATGGGAATGCGGAGGCACACGTGCCTATGGGAATGAGGAGGCACACGTGCCTATGCGAATGAGGAGGCACACGTGCCGATGGGAATACGGCACACGTGCTAATGGGAATGCGGCACACGTGCCTATGCAAATGAGGAGGCACACGTGCCGATGGGAATGCGGCACACGTGCCAATGAGAATGAGGAGGCACACGTGCCTATGCGAATGAGGACACACACGTGCCAATGTAAATGAGGAGGCACACGTGCCTATGCAAATGAGGAGGCACACGTGCCTATGGGAATGAGGAGGCACACGTGCCTATGCGAATGAGGAGGCACACGTGCCGATGGGAATGCGGCACACGTGCCAATGAGAATGAGAAGGCACACGTGCCTATGCGAATGAGGAGGCACATGTGCCGATGCAAATGAGGAGGCACACGTGCCGATGGGAATGCGGCACACGTGCCAATGAGAATGAGGAGGCACACGTGCCTATGTAAATGAGGAGGCACACGTGCCGATGGGAATGCGGCACACGTGCCAATGCAAATGAGGAGGCACACGTGCCGATGGGAATGCGGCACACGTGCCAATGAGAATGAGGAGGCACACGTGCCTATGTAAATGAGGAGGCACACGTGCCGATGGAAATGACGAGCGAGACAACGCAAGTCACAAGGGATGCAAAAACGATGCCAATGAGACACGCATGCCTCAAGGGAATGTAAAAAGGACGCAAGCGAGGTACGCGTGCCTCACGAGGATGTAAAATGATGCAAGTGAGGTACGCATGCCTCACGGAGATGTAAAATGATGCAAGTGAGGTACGCATGCCTCACGGAGATGTAAAATGATGCAAGTGAGGTACGCATGCCTCAAAGGATGCAAGATGCTGCCAATGAGGTACGCGTGCCTCAAAGGATGCAAGATGCTGCCAATGAGGTATGCGTGCCTCAAAGGATGCAAAATGCTGCCGATGAGGTACGCGTGCCTCAAAGGATGCAAAATGCTGCCGATGAGGTACGCGCGCCTCAAAGGATGCAAAATGCTGCCAATGAGGTACGCGTGCCTCAAAGGATGCAAAATGATGCAAGTGAGGTACGCATGCCTCACGGAGATATAAAATGATGCAAGTGTGACACGCATGCCACACGAAATGTAAAACAATGCAAGTGAACTCGAGTGCGCGACAACGCACGTCTTTTTTTTCTTTTTGAAATGTATGATAATGCAAAACAAGGAGATGCACGACAACATGAATGATGTGCGAGGCGACGTATGTATTGAGGTGCATGACAATGCATGACAACGCTTGTAATAACATGCATGACAATGCATGAGGGATGTGCATGACGGCGCGACGCAACGCACCAGACAACATGATGAATGCATGCAACGCGCGCGGGGCAACTTTTGAGTCTTGTAAGAGGCAAAAGGATACAAAAGGATACAATCATTGCATGAATTTGAGTGCTACGCACAGAAGACACGGTCCGGGGTCAAAACGGAGGCCGGTTGAGCATCGGAGATACACTTTTTTGCACTTTCTTGAGCTATGAAGACCAGAGACCACTCATATTGCCTAAACAAGGCTGTGGGGACACCACTGGCCGCGCTAGGAGGCCACCGGCTACAAAAGAATTCCATCGGCACAATATTATGCCGGCCGGCACAAAATGTTGCCGACCGGCAAAAGGTTGCTGAGTCGGGGCAGATTCGACTTTTCGCTTCGGGTGTTTTAAAATAGGGTTTCTAAACCCTATTTTCTTATTTCCCTTACGCCGAAAACCATCCCTCTCTCTCTCTAGAACCTCTTTCCCTCCTCCTTTGCTCGTTCCTTTGTGTTTTCGCGCCTTTTTCGTCGTTCGATTCGCAAAGTTCATCGCGTTTCGGACGTTTTCGACCGATTGAAATTTCATTTCGGCGCTCCCTTTGCCATTTCCCCCTTTTTGGGACTTGTTCCCCTCGATTTCCTCTTCATTTCCATACCTTTTTCCCATCCCGACCTTTCCGGCCATTTTCCACCCTCCCGGGGGTTGACTTTCAAGTTGACTTTTCGTATTCCGAGCCTATTTTCATTCCTCGACCATTTTCCCATCATTCCCGATATGGCCGACGACGTTCCACGTGGCGGGACTCCCTCGGATCACGAGATGGATCCCGAGGTCGAGCTCCTCCCGTTGAGCGAGTGCCCGTTCGATCCGGCGACCTATCGGCCGGCGATTCACGTTCTACCACCCGACGGACTACGCCAGTTCAGGAGCTTCGACATGGCGTTGGATCCTGAGCTCTTGCTACGCGAGCCTGTCTCCCACCTATCCTCCGGTGCTTCCGAGGTAACCTTCTTTCTCTGTTTTACTTTCTGCAACGTAGAATTTTTTAACTGCCAACTGCCATAGCTGATTACAGTCTTTAACTGCTTAGTTCCAATACGCTGATATATTGTACATTGTAGTCGATTACAAACACGTTTGCAACTGATTATCTGTTTAAGACTCACACGTGCACACACTGCACTAGCCTTGAACCACTCAAACCACGGCATACACCGTATTTCAACGCAAACACCGATACCCGGTACTTGTTTGAATCTAAAAAACTTGCACGCATGCTACATTTCCACTGAACCACTTAAAACATGCTGACGCATCACACGTTGTAGCACACCGGCACCCGATATCTGTTTGAATCTGATAAACTTGCACGCATGCCAAATTTGCACTGTACCACTTAAAACATGCTGACGCATCACACGTTGTAGCACACCAGCACCCGATATCTGTTTGAATCTGATAAACTTGCACGCATGCCATATTTGCACTGATTTACTATTTCCTCAAAACTGTACATTTTATATTGCTTCGCAATAATTTGTTTGAAAACAGGGAGATTCCTATACCATCCGCGGGTATGGGAATACCGTTGCTCGTGCGTGGTACGCTGAGCTTCCTGACGCAGTCCGCCGCATCGTAGGCCAGGCTGGCTTTGGCGCGTTCTGCAGGGGACTCTCCCAGCTCACGACATGCAGACCTCTCCTCGCCGCTCTGGTGGAGAGGTGGTGGGACACCACCGATTCGTTTCACTTCTCCGCAGCTGGGGACATGACGATGACCCCTTATGACTTCTCGATGCTCACAGGCATCGGGGTAGGGGGTGATCCGATCCCATTTGACATAGACATGGATGAGTGGACTGCGGCTCAGGTCTACTTGCTTGGCGCGGCACCGCCTCTCGCGCGTCCCGGCTTCATCCGGTACTCCTGGTTCGAGGTGCAGTTTCGGGTCCAGCCCCTCCTCGTTGATGCAGCTCCGATGACCGCAGAGGCCATGGAGAGATATGCCCGCGGCTTCCTCATGTTCCTATTTGGGACGACCATCTTCGCCGACCGGGCGAACACAGTGCCTCTCTGCCTTCTCAGTGCACTGGTGGATGTCAGAGACATTTTGCATTATGACTGGGGTGGCGCCGCTCTGGCCACCCTTTATGGATATATGAGTTCAGCCTCCCGTGGCAGCGGACAGTTGCTCGGGGGTTACTGGCGTGCTTGGGAGGTACATTTCTTTTTCTGCCATTCATTTCAGTTCTATACTTTCTGTACTCTGCACACTGCACACACTGTAGTCTGCTTTACACTTGCTGTATACTGTACACACGGCACACACATACTCTGCTTTACACTGACTGTACACTGCTCACACTGTACACTCTGCACAATACACTGTACAACGCTACTCATACTGTACACTCTGCACAATACACTGCACAACACTGCTCTGCTATTTCTGCCTTCTATTCTGTATTCTGCTTTATCTGATAAATGCACTGGTATTTATCTTGCAGTTGTGGGTTTACGCCTATTTTCCTAGGCTCACTCCTGTACCCGATGCAGAGACCCCTCTGGTCGTCCCTTTTTCACGCCGCTTTGACGGGAGATGCGTGCGGAGGCCCCGGGAGACCTTCAGCTTCTTCCGCCGCTACTTCGACACCATCACCTCTGCTGAGGTATGTTTTACTTGCAGTTCATTTAAGCTTCGTCTTTCCACTGTATATTAGCCATAACAGTAGGTAACAAACTGTATTTCAATTTCAGATCACCTGGCGGCCATGGGCTCCACTGCTAGCGGCGATGCGGGATCGGTTTGCCGGTGCCGATGAGACCTCACGTTACCGGATTCTGCTCGAGGGCCCGGTCTGTCGGGCTTGGTACCTGGGTGAGCGTTTCCTGCGCCAGACCCTAGGCTTACCTGAGCAGATAGTCCCGGTGGTGCACCCTCCTGAGCACATGCGGGATACTGAGAGGTTCACTGCCTGTAACAAGCCCGCGGGGGACCTTCGCTACAGTTCGGACCCCCTTTTGTTTTGCGGTTCTAAATCTGAACCAAAGAGTCCAACTCTGGCAAATCATTTTTGAGAAAAACAGATTTTTGAAAAGAAGTGCCAAACATGGACTGCTTTGCCAGATTACAGAGTCGCCACCTAAATATTTTTAAAATGGGAAATTTAGGAAACCCTGACTCGGTGCCGAAGGCCACGTGTCTGTCATCACCAAATGTCTTGGCTCGGGAGCTTGGGTACGATCGGGGAAGGTCAGCTATGAGCACCCCCTTTCGCCCAGTCCGAAGAACGTTACGTGTGTTTTATTCCGGTTATTAGCCTAGAATTTACTATGTTATGCGCGCAGCAAACAAGTATAGACCAGATTGTCTAATTTGGAAACAAACATTGCATATCCGTTTGTTTTGAAAAGCGTTTTGAAATTCGCTACCCGCAAGTAGGCTAAAGCACGGATTTCAATGAGTTTTCCCAACTCAGACAATCCAACCTCCACCCACAGGCAGTCAAGCAGTTATATCATATAAGCATTTAGCCGCATGGTAAGCATACTGTCATGGCAACATTCACACGCATGTGGTATGCTAAAGCGTAAATACTTACATCGTACTCCGTGCCAAAACAAGAAACTAGTTAGCAAATATGCGTGTCCTAGTTCATGTTAGAGTGGCTAATGCAACACAGGCAAGGATGCAATTTAGAGTAGGCTCGGCTAACCCTAAAATGGCATGTGGAATGCTACAACTATCACGTATTCAATTTGGAATTGGAAATATGATGCAGTTTGTATGATGTACCGAGCCCGGTGCATGTAAACAAATGCATGGATGCACGCATGCATTGCATAAGGTATGCTAAAAATAAACGTGCCCTAATCTACCATCATAAGCAGGTAAATAAAAGGGAAGAAAGAAGTGGGGGTTGGAAGACATACACACACCCACACTTATTACAATTATGCCCTCGCTCGGAGGGACCGAAAGAATAATACAAATAATTAACTACGCAAGCTAATTAAATTACAAACCCATTAAATTAATTAAGCAGATTAATTAATTTAATTAAAGCAGTAAACCCCTCGGGGAGAGGGCCGGATGTGGCGCGTGTTCGGGACTTGCTCGGAATCGCACTGCCATGCCTAGCTTGCCTCTGTTTTCCCTGCTTTCCTCCTCTGAAGACTGCCAAAGTCTCAGGACTGCTCCCTTGAATCATGGGATCACCACCGGCTGAGGGGAAACACCACCGGCTGAAGCATGTGGCCACCGGCACAAAATTCATCCATCGGCCATCAATAGACTGCCGGTCGGCACTAAATACTGCCGGCCGGCACTGAATGTCTGCAGAACCTGCAACTCACAGCAGCAGAGGGCAAAACTTGCATGGCAATGCAATTCAAGCAATTATGCACCAAACACACTCCTTATCATGTTTGTGACTCAAAGGGGCATGTGCCTCGATTCTCGGGCCACCAATCACGCATTTCCATGCATGATGGCCCAAGGAACCAAGTATGCAACTTTCATGTCAAATGCATGCAAACAAACAAACAAAACAAGGCCCAATTCTATCACCAAGTCAAGGAACAAGCATGCATGCAAGATGCATGCAACCTAATCATGTTAGCTAGGATGCAATATGAGCATGTGGAAAACAATGCAAGCATACAAGCATACATGAGGTAAGCATGCAAACAAGTAAATGATGGTCTTAAACATGACTTAGGCAACTCTAAATAGGCCTAAAATCAGTGGCCAAAATGCCCAAAAATGAAGGCCAACACACACACACATGCATATGTTAAGACTTAACACTTAGGCACTAAGCAAGCAACCTCAAGCACACTTGAAAGGGGATATCATGGACACTTAGCATGCATATAAGCTCTGAAATTCACAAAATAGAGTGCCAAACCAACTAATTCAAGCAATTAAAGCATGCAAATGGCCCAAGCACTTCAGGCTCACCAAAGAGGTAATGAACTACACTTAACACAACCATACATGGCATGCATTAGGCGACCCAAAACAGAGTTTTAACACATAAAACTAAGTCCAAAAGACCACCTAGATGGCATCTAATGGTTAAATTAAAAGGCATGCATAATGCAAAACCAAGGAACATACAACATGCTTTCAAACTTCAAAGAGGCATGCAAGGCAAACATATGAACATGTTAAAGGGACTGAAATAACATGTAGGGTGGTCCCAAACCATCAAAATGATGCAAGCAACGCATGCTACACATTCATGCTTGAGGCTAACAAGCCAAAATGCAAAGAGCTATACTAAGCAAGTGATGGTCGACCAAAACAACCAAAAACAGAGCTTAATCATGGCAAAACAAACACAAAAGCTTCATAAAGCTAGGCCTAAATCATGCTTGAACAAGGGCTTACATCCTAAAGCATATTAGGGCATCGAAGTGGCATTACATGGCATGTATGCAAAACATGCATAAGGGACCAAAACCAACTTAATACAAAGTTAAAACATGGCAATATAAGTACAAAATACAGCCATGGCATGCTCAACACACACTTGAAACATAGGCTCTCTAAGAGGCCAAAACTTGCCCTTTTCAAGGACATCAAGGAGAGGGGGTGGCCCTCTCCTTCTTGGGACTTCAAAGCATCATCTTCACCACTGAAATCCCTCAAGATTTCAGTGGTGAAGAGACCTCAACACCAAAATCCCGGAGCTCTCACAAAATAGCACAAAATGAGGTCTTTTCAAGGCCTAAGGGTGGTCAAACCCTCCCAAAGCACAAAACACTCTTAACCAACAATAGAGAGGACCAAAAAATAGAACTTTTATGTGTTGATCACCAAGCACAAAAACAGTTCTAAGCTATGTAAAAATGGAGTGCAAAAATGGGGTAAAAGGGGTAGTTTCTTACCCTTGAAGACCACCTTCACAAAGGTTGATGTTGTTGCTTCCTTGAGCTCAAATCCAACCAAAAACTTCAAGAACCAGCCCTTAGAACCTCAGTAACCAAAGGAAGGTGAAACACTAGGTGTTGATGAGCAATAGTAAGTCACAAACACCTAGTGTACAAATAAGAGGGAAGAAGAGAGATGGGATAGATACAAAACTTCTAACCTAAAACCAGAGCTTCTTCTCTGTCTAAAATGTCTAAAAATCCAAACTTCTTCCAACCTTTAGCCAAGAGGAGGAAGGGTCCTCTTATAGGCAACTAAACTTACAAGTTAAGCTAACCAAGAGGCTCATCCCTCCATACACGTGTATGGAGGGGAAACAAATGCTATAAAGCTGTCTGAAAATATCTCCAAAAACAGCTGTAAAGTAGTCGGCAGGGCAAAATGGTCATTTTGCCAAAATTGACTGCCGACCGGCACAAAAGAGTGCCGACCGGCACAATATAGTGCCGATGGCAACACCAACTAGCCGGTGGCCTCTAGCCACTGCCGGTGGTGTGTGGGGATGCCTCACAAGGCATTCCCTGCCCCTCCAAGGCAGAGCACAAGTGTTTGGTGCAAAACCAGACACAAAACGGTCAAGTTCGGAGATCCTGAGGCAAGGCGCGTAGCCGAGAACTCCGGGAACTCCAAACGAGCACGAACATGGATAATCACCGAGTGTTCCAACGGTAACGTCCAAGTCTTGAGGACGGTCAAAAATGGGGTGTCTACACTGCTGAGCAGATGGCAGACTATACTATCGGCTGGGAGGCGGACGACTTCCGAGGCGAGGGCGATTACTCGGAGTACGTCCGGACCTTCATCATGCGACCTCTGAGCGGCGGCCGCCGAGTAGAGAGAAAGGGACCAGCGGCGCCAGCGACTGGAGCAGAAGCTGGAGGGGGAGCGCCGAGGAGGGCTCGAGTCCGTGGCAGGGGTGGAGTTCAGCGAGGGCGAGGGACCGGTTGGCTTGCTCTGCCCGCTACTTTGACTTTCTGAGGACAGGGTGGGGCGACCTATCAGATCCCCTTTGCTCCTCCACCAGCTGACCACGAGTTTGTCGTGTCCCCGACTTGCCTCCGGTATGTATTACTATTCTTCGTCTTGCACTGTTATTTCATTCAGTTTATTTGATATTCCACAGAATATTGATGCATCTGATACTTTTGCAGGCATCTTCTGAGTACAACCCGGCAGTCATTGGAGATGAATGCCTCCATGATGGGGATGCTACAGCAGACATTCCGACCTCCTAGCCCTCTACGGCATTCCAGTATGTTCTTCCTGACCACGGCCTCAAACCATACACATAACTGCTTTACATAATAATCTGATGCATAAACAACAACATCTGATAAAACTGCTCACGGCAGATGCACTGTACACTGTACACACCTGCACCCTGCACTAACTAATTACTGTTCACAGCATACATACACTGTACTCATACACTGCATTGCGCACTGATTTATGCTCACGGCACATTCACACACTGTACTCATACACTGTATTCTGCACTGATAACTACTCACGGCATATCATACACCGTACTTACTCATACACGGCATTCTGCACTGGTAAACTGCTCACGGCGTACATACACTGTACTCATACACGACATTCTACACTGGTAAACTGCTCACGGTGTACATACACTGTACTCATACACGGCATTCTGCACTGGTAAACTGCTCACGGCGTATATACACTGTACTCATACACTGCATTCTGCACTGATTTACTGCTTACAGTATTCTGATGCATTTGTCTTTCATGCTTTTTCAGCCTCCCTTCCAGATTCCTCCGGTGGGCGGTGCTCCAGCTGGACCTCCCATTTCTACTCGGGATGGCAGAGCATATCCCCGCACCAGAGGGGGGCGCACTCATGTCGGGAGCAGCTCGCGGGCTCCGGTTCCGGATGATGAGTCTGAGGCAGAGACAGAGGCGGAGGAGACCGATGATGGCTCGGACTCGAGCTCAGACGGTGATGCCCCTAGTGGTGCCCCTATTGATGACGCTCCTGGACCTTCGTCCAGGAAGAGGACTAGGACAGACTGACAGCCTCGGAGTTATTTTTGACATTTGATACAGATTTTTGCTGTTTTTTGTTTCTTTTTTGCACTTTCCCCTTTTGTTAGTAGTTAGGGTACTTTGTACTGCCGCAGGCAGATTTTGTTTCCAAAAATTATGTACTTGAAAAGATGATATGAAATGAAACAAACTTTTGTCTAAAAGAGTGTTTACATTTGTGTATATTTCATACCTTGCACTGTATTGCATCATATTACACCTCAAATGTAAATGATATCGATCTGTTGTCTGAAAAGTGAATACTTGTAATTTGAGCACTTGCACTATGATGATCAGATAACCAACCAACTAACAGTAAACAATTCATACAAATCACTGCTTAAACTGCATAATACAGCCCATAACACAGCACTCGGTTCATTCTGCACACAACAAACCCTGAACAAATAACCCGATCTGACAAGACGGATCATGAAACTGAAACAGTTGGAATTGAAACATGCTCAAAAGTCCTGAATTTTCCTTTTCCTTCTCTTGCTTCGCACGAATGTAGAGAATGGCACAGCATCCTGAGCACAAACGATTAATCTTTGGAAAAGGGGTTTCACAACCGGGGTATCGAGCCTACCGCAGAACACAGCGAGACAGACTCAAACAGAGAAACAAAAGGCACACGACCTAACACAACGAGACACACTCGGAAAAGACTCAAAGCCAAAATTGAGACCGACAAATCAAAAGACACGACACGCGGACATGTTTACAAAGAGACCTCAAATCTCGAGGAGCCAATTCCTCTGGATATTATTTCCCACCCTTTCTGATTTGTGATACTCACATCACTCGGCCCTCATGCTCGGTTTTTCTCTCAAAACCCTCTTCTTACTTCTCTCTCTGCTTACACCTCTCTATTCTTTATTCTCTCATTTTTTTTCATCCCTTCCCAGGGTGACTAATGGATGAATAGGAAGTGGTAGGTTCACGTCCAGCACTGTTAGCTCACGGCTATTTCCTTCCGGTGGATAGAGCGCCTTTCTGGAAAGTATGTTGGCGGGGGAAAGACAGAAGACCTGACTCAATTGTGCCCTTAGTTCGTCACTCTGACCATTTTTTGTTTTCTTCCTAAAACAGGTTTTGACCAGAATGAGAGTCGGATTAGCACACTTATTCGATTCTTGACTTGAAAATCATGCGAATCAGGCTGTGAGCACTGAAAATTCTCCTTTTGGGTCCAAACATGGTCCAATTTTGAAAAATGAAATAGTTTTCGAGAAAATAAGTCAACCTTAGTGAAAATTTTCAAAAACTATTTTTTTGCAAACAGTCAACGCTCAACGAGCGCGGAACTTACCCTTGAGATATGCAACCTCGGATCGGAGGCGATGGAAAATTGCCCCTAGCTTAAAGGGGGATAAGGCAACGGAAAGTTGCCTCTGGTTTGGATGGTAACTCAGGGCAACTTATGGCACTGTATGGCAACGAAAAGTTGCCCCTTGTTTGGATGATGCCGCGGCACATTGTAAGCTAGTCCTTGTTGACGACGATCGGACCCTCGGACGCGGAGGAGACGAAGACGGTTTGAATCAATATATGGACACAGTCACCTGGAAGGTGTTGGTGGTTGGACGTCAAGAGGAAGTTGATCACGTAGTTCCTGGTTGCTGCAGTCGAGACGTTGGATTCAGAGGAGGCGAAAGTGATCAAAACCATGACATGGACTGAGACACTATGGAAGCGTTGGGGGCTGGACTTCAGGATGAAGTTGCCTACGTATCCCAAACATGGGAATCAAGCCTTACGTAGTTCCAATTAAGGTACACTCGGGTATTTTAACCTTCACTGTTTAGGCTCTAACTTTTGCCAAGGTGCCCAATGCGGGTTTTCGACCTTGCGAGCTATGTTTTTCTTTTTCTTTTTCTTTTTCTTTTTCTTTTGTTTTCATTTCTTTTCTTTGCTATTTTTTGTTCTTTTTCTCTTCTTTTTTGTTTCTTTTTTGTATTTTTCTTTTTTGTCTTTTCTTTTTCTTTGCTCTAACTTTTGCCTGGACCGCCCTTCCGGGTTTTCGGCCCAGCGAGCTTCTCAAAGGGTGAAAAGTGTAGCAAGCCCATGCCAAATGGTTTTGAGATTGAAGCCTCTCTGTATCCAGGAGAGTGACTGTTGTGTTGGTTTGCAGAAAAGTTCATCACGACCGCTTCATGAGCCCTGCCTGGTGGGATTTGATCTCCTTGATCTGACTTTGACGCCTCTTGCTCGAGGGCTGCCTCAAAATAGGCCACACAGGCGTTTCATGGCATTGTTGAATGTTTTGAACGGATTCCAGTTTGCAACAGATAAATTGAATCTTGAGGCTGAGAACGATCCTGGGCTGCACAATCTCAAGAGCGATTCCACACAGGTCTTCACAGGACCGCGCAAAACATTTTGTTTTTGAAAGTTTTTAAGAAAGCGACAAATCGCTCGCGCTGAAGATAGTGTGGAACCAGTCTGGATCAAACCAGGGTCCTTCTCAGTACTCACGCCGCAAGCCTGACTTCATTCATTAAAAGCTTAGCGTGCCTCTCTTTCTCTCAAAATGACCAAAAAATTTTGCAAAACCCGAGAATTCCTTCCTCTTCGTTTTTCTCACCGCAGTGTTCGAAAAGGGTTTTACGAAAAGCTTAGGTCATTATAACGATGTTCAAGGCACCAAAGAGTAGGTGGTATATCTGTCGTTCCATTCACATCTTCTGGCACGGCTGACTCAAATAGCAACAAGTACGGAACGTGATAGCCACAGCTGTTTCATTCAGATTTGTGGTATAACTGGCTCCTTGGCAGCAACAGACTCAAAAAGTAAAAACAACTAATTACAAGACAAAACGGTGTTTGAGGCAACAACCCCGAAATCACCTGGTATACTATACAAGAGGGACTGACTCATTACAACAAGACAGACCCTGTAAGCAAAAAAAAAGACTGACTCAATACAGAGAGACAGACTCAAGACAAAACAAAAGACTGACTCAACACCCAAGTCAGAATTTACAAAATTAACATTAACAGATGCCCAAAAATGCGTGCCAAACGCCACATCCAAAAATGCGCCAGGCACTGCCCGCAGGCGGTTCACCTTCTGATTACATACTCGCAGTATCTGTGTCTTCAAAATCCAACAACTGGGTGGTGACAGACTTTGCTGAGGTGGGGGGGAGGATAACCTCGTTGTCAATCAAATCTTGCACCTCATGCCGGAGGCGAAAACAATTGTCGGTAGCATGGCCTGTCTGCTGGTGGTACGCACAGTACTGAGCAGGGTCATGAGTAGCAGGGAGATTCTTCGGGAGAGGCCGAGGCTCCAGGGGTTTAAGGTGTCCCCTCTCGGCAAGGATTTGAAGTGCCTTGGACAATGGCATGTAGAGAGCATGGAAGACCCTGCGCCCTCGGGGCAGGTACTTTGGAGCCTGAGCACTCTTGGTAGACGCACTAGCGAATGGGTTGGCGGGTGCGGCCTTGGATTTCTGATCCTTTCTGGATGCAAGGTTGGGAGCGGAAAGAACTGTTTTGGCATGACGGGGCCTATCCCGATTCTCTGATTGGCTGGAACTGCCCTCAGGCGGAGTGGGGAAAGCGTCCTCCACAGCTTTTGTCATGACTGCAGATATCTGTTGCTTGTTCATCCCCCGGCTTTCAAAGCCTCTACTGCCCACAGCAGTTGTTCGATAGGGTCGGCATCTGTCTTCATCTTGCCTTTGTCTCCGGCCTCAGCCTGATCTAGAGTTTGGTTTGATGCGTCGTTGCCATAGCTGGAGGTCATCTCCGGTTGGCTGAGTTCAATTACTATCCGTCCAATAGCGGGGGCTCCTGGGGTACAAAGCTTCCGGCATATGGTGGTGCGGCTGGTGGCGAAACAGACATTCCATAGGCGAGATCCGCCACGGATCTTTGAGATCACCTATCATCCCATTAGTTCAAATGTAGTAGGCTCGCGAGCCTGATATAGTTGAGGGGCTCAATTGGGTGCGCGGCCGGCGATCTGGGTGGATGCGGCATGTCAACAGTAGTCTCACTGTGTAGGGTGATTCCTTGATCCAACGCGGCCGTCATGACCACGATCTCTTCTGAATTCTGCGTCATGCTAAGTCCTGCCTCAGCAAGGAGAAGACACTAACTGTTCTGGATCAATTCTCTGAATCTCTGAACTGAAACGGAAAAAACAAGCAGCATTTCAGCCCTAAACAGATCAAACACGGGTGTAGCCAAACAACTGCACTCTCTACTACTGATCACTGTTCCCCAGAATCACTGTTCAGAACTGAACTGATACCCGCAGACATAACTGATTCTCAACAACACTGATACTAGTGCCCTCGGGCCTGATGCTCAAACTTTGCAAACTGATATGTGCGTTCCCTGCAGAGATACATTCTAAAAGCACATAGCAGGTAAAAGAGAGCCAAAACACCCCTACGTTGGGGTAGGGTTTCCCTGTCCTATTTTGTCAGGAGCTAGGGTTTCACTACACTGCACGCAGCGGTTTCAAACAACCTATATCGGGTAAGCAACCTGTCCTAGTTTGGAATGGTCACTATGGATCCGAATATGCACTAGGTCGAATGGTCAAAAAGGGTGCCCCGGTAAAACCGGGGTTTGTGTTCCCATACTGGCAGAGCCCGCAACCGGTCAGCCTTACGGTCATGCCTTGACAAGACAAGCCTCCAGCAAACCGCTCAGGAATAGCAGATGGCCAACACGGTGTCCTAGGCGCACCAATGCACATGCAATGCAAAGAGACACATAAACGAAATCAAAGCAGGATATCACGAGTTCGAGTCAAGCTCTCTAACTCCCCAGCAGAGTCGCCAGAAACTGTAACAGCGCCCGTGGGGGACTTCCACAGTTCGGACTCCCCTGTTTTGTTTGTGTTGCGGTTCGTAATCTGAACCAAAGAGTCCAACTCTGGCAAATCGTTTGAGAAAACACAGATTTTTGAAAAGTAGTGCCAAACATGGACTGCTTTGCCAGATACAGAGTCGCCACCTAAATATTTTTTTAAAATGGGAAATTTAGGAAACCCTGACTCGGTGCCGAAGGCCACATGTCCGTCATCACCAAAGTGGTCTTGGCTCGGGAGCTTGGGTACGATCGGGGAAGGTCAGCTATGAGCACCCCCTTTCGCCCGGTCCGAAGACCGGCCTCTACTAACCGTGATATCCGATTTTGAAAACGTTATGTGTTCTTATTCCGGTTATTAGCCTAGAATTACTATGTTATACGCACAGCAAACAAGTATAGACTAGATTGCCTAATTTGAAAATAAGCATTGCATATCCGTTCGTTTTGAAAGCGTTTCGAAATTTGCTACTCTCAAGTAGGCTAAAACACGGATTTCAACAAGTTTTTCCAACTCAAGCAATCCAACCTCCACCCACAGGCATTCACACAGTTGTATCACATAAGCAACTAGCCGCATGGTGAGCCTACTATCATGTTAACATTCACACGCATGTGGAATGCTAAAGCATGAAAACTTACCTAGTACTCCGTGCCAAAACAATAAACTAGTTAGCAAACATGCATGCCCTAGTTCATGTTAGAGTGACTAATGCATCACACGCGAAGATGCAATCTAGAGTAGGCTCGGCTAACCCTAAAATGGCATGTGAAATGCGATCATTCGATGCACGTATTCAAGTTAGATTTGAAGATACAATGCAGTTTGTATGATGTACCGAGCCCGGTGCATGTCGACAAATGTATGGATGCACGCATGCATTGCATAAGGTATGCTGAAATAAACGTGCCCTAATCTACCATCATAAGCGGGTAAATAAAAGGGAAGAAAGAAGTGGGGGTTGGAAGACATGCACACACTCACCCACACTTATTACAAATATGCCCTCACTCGGAGGGACCAAAAAAATATACAAATTAATTAACTACGCAAGCTAATTAGATATTACAGATTAATTAAATTAACAAATTAATTAATCTAATTAAAACAGTAAAGCCCTCGGGAAGCGGGTCAGATACAGCGCATGTTCGGGACTCGCTCGGAATCGCACTGCCATGCATGGTCCGCCTCTGTTTTCCCTGCTTTGCTCCTCTGAAAACTGCCAAAGTCTCAAGGATGTCTTTCTGGACACTGGAGAATCCCACCGGCTAGAGGGAATGACCACCGGCATTAAGGTGTGGCCCATCGGCACAAAATGAATCCACCGGCCATTGATCGACTGCCGGTCGGCACTAAATACTGCCGGCCGGCAATGAATTCCTGCAGAACCTGCAACTCACAGCAGCAGAGGGCAAAACTTGCATGGCAGCTCAATTCAAGCAATGTATGCACCAAACACATTCCTTATCATGTTTGTGACTCAAAGGAGGATGTGCCTCGATTCTCGGGCCACCAATCACGCATTTTCATGCATGATGGCCCAAAGAATCAAGTGTGCAATTTTCATGTCAAATGAAATACAACTAAGCAAACAAAAAAGCCCAATCCCCATCACCAAATCAAGGGACAAGGCATGCATGCAAGATGCATTGCAACCTAATCATGTTAGCTAGGGATGCAACATGAGCATGTGAACAAACAATGCAAGCATACAAGCAAACATGAGGCAAGCATGCAAGCAAGCAAATGATGGTCTTAAACATGACTTAAGCAACTCCAAATGGCCTAAAATCAGTGGCCAAAATGCCCAAAAATGGAGGTTAAGCACACACACATGCATGCACATGTTAAGGCACACCTGAGCATTGAACAAGCAACTCTCAAACACCCTTGAAGAGGCTAAACATGGACAATTAGCATGCATCATGAGCTTTAAAATCATGTCAAAATGTGGTGCTAAACCAACTCAAATAAAGCAAACATTAGCATGCAAACGTAGTCCAAGCACTTAAAGCAAGTCATGAAGCATTGAACTACACTTAGTACAACCACACATGGCAATACTTAGGCAACTAAAATCAGAGTTTTAACACACAAAACTGAGCCCAAAAGACCACCTAGATGGCATCTAAATGACATGAATCCAAAGGCATGCATAATGGTCAAAACATAAGGCATACAACACATGCTTTCAAAGCAATAAAGAGGCAACTAAGGCAAGCATATGAGCATGCCAAAGGGACTGAAATTACATGTTGGATGGTTCCAAACCACCAAAATGATGCAAGCAACGCAAGCTACACATCCACACACTCAAGGCGTACAAGCCCGGCAAGCCACAAATGCAAAGGAGCTATACTAAGCATGCCAAAATCGATCCAAACACTATGGACAGACCTAAAGCATGGCAAAATAAGCACAAAACATTCATAAGTCTAAGCCTAAATCATGCTCAAACAAGGCTAACAACCTAAGGCATGTTAAGGGAATTACAAGGCATTACATGGCAACTACACTAAACATGCATGGAGCACCAAAACCAACACACAACATGATTATATTATGGCATAATAAGCATGAAATGCAGCCTAGACATGATCAACACACACTTGAGCATAAGGCTCCTTCAAGAGGCCAAAAATGGTCCCTTTCAAGGACAACAAGGAGAGGGGGTGGCCCTCCCCTTTTGGAGACTTCAAGGCACCATCTCCACCACTGAAATCCTGCAAGATTTCAGTGGTGAGGAGGCCCAAACACCAAAGTCTCGAAACTTGCACAAAATAGCACAAAAGGAGGCCTTACAAGGCCTAAGAGGGGTCAAACTTCCCCAAAGCACAAAACACTCTTAACAAACTATCAAGAGGGCCTAAAACAGAACTTTTTTATGTTATACACTAAACACAAAAACAGCTTTAAGATAGGTAAAAATAGGATGCAAAAATGGGAAATAAAAGGCAAGATTCTCACCCTTGTTGACCACCTTCACAAGTGTTGATGTTGTCTTCCTTGGGCTCAAATCCAGCCAAGAACACCAAGAACAACCTCTTGGAACCTCAGAAACCAAGGAAAGGTGAAACACTAGGTGTTGATGTGCAATAGTAAGACACAAACACCTAGTCACACAAACAGAGAGAAATATAGATATAGGATATGTGTTGAACCCTAACCCTAAAACCAGAGCTCCTCTCACCTTTCTAACCAAAACTTCTAACCCTAATGCCAAGAGAAGACCCTCTCTTATATAGGCAATTCCCTCTGTAAAGCTTACAAAACAAGCCTTCCAAGAGGGAAATCCCTCCATACACGTGTATGGAGGGGAATGGGGTGGGTGCCAGCTATCACAGTTGCACAAAATATCTACAAAAAGTAGATGAACAGTGGTCGGCCACTCAAAATTGTCATTTTGACAAAATTGAGTGCCGACCGGCAACAAATAGTGCCGACCGGCAATCTACATTGCCGGTGGCAACAAAAACCAGCCGGTGGCCTCTAGCTAGTGCCAGTGGTGTGTGGGGAGTCCTCAAAAGGCATTCCCTGCCCCTCCAAGGCAAAACACAAGTGTTTGGTGTAAAACCAGACACAAGACGGTCGAGTTCGGAGATCCTGAGGCAGGGCGCGTAGCCGAGACCTCCGGGAACTCCAAACGAACACAAACAAGGATGATCACCGAGTGTTCAAACGGTGACGTCCAAGTCTTGAGGACGGTCAAAAATGAGGTGTCTACACCAGCATATCAACAAAATTGAACAACATAAGATAGATGATAAGCAGGTGAAAAGAAAAATTTTGTTTTACTTTATTCTTAACCTTGTGACACTAAGCCTAACCTTATTTTAATTAAAACAAAAATATTATAGTTTTTACTTTAGGCTTAATTATTGCCCAATTAAGCAATTCTATAGAAGCTTTCCAATATTTCTATCAAAATTGAAATTTCACTTTGCAAAAAGACAAGAAATGAAGTTGAAGCCAACTCATTCATCATTATAACAGATATCCGTGGAACTAAAGCCACTCAAGTCTAAGAACTAGAAACTTCTAAAGCAAAAGAAGAGAAAAAAGAAAAAAAGGTTGGGGAACCAATTCAAAAATAATAATAAATTAGAGTTTTTGTCCATATTCAAAAGCCAAATTAGGATTAAAATTAGGGATGACAATGGGGGTTAATGGAATGGATATTAATTCCTCATCTCCATTCCCCTATAATAAATTTTCCCCATTCCTTATTCCCCATAGGTACTACCCTCCCCATCTCTTAATGGGTTTGGATTTTCCCCAACCCAACTTGACCCTTTATTTATTTATTTATTTTTATTTTTTTAAGGTTCACAACCAAAGCTAAATATACATTCAATCTTATTTTATTTTATTTGGCTCAACAACAAAATCAAATACACATTAATTAATTAATTAAAAAGTTTGTTTTAAAATAATCAAATATATAATTTTGAGACAATCAAATAAGTTTTTAGTAATTAAAAAAAAATGTGGAAGAACCTGTTTGAAGAAAGTGTTATAAGACCCATGTTAAATTGTATCAGGACATAAATAACCCATTTCAAAAAACAAATGATAGCATTTAACTCTGTCCAATGAAATTTGACAACTGCATAAGCTAGGAGATACTGTACATTTGTTGTTTAGGTTCTTTATAAAAGCACATTCTCTAACAATGACATATAAAGTGAGCAATCAGATCAGTGCACCATTGGATATTACATGCAGGCACAAAATCTATATTTCAAATTACTATGTAATATTATCACATTTCTACATCATGTATGATTGAACGCACAAAATCTATATATTTCAAAGAACTATGTAATATTATCACATTTCTACATTATGTAATGATTGTGTTAATATTCAAAATACCATTGTTGAAAACAACATGCTAGGCTTAATCAAGTAAATATGTTAAAATCATGAAATTCAAGTATGTTTTTTTACTTGAATTTTGCCAACAAGAAATTCACTATGTTTTTTTAACATCTTGCCAACATGGTTAATCTTAATCAAGTAAATATGTTAAAATCATGTTAGGATTATGAAAATCACTATTACATTTGGTGCCAAAGGATAACATTATGAGATCTAAGGAACATTCATTGCTTTCAGCCCAGTGCTTTCATCACTTCGTTACTCAAGAGTCAAGCCTCTCCAATTCATTCCTTCCCCATTAATTTGAGCTCCTCTAAGATATTTCCTAATTTAGTTTCAGAATGCATTTTCTTCTTGTCTCCTGAATTTTCTATCCAACCTCTACTGGTTGTGTATGCTAGATTATACCCTGAAAAGTAATCGTGCTAAAATTTCAACAAATTTTTGTGACTCCAATTTTCACCTACGAAAGATTTTTTTCTACATCATCATTTCTGATGACCCAACTATCAAATTTCTTTTTGCCACTCTCACCAACTTTTCAAATTCTTTATACATTCTGCAACATCTTATCTGCTTTGTAGTCGCAGGGAGTTTTGCTTAGGTGTGATTTGAAATTTACAGCTAAGTCATGAACACATGCCCATATATAGAAACTAGGATAGTACATGAAAGAAACATACAAATCAAAAGTTACAATTCCCTTTAACAGCTGAAATGAATATTTCTTCAAGTTCCCTCTACCCAACTAGATTAGATGCTTTCAATAGCTATTGTTCATTGACTGCCTATGTTCAACTGGCTTAGTCATACATGTCAACCGCAGCTATGCCTCTACGTTTTGGATTCAATCAACCTATAAAAATCTTGGGACATACAGATATGATTAAAATGCAAGTGTCTTACTCTATTCTTCTTAGAAACACTCAAGCACTTCCCGTTATGTGTGTTCCAAAATACTGGTACTTTCTTAACAAAATGTACAATATGCAGCTTTTTGTCTCTTTCAAACAATGAAAATGTCTCTAATTAGTCACGTAGTCAAAAAAATTGCACATCCAAATTCTAGTCTATTGAAGCTTTTTGTTTGTTTCAAACAAACACACAAACACATGGTTAGTGTGCAAAAACCACTTACAAAATGCACACAATTGCAAGTTCTCAACAGAAATACTAGTTATTGTACTGATTTCACAACTTCTTACCTACAAACTTAAAACCAAATAAAACCCATTAAAGTTATTGGCAAAAAAAAAAAAAAAATGAAAATTGCAACAAACTAGCCCTGAACTAAGAATCAACATAACCCAATAGGCACCAAGCAAAATGAGTTCAAATAGTAGAAGAAAAGTGGAGTACCAAGTTGGGGAAGAACTTTTGATACAGCAGAGATGGCTCAAAAGCGAAATGGTGAGTAGAGACCTTTATACAAATGTAACTTAGCCACTAAAGGTTGAAGGCATAGCTTTTAAGATGGAATGGAGAAGCCACCATATTAATTAAAAAAAAAAAAAATTGGGTTTCAATAAAAATAAAAATGAAAATCACTTCAGAAAGCAATCATCAAACCAAGAGATGATTAAAAACTCAAAAGGATCCCAAATAATCAACAAAAAACACATGAGAAAATCATTAACTAATTAATATATCAATTCCCACAAAGTAGGTCCCCTACCCATCACCCCAAACAACTCCAGTTTGCAAAATTTTCACTTTGAAGGTTCAAAATTGCATCTAGAATATATACACACAAACATATAAATAAACCACAACATGAGTTGAGTCCTCCATGAACAAAAATCAAAGATTCAAACCCAACTGAACAGAACCCACAAAAAACACGAATTAACCCAGACCCACTTATAATCCAAACAAAATCAGATCAAAAACCAAACAATAGCAACAAAACCCACAAAACCAGCGTCAATACAGAGAGGTTACAAAACAAAATTTTAGGTTACAAAACAGCTTAAACCCTCGACAATCAAAAAGCACACATCTTAAAACACACATAGATCAACAAATCATACAATATATACGTGTATATATATACATATGTGTTTGTGATATAGAAAGTTCTAGAGAGAGAGAGAGATAGATAGAGAGCAAAGAACTCGCCTTAGTCTCGTGATTGAAGGAAAATGGCCGCCGAGTAATTGGATGACATCATGTGTTTATGTGGGGTTTAAAAAATATATAATAAAAAATTATGAAAACAAGTTTTCATACCAAAATTTAAGAAAATGCAAAAATATTTGAATAGATGTTGTTCAAATTGAAAATGAGAAAGAATCTCAAATTGTTAAGGAAAAAATACAACCACAACATGAACACCTTCGAACCAGTCAATCATCGATACAACAACAGCATAGAAGAGAAGAGAAGAGATGAGTGCATACCATCGATCGTCACCACTATCGAGCCAGTCGTCGTACCGTTAATCACCGCCGAAAAGAGATTGAAACCCTTCGAACTTGTCTCTCTGATGATTATATTCTATTAGAAGCCAAATAGTTGATGTACATGTTCTTTTTCTAATATATTCTTTTTTTTTTTTTTGGTGAATTAGCTGCAAAAAATTTCATTTTGGCGCTTAACATACAATACACGACATGCATTGTGCGTCATAAAAAGGCAATACTTTTAACGGCATGCATTGTGTGCGTCGTAAAAAGTGTAAAACTCTTAATAGTGGGCATTTTGTGCGCTGTGAAAGTGCAATACTTTTCACAGCTGACGTATGTGTGTCGTATATAGTTGATGTATTAATAGCATGCCATATGCATCTCATAGAAAGTTTTATTATTTACGGAAAATATTGCAAGCTGTAAAAAAATCATCGTTACTACCATTCACGACCTATGCAATAGACACGCTGTGGTTGGAAAAGTATTTACGATGTGCAAAAAAAACAAGTTGTAAAAGTGAGAAACTACGGCGTGTATTTATTGTATGTCGTTGATGTGGTGTCGTAAAAAGTCAGTTTTGTTGTAGTGGTCACTGATATGTATATAAAGTTTTAATTTTTTTTTTTTATCTCATGTATGTCTACACAGCTCTATGGACATTGTATGTTGTATTTGCTTCCGCTAGCCCTTGTATTTTGTTTAATTTGTTCAGAGGCCTTTGGTAATCCTAGGATTACTGGCCGGTTACGGCACTAAATCTATAGGGGCGGGTTTGGGTCGTGACACATAGGCAACTTCATCTTGAAGTTCGGCCCCAACCATTTTCAGCTTGCTTGTCTCATCCATGTTGATTGGCTTATCTTTGTTCAACTCGACTATCCTCTCCATGTCCAATTGCCTTATCTTCATTCAAATTCGGTTGTCCTATTCCGTTAAAAGATTTAGCTGCAAGACAAATCAAGATTGGATCTGAGGTTGTGCATCTCAAGAGTTAATTCTACGTTGGTCAAGTAGTGGCCATTTGCAAAACCAGTTTTGAGGATTTTTAGTGAAGTTGACTAATTTTGTTGAAAATTATTCCATTTTTCCAAAATCGGACCATTTCTTGGACCCAAAAAAGGAATTTTTTTTAGTGTTTATAGCCTGACTTACATTTATTTCAAAGCAAAAAGTCGAACAAGCATGTTAATCTAAACTCTCACGTTGGTTAAAATTGTTTTAGTGGAAAGCCAAAAACAGAAAATGGTCAAAGTGATGAACTAGGGGCACAGACGAGTTAGGTTTTCTGTCTTTTTCCCATTGTCAACACACTTGCCAGGAAGGGCATAACTGAAGCTAGCCGTAGGGGCCAAAAGCTCTCTCATCCTCTAAGCAGCAAGTATCGAGCCAAGTGCGAAGCATGAACTGGAAATACAGCTGGAAATTCAACTGCCTCATAGGGTCCACAACTTCCAGCTTATCCATCAACCACATCTAGGGAGGGATACAAATAAAAGAGATTAAAGAATAGAGAGATGTGTGCTGAGAGAAAAAGTAAGGAAGGGTTTTTTAGAAAAAAAGAGAGTGAGTGCCAAAGTGATGTGAGAAATCGTAAATGAGGAAGGGTGAGAAACAATACCTGAAGAAGTAGTGGACTCCCTACAAACCTAGAAGTCTCCCGCCGATGGAAAAAGATCCAAGCCCATTAAAGTTTCGGCCAATGCCAACCCTATGCAGCTTTGACTCTCCTTGAGGCATTGGGCCACTTCAATCAGCCTAATGTTGGCTTCGCTGCAACTAGGGGCAAGTAGGAATCACCTTTTACAGAGATTGGGAATAGATGAATGCATGACAGTTGTATCACAGTGCACGACTGCTAATTGGATCCGACCGTCCTCATTTGGATCCAGCTGTCCTAATTTAGATTCGGCTGTTTGTATTTTAGACCCAGCCGAATCTCAGTTCCTGCCAAAACTACAGAAACAGAAAACCTTATCATTGTGTTTCGAGCTCTTGTTTTAAGTGTTGCTTTAGGTCCAGCAAGTGTAAATAGTTGTGTTTAAGTTGTTTTTACTTTGTTTTCCTTTATTGAGTTGTATTTTGTATTTTGGTCAGTTGTAGGCTCAATATCCGATTGAGAACTCATTCGATTGTAACCATTCTCAATTTCAAATTCAGAAATATAATATTTTTTGTGCAAGTGCCATGCCATTCACCACATGTTTTGCAAAAAAACAAAAGTTCTTTCTTTCATAAATTGCAGGGTTCAACCCTGGTCATTGTTTTACAAAAGAAAATACAGGTTTTCAAGAGCAAGCAAAGTAAGGACCTATTTGGCTAAATAGGTCCCCGACTACAAAGCAAAAAAAGAAAAAAAGAAAAGAAAAGAAAAAGGTAAAGTCAATCCCACCTAGCCCCCTTCATTCTCGGTCGTGGAGGGGACTTATCACTATCACTGCTGTCTCCAGTAGACTGGATATCAGCACTAACATCGCCCTCGCCCTCAGAGGAGGTGTATTCAGCATCGTCAAGGGTCTCATTTGAAAAAGGCAAACACTGTCTTGCTCTACCTCTACTACGTCTCCTATGGTCAGGTCGCCCTCTACCTCTCACTGGGGCTCGTCTCTCTCTCTCTCTCTCTCTCTCTCTCTCTCTCTCTCTCTCTTTCCTCTAGCCGGAGGAGGTCCCATAAGTACAGCGGGTGCAGGATCAAGCTGAAAAGATACAGGATGTTAGAACAAATACAGCGGAATTGTGAATAGGATATCAGAGTATATCAAGGCTCGAGAATGAATGAATTTCAAAGTATTTAACTATGAAGAGAGTGGGTAAGTGTACCTCGATCCCATGAGCAGCCAAGGTAGTCTGTCTCCTCCACACCATGAAAAGTAGATGGTCAATCGTCCGTGGGAGATCATCAACAAACTCCATGGGCAACTACAAGTGAGAGGAGGCATAAGTAGACAAAACAAAATTGTGAAGTACAGTGGGCCAATACAAAGAAGAAGTGTATACCTGTGCAACAGTAGGAACAATCACTAACCTACGATCCCTCTCCTCAATAGGATCAAGAGGGATCTGCTCAATCACCCCATCTGGTCGCATGTGTACGACCTCAGTGGGAATCGCAAGAAACCTAGGAATGAGAGCTGCTGCAGGAACACCTCTAGCAGCGGCGGCAACAACAATGACAGGGAGCACACGAACCACACCCCTGGTGAGAGGAGCCATCACACTGCTCTGCAAGAATGTAATGAAGTTGTCGCCTGTGTGGTACAGATCACCATCCTTCCCCAACATATGGTGGCCAATTAGGTGTTCATCATAAAGATCATTGACAATCTTCATGCCCAGAGAAGGGGGATGTGGAATGTCAAGATTGGCTCAGCCTCAAGTCTGATGGATAAACCTCTTTTTCCAAGTAATAGGCCCTGTCAAAAGGACACTCAAACAAAATTTGCATGGTAGAGGCATTCCATGCAACAGTATAGGTCACGGTCGATGCCTGAGGAATTTGTTCCCAAGGTGGCAATCAATCTACAAGTAAAAGATGCAAGTCAAATGTCAAATATCAAAGGTTGAACAATATGAAAGCAGTGAAAGTAGTAAAAGACAAAGATCAACATGAGGTTTTGCTACTCTCTCTGCGGTAACTGTATTGAAGAAGCGGCAGAAGTAGGCAAAGTCGCGATCAACGCGTCTCTAGCACTCTAACCTGGAGTTGTAATACCAAGAGCGGGGCACAGACAACTCAATGGGCTGCACAGAATAAGGGTGATAGATGTGAAATATGTGTAAATCCACAGCTGTAAAAGGAAAACAAGTTTATGAATCAAGTGGACAAATGAAGTAGTTATAAATATAAAGTGCAAAGCAGAAAGCATGGTTTGTAGTAGAACAGAAAAGGAGGTGCAAAGGTATACCTCCTAGACTCCAGTATCCACCGAGTGAGTTTGCCTTTCGGTAGGATACCAAGTTCATACAGCAGTAGAGGGTGGCTAGGCTAGCGCCACCCCAATCATACTCCCCCACTTGCGGGAGGTGTACCAACGCTCCTAGAAAGTAAAGTTCTACAGTATTCTCCCTATTCACAAACAGGGTAGTACCAAAGCAATACATGAGGAACCCGCAAGCATACTATGTAATCTCATATGGAGTAACTAGCTGAAAGGTAGAGAAACGGTCCAAGAACCAGCTATAACTCACCATCCCATGTTCGGTGGCATCTGGGATCGCCCCAAGAAGGTAAGGTTAAGCAACTCTCCACTGAATCATGTCAGGGTCAAGCGGGACCGAGTCGCCAACTCCTACCCGCAAGCCGATAAGCATCGAGAAGTCATAGGGAGTCATGGTCATCTCCCCAGTCGATAAGAAGTGGAAGGAGTTGGTGGTGTCCCACTAGCTCTCTACCAAAACACCGTATAGTAACGGCTCAGCCTTCATCTGTATGAGCCCTGAGCGAAAAGGTCTGAAGCTGGCATCATCAATGAAAGTGTAGACCTCCTGAAGGAGCTTCTCATGCTAGCCTCATGGTCCGGTAATACTCCCATATCCGCTCATTTTTCGGGCCATGACCTATGGCAAGAAATGTTGTTAGCATTTTGAACAAAGAAGCTATAATGCAATTCAAGTAAAATATAATTGCAAGGAAAGATTTCTTATCGTGGAGGCGTCAGCGGATAGGTGCTCCGACGGCTCTCGTAGAAGCATCTCCTCATCAGCCTTAGGAATGAGGCTCTCAAATCTCAAAATACCGCTAGGAGTGAAGGCATGTGAGCACAGCCAGTAGGTAGTTGGGTCAAATGGTCTATCTGCAAGGGGGAGCAACTCAGGCTCTGGTGCTAGAGGAGGAATGTTCTCAGCCGCTAAATCCTCACCAAGAACAGCCCCGATGTCTGTGGCAAGCTCTAGAATGGGCATGACAACGTCAACCAAAGACACACCACCCTATGGAACCTTATCATCAGCTATTGAAGGTGTACAAGTGAGCAAATGTGAGGGGGTTGTAAGCAAAAAGTAAGAAAAGTGAGAAAAATGGGTAAAAACCCCAAGTTCAAGCCTTAGGAGAGAGAAAATGAAGAAAAAGTTAAAAATCAAGAGGGGGTAGAGGAAATCACAAGAAAATCGTGTGAATGAGCCAAAAAACCAAGAGAAACCCAAAACTCAACCAAATTAAAATCCATCGGTCCAAAATGTAGAGGATTAGAAGAGTTTTCAAAAGAAATTTTGTATGAACCATTGGGTAACGCGAATGGAGGGAAAATCTAGAGAGAGAGAATACCTAGAGAGAGGGGAGGAGGATTTTTGCACGGTGTGGGTGTGGAAAAGGAGCCAAAAAGTGTGTTTTAAAGAGGCACATATCGTGAAATGACAAAGCTACCCCGAGCCACTACTGTGATCCGGCCGTGTCTGTTTGGGCCAAACTGTGTGTCTTTTAGACGAGCCGGATCTAAATAATGTTTTGCCTGCAAAATGCTATTTTGCTTCAGTTTGGTTGTGTGCATGGGTAAGCCTCTCCTAGTTGAAACAAGGTGTTCTTCGCATCAGGGCCTATCCCAGATTTCAAAAATTAAATTACAAAGCTGTGGTTCAGATTATATTTCTATATGTCTCGTCATTTTCCTAGGACGTATTAACTGTGGATATTAGCCCATTTTTTGTAGTAAAATTAGCAGAGTTGCCTCTATTTTGTATATATGCATCACTTTCCTACAGCGTGGTACGCATAAGTCCAGATTTGGTTCACATGCAAAACAAGGACCTATTTGAAGCTACATAGGTTCTAGACTGCAAAGCAAAAGAAAAAAGGAAAAACTGGAGTATTTGAGATTGTTTCAGCTTCAGCAAATTCCGAGATTGCATTCCGGATGCACCTTCGCTCGCTTCGTCATTGCTCCAAAGTATGAGTGTACCTCGACCCCGAGCTCAAGCCTGCTTCAGTTAGAATGGTGATAAAAACTGCTCTCCCTAAACACCATTCCCCAATAGAGGCATCTTGATTGTATGTGCAACGAGTTCCTAGGAGACCAATTGCGATGGTGGAAACTAGAGATCGAATGGCGATGCCTAGAACACAAAGGTTTAGAATTTCCAATATTAAAGTCTGGTTTAAATACCCAGGGGTGTATCCTCAGCTTGAAATCTGTATGGCAGCCCCATAGGTTGAGGTAGCGTGTATGCGTCTCAATTTTGGATACTAAACCAACCCAGACTGTCACCCTGTTAGAGAATAGGGAAAGCTATAAGTATGATCAGGGAGAAAAGCGGCATTCGTGACTTCTACGTGCAGATCTTACCCCTTGTCAACATTTGAAAACCTTTGAACTATGAGTTGAAAGTGGAATTTTGAAAAACAGAAATGGGAGATCCTCGTTAGAGTAGAGCGGTTTATCGCCAATATCCCCATGGGGTGCTTTCTAAAGCGCCGCTTTGTTTTTTTACTGCATTTTCTAAACATCATCCACTACATTGCTTGTCGCATGTACGATATCATCTATCGTACCCATTGCATCCATTTGCATTGTGCATTATCTTTTATCATCTATGTTTTTGTGCTAAAACACGTTTCGGATCTCTTTTTGTTTTTTTTTTCTCAGGACATGTAACATCATGTTCTCAAGCGGTTTTTCTCAGGATACGTGAGACGCGATCCCGAGTGGTTTTTATCTCAGGGTGTGCAGGAACACGACCCTGGGCAGTTTTTCTCTTCTCACTATTTCAGCGTGCTTAGAGTATCTTAGGATGTGTGAGACGCGTTCTTGGGTAGTTTTCCTCTTCTCACAATTTCAGCATGATTAGAGTATCTCAAGTTGTGTGAGAGGCGTTCCTGGGCGGTTTTCCTCTTCTCACGATTTTAGCGTGATTAGAGTATCTCAGGGCGTGTAAGAACACGACTCTGGGTGGTTTTTCTCTTCTCATGATTTCAGCATGATTAGAGTATCTTAGGATGCATGAGACACATTCCTGGGTGGTTTTCCTCTTCTCACGATTTTAGCGTGATTAGAGGATCTCAGGGCGTGCAGGAACATGACACTGGGAGGTTTTTCTCTTCTCACGATTTCAGCGTGATTAGAGTATCTCAAGGCATGCAAGAATGCGACGCTGGGCGGTTTTCTCAAGACATGTGAGATGCGTTCCCAAGTGGTTTTATCTCAGGGCATGTAGGAACACGACCCTGAGCAGTTCAGGACTTCTTCTTATGATTTTATCGTGATTAGAGTGTTCTTCCTTTTCTCACAATTCCAACGTGGTTGGAGGTTCTTTCTCTCTCTAGGTGAGACATAGTTTGTTTTGTACCTTTTCATCTCTTTCTAGGTGAGATGTAGTTTGGCTCGCATCTTTCGTCTATGTGAGACGTAGTTCAGCTTAAACCTTTCCTCTCTCCATATGAGATATGGGTAGATACTCCAGTTTTTGCTTACTCCTTTCCATGTGAGGCATGATTAGATCTGTTTTGATTTAAGCTTGAGGTTTGTTTCATTCATATACTATCGTCTTGTTATTACTCATTGCGTTGTCTTGCATGATCATGAATTTAAAAAAATAATCGATTTCGCGAAGCCTTTAAGTCTAGCTTTCAAGTGCATTTTTTGAGCATATCATTTGCATCTTGCCCTTAAACTACACTGGTTTGATTCCTTGTAAAAGGATACGTAGGCAACCCTCGGGTTCTACCAACTGCAACTACATTTTGTTTGTTTTCCCAAGTCTTACGGCATTGTCAAAGGGGTCGTCTTCAGGCTTTAACATTCGCTCACGTCATTTCAAGACTCCGAGCTTTGTCAAAGAGGGGCAACTATAGACACTCCATTTTGACCGCCTGTAAGACTTGGGCGCCTCATTTTGAACACTCGATGATGAAATGTTACATTGTGCAATTGTTCGAATTTTCAGCAAAAGAATTTAGTTTTGAGCTTCAAATCCAAACCTTGCACTCCATTTTGTCTAAAAGGTTTTAGACCCTTAAAAAACCTCTTTCCAAACTTTAGACTTGGCCGAGGGTATTTTAAGCCTGACCGGGAGTATTTAGACCCGGCCGGATCTCATAGGCAATAAGACCAAAATTGAACCAGGGAGGCCACTTTTTTGGCCCGTCGTACACCCTCATGGCCGGCCAGCCTTGTTTAGTGACAGTAGATATTTTACAGCAGCTAGCTATCCCCATGTGAATGCTTTGGCACAGCTATATTTTTACAGATAATTTCAACGTGAGATGTTGTTTTTCTATAAATACAAGGCCGCCCCTCATGGTTTGGGCTTAGAAAAATCCTCCAAGAGCCCAAGGCTTAACCAACCATCTTCTCTAGCCTCTTGCAATATAGATGCATAACACATGCACTATACAAGCTCAAACTTGAAGCTTTTGCTGAGATTCTTGAACATAATTTCAGTCCCTTGAGAGTGCTTAGTTTGTGGTTTGTGAACTAGGAAGCTCTTCTTCTCTTTCCAGAGGTAAACTTTGAGCTTTTTCACAATCTTTTCTCTCTCTCTCTCTCTCTCTCTCTCTCTCTCTCTCTCTCTCTCTTCTTTGTCTTTACAGGGCTATTTCAGAGCTATTTTAAGCCTAAAAATGTGATAAAAGCTTTGTTAAAAGTGAGTGAGCTAGTCACTCTTTCATTTACTGGTTCACTTGTTGTGCACACTTTGATTTCTTTCATTTTTTTTGGGGGCTTTTCTTTTCACTTCATTTGGTAAATTTCAATACCTTTTTAGCACTATTTTTGGGTTGTTCGTGTGTGATATAAATTGAATATGGGCTTACAAAAGGGTCCTAGTCCTCCCCACTACTTGTGCTTTTACTTATTATGCTTTAAATATCATATTTGTGTTGTTGTAAGTCCTCTCGGATTTAGTGTGTTTAGGATATAGCGGCCAATCCGTCGAGTTGATCATTTTTTGCTTTCATTATGTCTCTTGGAATCTTGTGGATATGGGAGGATTAGAGCTTAGGCTTAGCCACCCCGCCACAATTTTGCTTATCTAGTGTAAATTTCTTTCTTTCATATTATTGTTGTCTAACTTGAAACTAGGTAGTAGCTTCCATGTTCAAAGTGTAGAAAAACTCTCTTTTTGATCATTTTTGACACATGGAAATGGATGTCTCATCCTTGTTCCATGAAAAAGAGGAGTTGTCAACAACTTTGACAAGTTGTGTTTAAACTTTAATAGATAGATGGTTTCTTGTTATTTTTCCTTACTTGCTTTGTTGCTCCTAGAGAGCTCTTGCTTGAGAAGTGTTGAAAACTCTCTCCTAGTTCCACTTTGTAGCATGGAAAGGGATGTTCCATCCTTATTCCATGAGTAGGGAGATGAGTTGACAAAACTTTTTAAGTTGTTACTTTTGTTCATTTTGGTTGCTCTATGATCATCATGTACTATCTTGTGACTTGATGATTTGTGAGTGAAGCATGTCTATCTCTTCCTTGATAAATTTCATGGTAGGAAGAAGGTGAGGAGTATAGCACTTTTTGTGTTTTCCTTTTGCATTCAAAGATCATCATGCAACAAATTTGCAATGATTGATGATTTGGGAAGCAAACATACTCCCTTCTTGAAAATTCTTCATGATAGGAGAGAGCACGAAGAATGAACATCATTCGAAAACCCTCTATTTTGCTCTGTTTCAATTTTGTTGTAGCAGGTACTTCTCCAGAATTAGTGGCCAGTCGGCCAGTCTCTTGCACGACAGATCAATTCAGCAGATCGGCCGACCACAATCTTCTACGGTAGTGGTGGTTTTTTAGCAAGCTCAGCAGAGGGTATGACTGTATTTTATTAGACCTAGCCGTGTCTCATTGTGGGCCGGCCGGGCTTCAAAGTGTGCAAACAACAAACTGTTGGAAGAACAGAGCATTGGCTGAGGGTAAAACAGAGCGCCATCTGGCATTGAGCAGAGGGGGTTTCTAAAGGATGCTTCTGCTCGCGTGCATGTTGTCCTTGTTTTGGATTCTTTCATATTTATTGTTGTCATATTCGTATATGTAATACTTAGTTAATTCATTTGGTGTTGTAATAATTAGTTGATTAGGCCATTCGGACCCTTTTGTGGGAGGGCAAACTTGTAATCTTTGTATGTCTTCCAACCCCAATTTGTTTCTCCCTTTTATTTACATGCTTACTGTGGTTGCATATAGTATTATGTTTTCATTTCATATCATTTCCATGCTTTGCATCCACTTTAGCACGCATGAAAATTCGGCTCATCATATATAGTGTTTTACTAATAGTTGCATTCTTGTATGTGTTGCATTAGTTATGTACATCATTAGGATCATGCATTTTTCAAACTGTTTTTTTTTTTTCTTCTTTGGCTTGCCTTGGAGTACTAGGTGAGCATTTTTGCTTTAGTGTTACATGTGTGTTTATGTTTCCATGTCAAGCATACCACCCTGAGGCTACGTGCTTAGTTGAAATACTTTTTTGAATGCCTATGGATGAAGGCTATTTTGCTTAAGATTGGAATGACTTTGATTAGTGTACATGTGAGCTCAATTTTGCAAGTAGCACATATTCAGACCTCTTTTCAAACAAACATGAAATCAAAGCATTTCAAAGTGGGTGATGTAGTCTATACTTGTATGTCTCGCATAGTAAGTTAGCATAATAATTAGAAAATGAGCATATACTGTCCACAAAAATCACATCATGATTAGTAGAGGTCGATCCTTGATCGGGTGAGTGGGGTGCTCAATTCATGACCTTCCCTTCTCATACCTAAGTTCCAGAGCCAAGACACTTTTGTTATGACAGACAAGTGGCCTTCAGCACGCGTCACGGGTTTCCTAGATTTTCCAAAAATATTTAGGTGGTAACTTTGAAATCTGGCAATGTAGTCCATTTTTGGCATCTTTGATGATTAATGGATTTTCTAAGATTTGCGGAACTTGGAGTCTCATTTTGTTTTCTGTTTCACATTGCACTTGTGAAACTAGATTCAAAACCACAAGAGTTCGAATTGTAGGGCTACTGTACATGAGGAGACTAATCCCTCCGAGGAGCACGAAACACCAACTACATACTGAAACTGGCCAGTAATCGTGAGATTACATATAGCCTCAGACAGATTACAGACATATTTAGTAATAATAGGGCGGGCCAGAACCAGAAGCAAATTATAAAGTTTTGTCCAATGAGTTGTGCATAAATGGCATAAACAGAAAACTTTTCAAACATTAATAACCTATACTCTTACATACATAATAAGATTCCATGTGTCCAGGATCTTTCAAACATCACTGCCGTATTAACCAAAACTTATATATAAAGACGGTAAGGTGTGACCGACAAAAAAAATAAACAGAAATTCAAAAGATAAAAGATTAGAAAGACAAAAGCCTCGCTCGTGAGGCATTCATAACAGGCTTCACAACACTTGGGTTCATTAATAGGTTTACTAGGGTTGGGGATAGACATTTCGCTGCTCACCTACATACATATATATAAACAGAGTGAGCTAACGCCTAATGAATAACATCAGAGTATAGGGTTTATGTGAATGAGATCTAGTAAATGATATAAGCATTTCTATACCATGAGCATTTCATAACGGAAGGACCTTGGGTCCAACAGATAATAGAAAGACCATAGGTCCAATGTATAACAGATGTACAGTGTGGAGTTGATCATATCACAACGGAACGACCTCGAGTCCAATCATTTACAATTGTATAGAGGCCATTCGATCAACTTATAATAGATAACTAGACTTATCAGATGTTCAGAACGACCTCAGATCCATCTTATCAAATATATAGAAGGACCTTGGGTCCATCAGATACATTTGTGTCACATTGATCACATTTACAGATATCATAATGATCAGACAGATAGAAACTCATTCACTTTTGCAAATTCACAGTTTCAAAAAGTTCATCACAGTAGGATATATAGAAAATAGAGTTAGTGAGAAAATATCTTTACTAAGATATTACTCAGATTGATTCAGTTGTCGACTTGTCCTTGCAGATGATCCTACACAACCATAAATGCACACACGTTGAATTACATTGTTTAACTGGATTGTTCTTTAACTCTTTCAATTCTCTTAGGCTTCATTCTCTCCTTTTAATCCACTTAGAATGGCCAAATGGTACAAAAGAATGCCTAATAGAGTATGAGGATGCAAATATGCACTGATGAATATTGGCCAAATTTTGTTGAAAATAGGGTCTTCGCTCGCGCGCACACTTGGTCGCTCAAGTGGTTCAACAATATGTAGAGTATTCGCTTGAGCACACATTTGGTCACTCGAGTCATTTGTAAGGACTGCAAAAGTACTGCATTCTCAATTTTTACACTTGACGGTCGCTCGATAGTCCCTTGAGCCAAGTCCTACACAAAAGTGAGTTCGCTTGAGCGTACACTTGGTTGCCTGAGCCAACGGCCGAATGTCTACAAAAATACTAGATGCTCATAAAGTGCGCTCGAGCGACAGATTGTTCACTCAACAATGAGACAGAATTCTGTGATTTCCAAAATAGGGTTGAGTTTCATTACTTGCAATTTTAAACACCATTCTTATATGGCTTGACAACACTTAGAAAACACTTAGAAAATCTTCCAAAAACATGGATACACAACCAATTTGGAGAGATCAAGGCTCAAAACATGGAATTTTAATTTCAAAACTTTATGAATCATGGACGCATGGATGCTTTAATCTTCAATTCAAGCTTAGATGACATGAACCATGATCAATTACATCCTTTAACTCAAAATTTAAAACTTGAAACTCCATAGTCAAAGCAATTTGAAACTCAACTTCCATGCATGTACCAAATTCCTTTTTCTTGGCTTTCAAAACATAAGATTGAACTTCAAAACTTTATAAACAATGCAAATAAAGTTCCAAAACTTCATAATTCATGAGTGCGTGTGAAAGATGGCTTCAAAACTCAACTAATTAGATGACATGAATGATGTTCAAACTCATAAAACTCCATCAAACCATGCATGCATGTCCAAATTGACTTTGACTCTAACAATTCTAGCTTAATTCTTTTATTTAAGCACATAATCTCTTTGAATTCACATATGAGACAACTTAATTCCATGAATTAAAGTCCAAAGGCTTACCTAAGGTATTCAATTTAGCTCAATTTATCTAGTTCTTGAGTTGTCTTCCTTGACTCTCCAATCCTTAAGCCAAATTCTTCAATTTCAACCCCTTTCTCTCTCTACAATTGCATGCTCTCTCTCTCTCTCTTTCTCTCTCTCTAAACTTCTCTACTTCAGAATTTTTGAGCTCAAACTTGTAATTAAGTCTCCAAGCACTTAATTATAGCCTATTTATACTTTAGGATTAGATTGGGGTGCTAATCTAGGCTTAGGATTAACTAATTACACTTAGTTCAATTAACGTAATCTAATTAAATAAGACTAAATCAAATTTTAATCAAACTTCTCAGTAGGTTCTAAAAGTCATGTTGATCGCAATAAATTAACCAATTTTGGTTTTTGACGCTATTAAGGACTTCAATTTTTAGATTAGAGCAGAATTCTTAGCATATCTTCATACGGTCAACAAATGTAAGGTCAATGACATACTAATAACATAATTATCACTCAAATTCATATTTACCACATAAACATATACATAATTAAGGAACTAAAAACATGATACAGAACGGGGTTGTCATACGTAGGCAGTTTCGTCTTAAAGTTTGGCCCCTACCATGTTTAACTCACTCATCCCGTCCATGTTTGATTGGCATATTTGTACTTGATTCGACTGTCTTGTCCATGTTCAATTGCCTCATCTCTGTTCAATTTAGTTGTCCTATCTCTTCGTTACGGCATATTCAGTTGCAAGACAAATCAAGTTCGGGTTATTTGTACATCTCAAAGGTTGATTTCATGTTGGTCAGATAATGGACATTTGTGAAAACATGTTTTGATGATTTTTAATGGAGTTGACTAATTTTCTCGAAAGATTAACCCAAGTTTTGCAAAACTAGACCATTTCTTGGACCCTAAAAAGGAAAATTTTCAGTGCTCACAGCTTGACTTACATGATTTCAAAACAGAGAGTGAAATAACCATGTTAATTTAACTCACGTTGATCAAAATCCTTTTAGCAAAAAAAAAAAAAAAAAACAGTTAAAGCAATGAACTAGGGGCATAGTCGAGTAAGGTTTGAAAGTCTCCATCGAAAATGCGTAATATTTGTCTCCGACAAGGTATCACGCCTGCAATATTCTAAACTATGCCCGCATTTGTCGCGTCTACGATATTCTAAACACAACCCCGATCGTCACACATGTGGTGTTTCTAATTACGCCCGCGTTGAAGTTTAGTGTCCTTCCTATTTCGGCAAGTGTCAATAGGTGTGTTTGTCTTGTTTTTGCTTTGTTTTTCTTCCATTGAGTCATGATTTCTGGCCACTTGTGTAGTCAGTCAGCCAAATTTTCAGCCAGTTTATTAGTTTGTTTAGCCGGGCAGTTCATAAATCAGCTGGCCCATCAATTTTTTTGGTTGGTTGGTCGGCCAGCCAATTTTTGAATCTAGAATGGAAAACTGTAGAGGTTGCGTACGCTGAATAGTTTGTCTTTTAGAGTCTTGTTTTGAGTGTCTTTCATTCCAGCAAGTGTAAATAGGTGTGTTTGGATTGCTTTTGCCTTTTTTTTTTTTTTTCCTTTCATTGAGTCATTTTCTTGATTTCTGGTTAGTTGAGGGCTCAATGTCCAATTTAGAGTTTATTAAGATTCAATCATTCTTAGATTCAAATTCAAAGCAAAATGTTTTCATGCTTAAGCACTACTAAAAATCAAAACTTTTGCGATGATCTTAAACGTCGCAAAAGGTTCACATATCGTCGTTAAAGACTTTTTATGATGGAGTAACAACAGGAAATGGGAGGTGGCGGAATGGGGTGTGACAAAAAGTATTTGCGATGGGTACAAACCGTCACTTTCTTGTAGCGACGACTAATCAGTGGTTTTTGCGATGGTTTAATCGGATACAAAAAAAAAAAAAAAGAAAAAAAAATTCACTTTTAGTGACGATATTTAGTTGCCGTCGCCAAAAACATTTTTAGCGACATTATTTGACGTCGTGAAAAGTATTATTAGCGACGGTGTAAAACGTCTAATTCTATCATAACATGGGACCAATTACAGCAGAAGTTTTTAGAGAAGTACTTTCCTATAGGAAAGACCAACCAGCTTAGGTGAGCAATCACCAATTTTGCTCAAATTAATGGCTGGTAATTTCATAAAACATGGGAGAGACTTTGTGACCTTCTCCAACAGTGTCCCCACCACCAAGTGGCTGAATGGAAACTTGTCCAGACCTTTTATTATGGATTAACTGAGCCTCACCGCTAAATGGTGGATTTTTCATGTGATGGGACATTCATGTCAAAAAATGACGCCGAGGCATGGGAATTATTTCAGAACCTAAGTGATAATTCCCTTCACTATGCCTCCGCAACCCGGCAAGTCCGGCAACCTATAGTCGATGCCCCGAAAAGAGGGGGCATTTATGAGGTGGGGGCACAATCTAGAGTTAGCCCAACAAGTAGAGGCATTGTCTTGTAAAATGGACCAGCTATTAGCTTCAGGACATGCCCCTACACAGCAAGTTCAGCCTCAATTTCACGAGGCATATGTTATTTGTGCGAGCCCTACTTATGACTTCTGTGAGTGCCCTTCGGCATCACAATTTCCCAAGTTAGTCCAAGAGCATATTAATGCAGCTCAAGAATTCTCCAAACTGGGTAATGACCCATATTCCAACACATACAACCCGGGATGGAGAAATCACCCTAAATTTTCATGGAGACCTCCTTCACAAGGAACTTCTTACAACCCTCCACCACCAAGGTAGAATTTTAATAATTTTGCCAACCAATCTTCCTACCGCCCCCCCACAACCTTACTGGCAACCACAACCCCCGCCTGTGTTCTTTCAGAGCTTAAGGGGTTAGCACCAGTAGTTCACTCCTACACTCACTCCATTACCAAGCTAGAGGCCCAATTAGGTCAAATGGCTAATAAGATGAATAGGAGAGATGAGGGAAAATTACCAAGTTAGATTGTGGCCAACCCTAAGGGTCAATATGGGGTAGAGGGGTCGAGTAAGAATGGAAAAACTATGAATGAGTGCAAGCAGATTTTACTTTGAGAAGTGTGAGGAAGAAACACATAAGGGGGATGACTTAGTCCCTAGTACTTCATGTGAGTCTAAGGCACCCTTTCCCCAATGCCTTGATACATCATCCCCTTTTAATAAGAAGGCGGTATCCATGGAAGTATTAATGGAGGTCTTCAAATAGGTTAAAATTAACCTCCCCCTGTTGGAGGCGATTAAACAAGTACCCTCCTATGCAAAATTTTTGAAGGACCTATGTACGCAAAAGCGTAAATCTAGGACACACGTGTCCCAAAAGGTCGTACTCACGGAGTAAGTAAGCTTCATCTTATTGAGTGACACATCCTCTAAGCTTAAAGACCCAGGTGCCCTTAACCATTGCATGCATTATAGGGGACCATTTCATTGATAGGGTCTTGTTAGATTTAGGGGCTAGTATCAATTTGTTGCGCTACTCTGTGTACAAGGAATTCGGGCTTGGTGAGTTGAAACCCACTACTATCACACTCCAGTTAGTTGACCGGTCCCTCAAGGTGCCATGTGGCATGATTGAGGATGTGCTAGTAAAGGTTGATTGGTTTTATTTTCCTGTTGACTTTGTGGTTTTAGATATGGAACAGGTAGCCAGCTCTAGAAAATAAATCCGGGTGATCTTAGGCCGACCTTTCATGGTTACGGCCAATGCATGCATAAATTGTCGTACCAAGGTTATGGGTGTTTCATTTGGGAATATGCATGTGAAACTCAATGTTTTCCAAGCATCCCAACAACCCCCTGAAAGAGAGGAGTGCTTATTTGTAGATGTTGTGGATGGGATAGTGGATGAGGCTTTACCTTCCATTTTCGTAGAAGACCCTTTAGAGGCTTGTTTAGCTCATTTTGGGTTTGAAAATTTGGATATTGACAGGTCAGTTGAGGAGGTGAATGCCTTACTTGATTTTGGATTTTCCTCCGTGGAAAGCCTAGTTTGAGTCACTTCCTCCTTTGTCTAGGGAGCCTATCCTACCATCTTTAGTCACACCACCTAAACTTGAGTTGAAGCCACACTCGGCCACACTCAAGTATGCATTTTTAGGGCCTCAGGATACTTTACCAGTCGTCATTGCATTTGACTTAACCGTAGAGCAGGAGAGTCAATTAATGAGTGTTCTCATGGCACATTGGAGTCCTATAAGGTGGTCTGTGGCCTATTTGAGAGGGATAGATCCATCCATGTGCATGCATCATATACATTTAGAGGAAGACGCCAAAACTTCTCATGAAATGCAACGAAGGCTCAATCCTAACATGAAAGAGGTAGTAAAAAAAGTGGTGTTGAAGTTATTGGATGCGGGTATTATATACCCCATCTCATATAGTAAGTGGGTGAGTCCTACATAAGTGGTGCCCAAAAAATCAGGCATCACTGTTGTTGAGAATGAGCAGGGAGAGGTAGTCTCTACACGAACCACCATCGGGTGGCGAGTGTGCATTGATTATAGGAGACTGAATTCCATGACTAGAAAGGACCATTTTCCATTGCCATTCATTGCCCAAATCCTTGAGAGGTTAGCAAGGCGAGGTTTCTATTGTTTTTATGATGGTTACTCTGGGTATAATCAAGTTCCAGTGTACCCCGCTGACCAATAAAAGAACACATTCACTTGCCATTTTGGCACTTTTGCTTATCGGCGTATGCCCTTTGGGCTATGGAATGCACCGGTGACTTTTCAACGGTATATGATGGCTATTTTCTCTGATATGGCGAATAAATGTTTAGAGATTTTCATGGATGATTTCTTGGTGTATGGACCATCTTTTGAGGAATGCCTTAGAAATTTGACTAGTGTGCTGGAGAGATGTATTGAGGCAAACTTGATCTTGGGTTGGGAGAATAGCCATTTTATGGATCGTGAGGGTATAGTGTTGGGACACATTGTGTCCCCTCGAGGTATAAAGGTAGACAAAGCTACAGTTGACCTCATTGCAGGCCTTCCTCCACCCACTTGTAAAGTCCGATCTTTCCTAGGGCATGCGGGTTTTTATTGTCGATTTATCAAAGATTTTAGGAAAATATCCCCGTCCTTTGTGTAGTTTACTTGCTAAGGATGCACCTTTTATCTTTGATGATGAATGTTTGAAAGCTTTTCAAACACTTCAAGTGGCCCTTACCTCTACCCCAATCATGAAATCACTGGAGTGGTCGCTCCCATTTGAAATCATGTGTGATGCCTCGGCCTATGCTTTCTGGTTGTGTTAGGCCAAAGGATGAATCGAGCACCCTATGTTATTTATTATGCTAGTTTCACTCTCTTAGATATATAATTGACTACACTACCATCGAGAAAGAGTTGTTAGCCGTGGTTTTTGCCTTAGATAAATTCTGGTCCTATCTCTTAGGTTCCAAGGTCATAGTCTTCATAGATCACGCTGCTTTGAGGTACCTATTATCAAAAAAAGAGAGCAAACCTAGGTTGATTAGATAAATTTTATTGCTTCAAGAATTTGACCTAGAGATCTGAGACAAAAAGGGATCTGAAAACGTGGTGGTGGATCACCTCTCCTAAGTCCTTGTTGAGCACACTAGTGACCCTTTAACTTTGCATGATTTGTTTTCGAATGAACAACTTCTTGTGTTGTCACTAGTGAAACCCCCGTGGTTTGCTCATATTGTAAATTACTTGGCCATTGGGCAAATTCCTAAAAATTGGTCTAAGCAAGAAAAGGCCGATTCTTCTCATAAGTCAAGTATTATTTTTGGGAGGATCCGGAGTTGTTTAAATATTGTCCCGATTAAGTGATCCGACGGTGTGAGCCGAAGAGTGAGGTGCATAACATTCTTACATTTTGTCATTTTTTTGCATGTGGTAGTCATTTTAGTGGGCATAAAATAACTGTCAAGGTTTTACAAAGCGGGTTTTATTGGCCCACCATTTTTAAAGATGCCCATCAATTGTGTAGAACTTGTTTGCGCTGTCAGCAAATAGGTTCAATGTCTCGTTGTGACATGATGCTAATGTCCCTAATTCTACTGGGGGAGATTTTTGTTGTATGGGATATTGATTTCATGGGCCCTTTCCTGTCATCATTCGGGTGTGAGTACATTCTCTTGGCAGTAGATTATGTTTCTAAATGGGTAGAGGATGTAGCTACCCGAACAAACAACCATAAAGTAGTGATAAAGTACTTGCATGAAAACATTTGTAGTCGTTTTGGGTTTCCTAGGGTCATAATAAGTGATCAGGGTACACATTTTTGTAATTGGTTCTTTGAGTCAATAGTCAAGAAATACTCCATCACTTATAAAGTTGGCATTCCATACCACCCTTGAAAATCCTAAGTGATTCGTGATTAGATCAAGATTAAAATATTCCAAATCCCAATTATTCAAAACACTCAATCTAAAATCAACAAGCACTTACGAGAGTGATTTTAGTTTGTTTGTTTTTAGGAATAAACAATAAATCGACACAAACGATTTTTACGTGGAAAAAACCACAATTGAAGAACCTTCAATTGTAATAAAAAACCACGGGCGAACCGCCACTAATCAATCCACTACTGAAGAACGAAAGATTACAAAGATAATACACAAATTACCCAACCCAGTCAATTTGTCCTCGAATCTTCTGTAACTCTTTCACCACGCCTTCGTCACGGAACTGATCAATTCTGAAGTTGATTCCACAACTTTACTTGTTGAATTAACGACTACGTAAAGAATCAAACGCCTTTTGAAACTCTACGTCTTGATCTTCGGAAGCCACCGAAGAGAACTCTCTTGAATATAAAGTATCAAACTCCTTGATGTAGGAATCTCAATTCATAAGTTTAGAACTCTCTCAAGAACATCAAGGAAAACTCACAAAAACCTCAGAAGAAAACTTCAAACACAACCCTAGGACTCTTGAATAGGATCTAGGAAAAGGTAATCCTAAAAATAACCTAAATAGGTATAAATAGACAATCTGAGTCGCGATCTCCGCTCGAGCGCCCCACAGCCCGCTCGAGCAACTTCAGCAAAATATGCGTGTAACAACACAGGGTTCCGCTCGAGCGCTTAAGATTCCGCTCGAGCGCGAAATCACATACCTCAGTACTTTTACAGACCTGTTAAACTACTGAGATACCACAAACTCCGCTCGAGCGCAACAGACCCCGCTCGAGCGGGAAAGACAAAAATACACGAAAATATACAACTTTAACAACTCAAAGTTTTGTACCCGGATTTGACAATAAAGGGACCTAACAATCTCCCCCTTTGTCAATTCCCGGACAAAACCTTTCTAAACATTTTCCTTAAACACACGCACTAAGCAAGATTAAAAAACAAAGAAACTTCCAAACAACTCTAAAATCAAACACTCTTGCCAAGAACACAACCATCCAACTTCATTCAATATGCACCTGTGTAATCACAACCAACATACCAAAACAAAACTGTGGAATAGCATAAGACGAGACAAAGATAAAATGATATCCACAATACTAGCATGCTATCCAACTATAAACAAAATACCCAAAATATCCAACCATCAACAAAATAGTTAAAACATCAAGATGACAAAAAGATATGTACCACCAATGTAATAACCAAAAACTGTCCAAATGAACAAAGTTACCAAAGTTGTCCAACAAATTGAAAATAAAAAACACCTAGGATGTCCTGTAACAAGCAAGGTGACCAAGTGAAAGCCTATACCAAAAGGACAAAAGAATCCATCAATCATGAGTCCTGAAAATTTGAGAAAAGAGTTGAAGCACCAGATCATGAATAAAACAGATAGTATTAAATCAAAGCCATAAGCATCATAAGAATGCATAACTCAAAAACACACATGAGAGCTCATATAAACAATGTGTGTGTGTGCAATCCTTGGGAGCCACAAAGCTAGAGTTAATCCTCGTAGTGATCGGATGGCTGGACCTCCGACACAAGTAACTGACCATCACAGAGAAAAGTCAAACCACTAGGAATCACGGGGTATTTGTTAAGTAAAAGCGGAGGCTCCCCCTCAAGCAATGATCCTTTTATTTTTATTTTTTTTAACTTTTCTTTCTTGTGGGCACTCACTAGTGGCATACACGCTCAAGAGTATGGAGACCAAACCAGAGAAGAATGAAATCAAAAGGATGGCCTGGTTGGTGCCTCTGAGGTATCCTTTTCCTAATGCCCCGATGTCATGAATTGAGGGAGAAACCGTGGAAGTGAAACAAGATGGTAGATGGTTAAGAGACTTAACATCACCCATGATATACTAGTATGGGTCAATTCCTCTGAAAAAGTACAAGAAACACTGTCAGTGGTCCATAGAGAACTTTGATCACTTATGTGGAAACCCCTGCAACAGTTTATCTCAAGGATGTGTACAGAATGAGATCATGAAGTAAATGAGTATGGGCATTCAGAATGAGCTATGAACAAAGAAGAATGAGATCTTGTAGAAAACATGAGCAGTGTTCATAAGAAATTTTGATGCAAATATATCAGGACTCAATCACAATGAGATTAAATCATCCAAGAACAGTAAGCCAACCACTCACACTCACCTCATATAAAAACAGGAAACAACCTAGTTACTGAGCATTACACCCAAGGTCTTTCTAAGAAACTCAAATCGAAGAAGATCAAGGGGTTTGGTAAAAATATCAGCTTTTTGATGCTCAGTAGGAACATGTTCCAAAACAATAAGGCCTTCATCCACTAACTCTCGAATAAAATGATGACGGATGTCAATATGTTTGGTGCGAGAGTGTTGGACAGGATTTTTTGAAATGTTTATGGCACTTGTGTTATCACAAAAAAGAGTGAGAGTGTTCTGTTCTATTCCATAATCATGAAGCATTTGCTTCATCCACAGCATTTGAGCACAACAACTTCCTACAGCAATGTACTCAGCCTCAGCAGTTGAAAGAGAGATGGCATTTTGCTTTTTACTATGCCAAGAAACTAGATTATTCCCAAGGTAAAAACACCCCCCGGATGTACTTTTCCTATCATCAGCACACCCTGCCCAATCGGCATCAGAAAAACCAGTAATGTCAGCTGTAGTATCAGTGGAAAACCAAACCCCATACCCCAAGGTCCCATTAACATATTTGATGATGCGTTTTACCGCAAGAAGATGAGACTTTTTAGGACTGGCTTGGTAACGGGCACAAACACCGACACTGAAGGAAATATCAGGCCGACTAGCTGTGAGATACAAAAGACTCCCTATCATACTCCTATAAAGGGTAGGATCAACATCAATACCAGAGGAATCTTTGGAGAGGTGAAGACTGGTGCTCATGGGAGTGCGTGCATGTTTGGCAGACTCAAGGCCAAACTTTGACACAAGATTTTTAGCATACTTAGACTGAGAAACAAACATACCCGAAGGAGACTGTTTAATTTGAAGACCCAAAAATAAGACAGCTCTCCCATCATGCTCATCTCAAACTCATGTGTCATGCAATCCGAAAAATATTTCACAAGATGATCAGCAGTGGAACCAAACACAATATCATCAACATATATCTGAGCAACAACAATATGAGACTTAGTATGTTTCACAAATAAAGTCTTATCCACACTACCCCTTTGAAAATCATTATCAAGAAGAAAGGTAGTAAGTCTATCATACCAAGCCCGAGGGGCTTGTTTCAACCCATACAAAGCCTTGTCTAACTTGTAGACATGATTAGGACATTTAGGGTCCTCAAACCCTTTTGGTTGCTCAACATATGCCTCTTCTTTCAAGTACCCATTCAGAAAGGCACTTTTCACATCCATTTGAAACAATTTAAAGCCAAGAAAACAAGCAACACCAAGCAAAATACGAATAGATTCGAGACGTGCAACTGGGGCAAACGTCTCATCATAGTCAACACCCTCTACTTGTGTGTAGCCTTGTGCAACCAACCTAGCTTTATTCCTAATGACAGTACCATTCTCATCAGATTTATTTTTAAAGACCCACTTGGTACCTATCACATTCATGTCTCTAGGTCTGGGAACAAGAGTCCAAACTTTGTTACACTCAAATTGACCTAATTCTTCATGCATAGCATTGACCCAACTATCATCTAGCAAGGCCTCTTTAAAATTCTTAGGTTCAATTAAAGAAACATAACACATATGTGATACCTCATCCCGAATCTGTCTTCGGGTTTTCATTCGATCCGAAACACTTCCAATCACCTGTTGAGCTGGATGATTCAGTTTCACCCTTGCTGATGGTTTAAGCTCAGGACTTGCAGTGACAGAAGCAACAGGAGTGATGTCCCTTTGAGCACTCTTTGGACTTGAACTTACCTGTGAGGATGGTGCTGTATCAATTTCTTGTGATTGGACCGCAGCTTCTCCTTGATTTTGTGGTTCAGTATCCAAGATTGGAGCCTCACCATTGTCATCCTCATTTGTTGCTGGAGTAGGTGTACCTGTGTCATCTATAACCACATTGATAGATTCCATTAAAGATAAAGTTCGCAGGTTATAGACACGAAAAGCCCTACTGTTGGTTGAATACCCTAGAAAAATACCCTCATCACTTCGGGAGTCAAATTTGCCCAAGGGCTCCCTATCCTTGAAGATGTAACATTTACTCCCAAAAGTTTTGAAGTATTTTACGTTAGGTTTCAATCCCTTCCATAATTCATATGGAGTTTGTAAAGTGCCGGGCCTTAAATACACGCGATTTATGACATAAACCGCAGTATTTAGGGCTTCAGCCCAAAACTTTGGAGGAAGTTTCTTACTAAGGAGCATGACCCTAACCATTTCTTGAACCACTCTGTTCTTCCTCTCAACCACTCCATTTTGTTGTGGAGTAATAGGTGCAGAAAATTCATGCTTAATTCCATGCATATCACAAAAATCCGAAAATGAACTATTTTCAAATTCACGACCATGATCAGTTCAGATTCTTATGATACGCCCAATGGAAACACCCTGTTCATTTTGGATTTTAAGGACTAAAGCCTGGAAAGCATCAAATGTATCAGATTTTTCCCTTAAAAAATTTACCCAAGAAAACCGAGTAAAGTCATCAACAGTTAGAAAAATGTATCTTTTACCTCCAATGCTTTCAGTGCGAGTAGAACCCATTAAATCCATGTGAACCAATTAAAGTGGACGTTTGGTTGTAAAGCTGTTCACCTTTTTATGAGGAGCACGAGATTGCTTTCCAAGTTGACATGGTCCACACACATGGCTCAAATTCTTACCCAGTTTAGGTACTCCTCTCACAAGCTCTTTGTTGGCTATCTTAGTTAGGTCTTTGAAATTCATGTGACCTAATCTTTGATGCCACAAATCAATGTTACTTATGATGGCAGAGTGACAAGTGAGATCATCAGTAGTAACAATCCCATAGCAATTATCAGATGTGCGAACCCCATGTAAGACAGTATTTCTCTTTTTATCCAAAATTTCACATTTATTTTTTGAAAACAATACTTCATGATGGGAATCACACATTTGACTAATGCTTAAAAGGTTTGCTTTAAGACCATCAACAAGTAGAGCATTATCCAGTTTGGGAAGACCAGCAACACTTATAGAGCCCTTACCAATGACTCTAGAAGTGCCGCCATCTCTAAAGGTAACAATTCCTCCTTCATATTTTTCAAGAGAGGTGAAGTAGGATTTGTTACCGGACATGTGACGAGAGCAGCCACTATCAAGATACCACATGTGTGAGTCACTGTAGACGTCCCCGAACGCATCCCGGGGAAAGGGAGTGCGAGTCCCCCCCGTTCTGGTTCGATATTGGGTCACTACAGTTCGAAGGACTCAAATGTCACGGTTCTTAACCTTGAACCAAAGAGTCCAAATCCGGCAAATCGTTTTGAAAACAGATTTTTTTGAAAGAAGTGCCAAACATGGACTGCTTTGCCAGATACAGAGTCGCCACCTAAATGTTTTTTTAATGGGAAATTTAGGAAACCCTAACTCGGTGCCAAAGGCCACGTGTCCGTCATCACCAAAGTTGCCTCGGCTTGGGAACTTGGGTACGATTGGGGAAGGTCACTTCGTGAGCACCCCCGCTCGCCCGGTCAAAGACCGGCCTCTACTAACCATGATATCTTATTTTGAAAACATTGTGAGTTCTTATTCCGGTTATTAGCCTAGGTTACTATGTGACGCTCGCAGCAAACAAGTATAGACTGGGCCGCCTGAATTGGAACAAAACATTTCATGTTTGTTTGTTTGAAAATGGTTTGATGGTGCTACCCGCAGGTAGGCTAAGACGTGGATTTGCCACCCTCAGGTGGGCTTAGAAAAACATGATTTTGCCACTATCTAGTGGGCTTAAAACAAACAGTCAATGATTTGTTCCACTTCAAATAACTCAACCTCCACCCACAGGCATTCAAGGCAATTATATCACATAAGCATATAGCCTCATGGTAAGCATGCTATTCATGGCAACACTCACACGCATGCAAGGATGCTAAAGCATAAAACTCACCGAGTACTCCAAGTCAAAACAGAAAACCGATTAGAAATCATGCATGATCCCTAAGTATACAGAAAATGCCTAATGCAACACATGCAAAGATGCAAACTATAGCAGGCTCGGCTGTCCTAAACATGGGATATGAAATGCTACAGCTATCACGTATTCAATTTGGAATTGAAATACAAATGCAGTTTGTATGATGCGCCGAGCCCGGTGCGTGCAAAACAGATGAATGATGCAAACATGCTGTCATACTGTATGCTAAGTAAAACATGCCCTATATCTAACTATCATAAGCGGGTAAATAAAAGGGAAGAAAGACGCGGGGTTGGAAGACATACATCACACTCACCCACACTTATTACAATTATGCCCTCGCACAGAGGGTCCGAATAAATAATACAGTCCCGAATGAAAGAATAATACAGTCCGAAATATACAGTCCGAATAATATACAAATTCCTAATTAATTAACAAATTAAGTAAGAAAAACTGTAAACTGGCATGCAAGCCAGGGGCTGCCTTGACTCCGCTCCGGATAATGAAATGATGCATGTTGGGCTGCCTTGCACGGAAATCCACTGGGATGCCCCAATTAGCCTCTGTTTGCAATGTTTCTCGAAATGCGTGCCAGACTCCGAAAAGTTACTGATTCTCCATTTTGCTGCAACAGAGAGCAGAAGAGGGGCATAGCAATGTATTTCACAAATATATGCATGCCTCGATCCTCGTGCCACCAATCACGCATCTCGATGCATGATGGCCGAGGAGCCGATTTGCACAACTCAATATAGGATGAATGCAAGTGAATGCTACAACAAAACCTAACTCCATCATGGGTGATCCGGAGTGTCGGTGACTTGGGAATTGAGACCCGTTCCGTCGCTCGGAGTACGAAACGTGCCTCGTTTCCCGTGCCCGGGCTAACTCCTATCCCGAACACGATGCAATATGCATGATATGCATGAATGCAACTAAAATACAATCCTAGCATGCACAATGCTATGAAAATGAGATGCCTCGAAATGCGTGCACGCGGGCACGCAAACCGAGGCGATGATCCTAAGGCATGAAATGGAATACGCAATGCAAATTGGACTTACACTAACACGAGTGGACCTCAGCCACACTCACATAAGAGGCCGATAGATGAAAATGAGATGCCTCGAAATACGTGCACACGGGCACGCAAACCGAAGCAATGGCATTAAGGAATGCAATGATGCTAAAATGACATGCAGAATGCAAAATGGACTTACACTAACATGAGTGAGCCTCAGCTACACTCACATAAGAGGCCAACGGATGAAAACGAAGTGCCTCGAAATGCGTGCACACGGGCGCGCAAACCGAGGCGATGGCCGTAAGGCATGAAATGACATAGAAAATGATATGCAAACATGCCAATGGAATTTTGGCACTGAAATGTGGGGGAAAACAGCCCCGAAATGAGGCGAAAGTACACCCGATGCATGAAATGGCCCCGAAACATGAATTTAGGCACCCGAAATGGCCTATAGTTATACCAAACATGCACAATATAGACATGGAATGAAAATACAGTAGCAAGGAAGCCCCAAGACAAGCATTTTTCAGTCATAAAAAGGGCTAAACAGCAAGCACACATAGGATTAAGCAAGAATGCAAAAATGGCCCCCAAGAGGGGTATTGAAGCAAGTGATGTATGCGATGCCCAAATGGAAAAATACCCTTCTACAACACTGATGAGGGACTAAAAATATGCACATTTACAGTATATGACATCCCCCAAATCAGTATGAAAATATGCTAAAGATGTCATGCAAGAACTAGGATACATAAGGCTATAACATGAGGTACCCCAAAAAATCATCAAACCAGCAAATACTCTTAATGAAATATGTCAATAAGATCAAAATATGACTCTTTCCAGTTCTGATGATGGCCGAAAAAAAGCATGCAAAAATGGGGGTCAAAGAGGGGTATAATGACAAGTATCACATGGAGACCCCCAACAAGGTTGATCCCTTCTACGATGTTGTAGAGGGACACAAAATAAGCTTACTCACAGTTCATTACATGCTCCAAAACAATTTACATGTAGGTCAAACAAATCATGCAAATTTGCGGTAAATATGAGAGATTATGAAGCAAGTGCATGGTAGAGAGGCCAAACAGGGTTGAGCCCTTCTTCAATGTTGAAGAGGGGCTCAAAATAGGCCCACTCACAGTTTATGTTATTCTCGAAAACAGATCACTCATAGGCTAGAAAAGGCATGCAAAATATTGACATACAAGATGATATTGAAGCAAGTGCACCATAGAGGGCTCAAACAGGGTTGAGCCCTTAAACAAACATGAAGAATAGCTCAAAATAGACCTAGTTTCAGTTAAGGTCGGAGCCCAAAACAATAAGAAAATAGGCTTAAGAAATGAGGCAAGAAAATGCTACAAAAGAGGGAGATTGAGACTTACCCTTGTAGACAAGTTCTTGGCTGCCTTTTGCTTGAAGAATGGATGCCTTCTAGCTGCTGGAAAGCCCCCCTTGCTGCTGGAATTGGAGTAGTGGTGGTGATGCTTGGTAGTAATGAAGAAATGGAGTTGGAACTTGGAGTTTGGAGCTTGAAATGAGAGAGATTGGGAGAGGCAATGTAAGAGGCTTCAAGGGTTTTTTTGTCAACCCTAAAATCAGGTTTTGGAGCTTGGTTATATAGACCAAAAGGGGGGAGAAAGGGAGGGAAAAAGTGAACCAAGCTTCCCTCCACCAGCTGTCCCCCCCGGATACAGATCTTTTGGGAGAAAAAGGTGCACAGCTGTAAAGTACACAGCATGGGGATCATGGTCGGCCAAGCACTTTTGTTGCAGGTGGCCGGCCGGCCACCCCCTATGGCCGGCCGGCCAAGGGTCAAAATGGGCCAAATGAATTAGTGGCCGGCCACCAGGTATTGGTGTCCTCCCAGGTGTCTCAACACAACCATGTGGTTCAAATTTGGCAACTCTAAAACAGGAGAGAGAATAGGCCAATTTAAAGAGGGGTTCAAAAGGGTCAATAACAATTACTGGCCGGCCATGTGTTTTTAGGATCCTCCCATGTGTGTACAACACAAATATGTGGTTTTGGCTCGAAGAAAATGGCCCTAGGGTGTTCAACATTAGCCCGGAAGTGAGAAAAACGGGCGCCGGGGGGCGCCGGAAGAGCATAACTGGTTGCTGAGACAATTGCTGGCCTCCCACCCTCCAGTGATCTTCCTGGTGATAAAACAGAGGTACCTGCCAAAAATGAACGAAAACCGATGCAAAACGAATGCTCGGGGACCAAAACACGCAGTTCGGGGTCCCGAAAATAGGCCGTTAAGCACCGAAAGTGGCATTCGGCCACGAAGTGGGTATCTAAGACCCCAGTGTCCCTCGAAAGGGAGTAAATGAGATGCATGCCAAAAACCGGAGGAATCGGAGATGGTTGGGTGGTCCCGAACCGAGGCACACGGCCTGACGGCTCCGAAAACCGGGAACCGGGCTCCGAAATGGGCAAAATGGCCTACGGCCACGAAATGTAGCCCACGGCCACTGAGAGATGGTCTACGGGACCTCTCCCTCCCCTCAGGAAAGAAAACAGAGAAAACCGAGTTCGGTTCGCAAACCGAGGCAAGGCACAGAAGAGAGTTCGGAAGTCCGGAGGCAGGGCGCACGGCCGCGACTCTGAGACTTCTGAACGAGCACAATATGCAACATCACCGAGCGCTCAATCGGTGACGTCTGAGTCTTAAGGTCGGTCAAAAATGGGGTGTCTACAGTTGCCCCTCTTTGACAGAACTCGGAAGTCACAAGTGACGGGAGTGAATGTCAAAGCCCAGAGACGACCCATTTTTGACAAGGCCGAAGACTTAGACAATCATACAAGATAAACAGAGATATGTGTGCCCGCAGGCATGCCCGCAGGCAGGGGCAAAATGCAAAGCGACATGCACAGAGCCAAATGATCATGCAAATGCAGCAAGCTGTAATGAAGCAAGTATTCGCAAATAGATGCAACAGTTTTAAGCAAGAATGCAAAGCAACAACTACATTTCATGCAGTTAGGAATGCGGAGAATTATTCAATTCTCGTCGCGTCTCACACGGAGAAGATACGATACCTGCGCGATTCGTCTGGTCGCACCAGCCTCAAATGAACCGTACATACAATATCGTGCCTGCAAAAGAGAGAAATTCAACAAGAACAATATGCTAACAACATATATTCAATGTGATTCTTGTGATTCCGAAAGTTCGACACACGCAGTGTAGGCGAGTGAATGCATCGCAATGCAAGAAAGGAACGTGCGTGACAACGCACGCTCAAGCACAGAGGTATGGTATACCAAGAAATCATGTATGACAATGCAAAACGTTCATGAGAATGCAAGTTATATGCAAAACAATGCAAAATGAGCACGAACCAGGGTGCCCGTTTGTTGCGAAATAACGAGTAAGAAAACGCGCATTTTGGCGAAGGCAACTCAATCGCGGCCTCGGGTTCACCTCCCGGAGAGGTTACAACATGATCAAAAAGGATACACCTTGATTTTGATGAGTGATGATGAGACACATGTCAGAAATTGCAGCTAAAGTTCCGGCGGAGCAATTTCGCGCCAAAAAGTACACTTTTCTTGAACTTTTTCAGGTCCCGGGAACTCCAATCTTCCTCAAAATTTGCAGAGAGCTAGAGGGGGATGTGGGGGACATGGCCGGCCAGGTGGCTGTCGGCCAAGAACCAAAAAGCAAATGGCCGGCCAGCTAGGAAAGGTGGCCGGCCGGCCACCTGCACAAAAGTAGGGGCAATTTTGTCTTTTGCCTCATTTTCTATATATATCCTCATCCATTCAATCCGAAATCACTCCCACAGGTGCGAAATTTTCTCCCCTTGCTTCCCAAACCATTTTTTCTTTCAGATCTGCACTTTATACGCGCTTTTCAGCCTCCCACGCAAGTTGTTTTCGCGAAATCTTTCAGTTTTAAGCACTTTGAGTCGATTAAATTTTGATTTCGGGGCTTCTTTTCTCATTTTCACCACTTGAGGTAAGTTTGTCTCAATATTTGGAAGATTTTCTCGGGAGTTGACTTTTGTTGACTTTTTCATTTCCCGAGAGTTGACTTTTGTTGACTTTTTCCAATTTTGGCTCATTTTTGCTCCTTTTTGCAGATTTCTTGAAATGGCGGGTGATTACCCTCATGGTGGAGGTCCTCCAGGTGCCGGGGATGATTTTGATATCATGACACTCCCCCCGAGAGTCCGCCCTTTTATTCCCGGAGGACGCCCCACCGGTACATATGCTTCCGCGGGCCGTTTTTCGTCGTTTCACTGAGTTCAATGACCGGGCACCCGGGGATTTACTTCTGCGAGAGCCGGAGCAGCACCTCTCTCACGAAGCACGAGAGGTATTTTACTTTATTTCCTTCATTTTCGTGCACTTTGTAGCTTTGCCATGCTTGAACACACAGTTTTAGCTTATGACATAGTACTTTGTTTGCACTCCGAACATGTGACTTAAACACTTGAATTGCTGAACACTAGGCTCACTGATTGATTGTGAACGCACGGTACACATTAGTTAAGAATTGAACATACGGCTCATATATTGATTTATCGAACACACAGCCCGAATTTGAAGGTGAACACACGGCGCACACTGATTAAGAGTAGAACACACAGTCCCAAACTCTGGTTTTTCTGAACACACAGCCCAGGTCGATGGTGAACACACAGCCCACACTGATTAAGAGTAGAACACACAGTCCCAAACTCCGATTTTCTGAACACACAGTCCAAGTCAAAGGTGAACACACAGCCCACTAATTTTTCTGAAATTTGAACACGCAGCCCAAATACCAAATTTTCTGAACACGCAGCCCAGATTTGAAGTGAACACACAGCCCACTGATTTGGATTGAACACGCAGCCCAAAACACAGATTTACTGAACACGCAGCCCAGATATAAATTAAAGTGAGCATGCAGCCCAAAACACTGATTTACTGAACACGCAGCCCAGATATAAATTAAAGTGAACACGCAGCCCACTGATTAGGATTTGAACACGCAGCCCAAAACACAGATTTACTGAACACGCAGCCCAGATTATAAAGTGAACACGCAGCCCACTGATTAGGATTTGAACACGCAGCCCAAAACACAATTTACTGAACACGCAGCCCAGATATAAAGTGAACACGCAGCCCACTGATTAGGATTTGAACACGCAGCCCAAAACACAGATTTACTGAACACGCAGCCCAGATATAAATTAAAGTGAACACGCAGCCCACTGATTAGGATTTGAACACGCAGCCCAAAACACAGATTTACTGAACACGCAGCCCAGATATAAAGTGAACACGCAGCCCACTGATTAGGATTTGAACACGCAGCCCAAAACACAGATTTACTGAACACGCAGCCCAGATATTAAAGTGAACACGCAGCCCACTGATTAGGATTTGAACACGCAGCCCAAAACACAGATTTACTGAACACGCAGCCCAGATAACAGTGAACACGCAGCCCACTGATTAATTTCATTGCACACTGTTACTTCATTTCATTTGCACACGGCTACTTCATTTCATTTGCACACGGCTACTTCATTTCATTTGCACACAGCTACTTCATTTCATTTGCACACAGCTCATTCATTTCATTTGCACACAGCTCATTCATTCATTCTGACACTGCATCATTCTGAATGCAGGTTGGCTCTCGCGCCGTGCGAGGATATGGCTCCACTGCTGCGAGAGAGTGGTACGCCGAGCTCCCGGAGGCTGTCCGAGATTTGGTTGACTCAGCAGGGTTCGGGCATTCTGCATGGGATTATCGCATTGTCCTGCCAGTAGGACATTATTAGCTGCTTTGGTGGAGAGATGGTGGGACACCACCAATTCTTTCCATTTTTCCGCCACCGGGGATATGACCATGACCCCGCTAGATTTTGCCGTACTCACCGGCCTAGACATAGGCGGTTGGCCCATACCTTATGACGAGGATATGGGAGAGTGGGAGGCCGCTTGGGTACATCTATTGGGGGCTCGCCCACCTGTAGACAGAGCTTCCGGGAGAGTCCGGTACACCTGGTTCTCTTCCCGTTTTCGGAGGCCGGAGATGGAGCCTGAGTCTCCTGAGGAGATTGAGCAGTACACCCGAGGTTTCCTCATGTTCCTCTTTGGCACCACTTTGTTTGCTGATAGGGGGAACACTGTCGGGTTGTATCTTCTGAGTGCCCTAGTGGACCTATCACAGGTCAGTCGGTATGACTGGGGTGGCGCTGGCCTGGCTACCCTCTATTGTTACATGAGTGCAGCCTCTCGCGGGCGGGGAGACTTACTCGGCGGCTATTGGAGAGCCTGGGAGGTACGTTCTGTCCTCTTGATTTACATTTCTGCTCCTCATTACTTGTTCATTGCACACACGGCGCACTTTGCACTCTGTATTCTGCCTTTAGCACTTTGTATTCACATTCCGCACTGCTTTTCTCAGCTATGGGTGTACGTATATTTTCCCACATTAGCCCCGAGATGGAGGTGGCAGGACTCCTTATGACTCCGTTTTCACTGGTATTCGAGGGCGAGCACCGACCGAGACCTCGAGAGACTCTCTTCGGCCTGCGACAGTATTTTGATACTGTGCGGACGACAGAGGTATTTCAGAACTCTCAGTTCCTTTCATTTTCATCTTTGATCTGCCCTGTATATTCTGATTTCTGATTGATTTATGCACTGGCTATCCGCAGATTACTTGGCAGCCCTGGGCGGTCTTAGGTGATGGTCTCCGATATCAGTATCCCGGAGGATCGGGTAATTCCCAGTATAGGTTCCTGCTCGAAGGACCAGTTGGTAGGGCATGGTTCCTGGGGGAACGCTTTCTGCGCCAGGTGTGGGGGTACGATTCTCAGGACCCTCCTGCTGTACCTCCAGCCACTATGCGGACTGCGGATAGACTCTCTACCCAGGAGGTCACTAGTGCTATGCAGGGCACCGATGCTTTGTTATATCTCATGGAGGGGGACTACGCCACCTATCGTCGTATATATCTGATGCCCCCCTTGACGGGAGTGCGTGCTCCGACACTGAGGCCTACTGATGTACCATCTTCGAGTCGTGCCCGTGCTACGGATATCCCTTCCTCTAGCAGGGCTGGTGCATCTAGGGGTAGAGGTAGTTCGATTCCTCCGATCCCTCCGACTCTTCATCATCCTGGGTGGCCAGACATGCCGACCGAGTTGACGAGTTGGCGGTTCGGGACTCCTTACCAGGTCTCGCTAGAGCCTCCTCTTCCTGACCACAGATATGTCAGAGACCCTGATTCACCCCCGGTACGTTTTACAGCTTTGATTTATCAGTTAGATATTTGGACATTCATTCCTTTACTGATAGTTTTGCATTTGTATCTGTAGCCTCCAGTTGAGTACATGGATGAGATGCTTGGGATGCTGGCCACATTCGAGGGCATGATCCTACGGAGGGAGGCACAGCTAGCCATCATGGGCGTGCAGGTACTGTCCATCTTTCCCGTATTTAGCATATTTCTGATAACATAC
>JAPPVO010000002.1:125769477-125905567 GCA_030407325.1 Camellia japonica | reverse complement strand
GAGTTGTTTGCTGTTAGTTGGTTGGTTATCCGATTATCATAGTGCAAGTGCTCAATTACAAGTATTTTTCAGACAACAGATCAATATCATTTACATTTGAGGTGTAATATGATGCAATACAGTGCAAGGTATGAATATACACAAATGTAAACACTCTTTTCAGACAAAAAGTTTGTTTCATTTCATATCATCTTTTCAAGTACATAAGTTTTGGAAACAAAATCTGCCTGCGGCAGTACAAAGTACCCTAACTACTAACAAAGGGGAAAATGCAAAAAGAAGAAAAACAGTAAAAATCTGTATCAAATGTCAAAATGGCTCCGGGGCCGTCAATCTGTCCTGGTCCTCTTCCTGGACGAAGGTCCAGGAGCGTCATCAACAGGGGCACCGCTAGGGGCATCGTCGTCTGAGCTCGAGTCCGAGCCATCACCGGTCTCCTCCGCCTCTGTCTCTGCCTCAGACTCGACTCATCATCCGGAACTGGAGCCCGCGAGCTGCTCCCGACATGAGTGCGCCCCCTCTGGTGCGGGGATATGCTCTGCCATCCCGAGTAGAAATGGGAGGTCCAGCTGGACGCCCCCACCGGAGGAATCTGGAAGGGAGGCTGAAAAAGCATGAAAGGCAAATGCATCAGAATCTGAGCAGAGTAGTAAATCAGTAGAATACAGTGTATGAGTCAGTGTGTGGATGCCGTGAGCAGTAAATCAGTATAGAATACAGTGTATGAGTACAGTGTGTGAATGTCGTGAGCAGTAAATCAGTGCAGAATGCAGTGTATGAGTACAGTGTATGTATGCTGTGAACAGTGAATCAGTGCAGGAATGCAATGTGTGAGTACATGTATCAGATGCCGTGAGCAGTTTATCAGATGTTGTGTTATGCATCAGATTATGTAAAGCAGTTTGTGTATGGTTTGAGGCTGTGGTCAGAAAGAACATACCGGAATGCTGTAAAGGGCTAGGAGGTCGAATGTCCGCTGTAGCATCCCCATCATGGAGGCATTCATCTCCAATGACTGCCGGGTATACAGAAGACGCCTGCAAAAGTATCAGATGCATCAATATTCTGTGGAATATCAAATAAACTGAAATGAAATGATGAACAAGAATGCAGTAATACATACCGGAGGCAAGTCGGGGACACCGACAAACTCGTGATCAGCCGGCGGAGGGCAAAGGGATCTGATAGGTCGCCCCACCCTGCCCCTGAAAGTCAATGAAGCGGGCAGAGCAGGCCAACCGGTCCCTCGCCTCGCTGGACTCCGCCCCTGCCACGGACTCGAGCCCTCCTCGGCGCCCCCTCCAGCCCCCGCTACTCCAGCCGCTGGCGCCGCTGGCTCTCTCTCTCTACTCGGCGGCCGCCGCTCAGAGGTCGCATGATAAAGGTCCGGACGTACTCCGAGTAATCGCCCTCGCCTCTGAAATCGTCTGCCTCCCAGCCAATGGTGTAGTCCGCCATCAGCTCGGCAGTGAACCTCTCGTATCCCGCATGTGCTCAGGAGGTGCACCGGGACTATCTGCTCAGGTAAGCCTAGGGTCTGGCGCAAGAAACGCTCACCCAGGTACCAAGCCCGACAGACCGGGCCCTCGAGCAGAATCCGGTAACGTGAGGTCTCATCGGCACCGGCAAACCGATCCCGCATCATCACTGGCAGTGGAGCCCACGACCGCCAGGTGATCTAAAAATGAAATACAGTTTGTTACCTACTGTTATTGAAATATGCAGTGGAAAGGTGTAACCTAAATGAACCGCAAGTAAAACATACCTCGGCAGGGGTGATGGTGTCGAAGTAACGGCGGAAGAAGCTGAATGTCTCTCGCGGCCTCCAGGTGCATCTCCCGTCAAAGCGACGCGAAAAAGGGACGACCAGAGGGGTCTCTGCATCGGGTACAGGAGCGAGCCTAGGAAAGTAGGTAAACCCACAACTGCAAGATAAATACCAGTGCATTTATCAGATAAAGCAGAATACAGAATAGAAAGCAGAAATAGCAGAGCCGTGTGTTGTGCAGTGTATTGTGCAGAGTGTACAGTGTGAGCAGTGTACAGTCAGTGTAAAGCAGAGTATGTGTGTGCCGTGTGTACAGTATACAGCAAGTGTAAAGCAGACTACAGTGTGTGCAGTGTGTAGAGTACAGAAAATATAGAACTGAAATGAAAGGCAGAAAAAGAAATGTACCTCCCAAGCACGCCAGTAACCCCCGAGCAACTGTCCACTGCTGCGGGAGGCTGAGCTCATATATCCATAAAGGGTGGCCAGAGCGGCGCCACCCCAGTCATAATGCAAAATGTCCCTCACATCCACCAGTGCGCTGAGAAGGCAGAGAGGCACTGTGTTCGCCCGGTCGGCGAAGATGGTCGTCCCAAACAGGAACATAAGGAAGCCGCGTGCGTATCTCTCCACGGCCTCTGGGGTCATCGGGGCTGCATCGACGAGGAGGGGCTGGACCCGGAACTGCACCTCGAACCAAGAGTATCGAACGAAGCCGGGACGCGCAAGAGGCAGTGCCGCGCCAAGCAAGTAGACCTGAGCCGCGGTCCATTCATCCATATCAATGTCAAAGGGGATCGGATCACCCCCTACCCCGATGCCGTGAGCATCGAGAATCGTAAGGGGTCATCGTCATGTCCCCGGTCGCAGACAAATGAAACGAATCGGTGGTGTCCCACCACCTCTCCACCAGAGCGGCGAGGAGAGGTCTGCATGTCGTGAGCCGGGAGAGTCCCCTCGCAGAAGGCGCCAAAGCCGGCCTGGTCACAATATGGCGAACTGCGTCGGGAAGCTCGGCGTACCACTCAGCGAGGCAGTGTTCCCATACCCGCGGATGGTATGGGATCTCCCTGTTTCCAAACAATAATTGCGAAGCAATATAAAATGTACAGTTTTGAGGAAACAGTAAATCATGCAAATGGCATGCGTGCATTTTCAGATTCAAACAGATACCGGTGCCGGTGTGCTTACAGTGAACTACAACGTGTGATGCGTCAACGTGTTTGTGTGGTTCAGTGCAAATTTGGCATGCGTGCAAGTTTATCAGATTCAAACAGATACCGGGTGCCGGTGTGCTTTTAGTGAACTACAACGTGTGATGCGTCAGCGTGTTTGTGTGGCTCGGTGCAAATGTGGCATGCGTGCATATTTTCAGATTCAAACAGGTATCGGGTGTCGGTGTTTGCAGTGAAATACGGTGTGTGCCGTGGTTTGAGTGGTTCAAGGCTAGTAGTGCAGTGTGTGTGAGTCTTAAACAGATAATCAGTTGCAAACGCGTTTGTAATCAATTACAATATACTGTGTTTCAGTGTATCGGAACTAAGCAGTTAAAGAATGCAACCAGCTATGACAATTGGCAGTTAAACATTCTACATTGCAGAAAGTAAAGCAGAGAAAGAAGGTTACCTCGGAAGCGCCGGAGGATAGGTGGGAGGCAGGCTCGCGTAGCAAGAGCTCAGGGTCCAACGCCATGTCGAAGCTCCTGAACTGGCGTAGTCCGTCGGGTGGCAGAACGTGAATCGCCGGCCGGTAGGTCGCCGGGTCGAACGGGCGCTCGCTCAAGGGAGGAGCTCGACCTCGGGATCCATCTCGTGATCCGGGGAGTCCCACCGCGCGGAATGTCGTCGCCATGTCAAGAGAGATGAGAAAATGGGGAATAAAATCGGGTCGGAATACGAAGAGTCAACTAAAAAGTCAACCCCCGGGAGGGAGAAAATGGCCGGAAAGGTCGGAATGTGAAAGGCACGGAAATGAAGAGGAAATCGAGGGGAACAAGTCCCGAAAAGAGGAGGAAATAGCAAAAGGAGCGTCGAAACGAAGTTTCAATCGGTCAAAATGTTCGAAACGCGAAACTTCGCGAATCAAACGATGAAAAACGGCGCTTAGAGAACGCGAAGAAAACGAGGGATCGAGGAAGGAAAAAGGCTCTAGAGAGAGGGGAGAGTGTTTTTCGGCTAAGGAGAAGTGAGGAATAGGGTTTTGGAACCCTATTTTAAAACACCCGAGGTGAAAAGTCGAATCTGCCCCGACTCAGCAACTTTTTGCCGGTCGCCAACATTTTGTGCCGGCCGACAGAATATTCTGTCGATGGAATTGTTTTGTAGCCGGTGGATAGCCGGTGGCCTCCTAGCCCGGCCGGTGGTGTTCCCACAGCCTTGTTTAGGCAATATGAGTGGTTTTTGGTCTTCATAGCTCAAGAAAATGCAAGAAAGTGCATCTCCGATGCTCAACCGGCCTCCGTTTTGACCTCGGACCGTGGCTTCTGTGCGTAGCACTCAAATTCATGCAATAATTGTATCCTTTTGCCTCTTACAAGACTCAAAAGTTGCCCCGTGCGCGCGTTGCATGCATTCATCATGTTGTCCGGTGCGTCTTGCGTCGCGCCGTCATGCATATCCCTCATGCATTGTCATGCATGTTGTTACAAGCGTTGTCATGCATTGCCATGCACCGCAATACATAAGTCACCTCGCCCATCATTCGTGTTGTCGTACATCTCCTTGTTTTGCATTATCATGCATTTCAAAAAAAAAACGTGCGTTGTCGCGCACTCGAGTTCATTTGCATCATTTTGCATTCCGTGAGGCATGCGTACCTCACTTGTATCATTTTGCATCCCGTGAGGCACGCGCACCATTGCATTGCTTGCATTGCATTCGCTTAAAATGTTGTTTAATTGTTGCATACCGGTCTGGCGAGACCCTAAACACGCACGATCTAGCCGGTCTGGCGAGACCCTAAACACGCACGGTCCAGGAGACCTAAAATCCTTGGGAGGTGCAAGACCTTCATTCGCGTTATCTGAACGCACCGCGCTTTTTGCGCATCTCATTGCATTTGACATGCATTCCATCGTGCAACCTTACGCATCGCACTGTCTTGTGCATCGCATTTCAGTTCATGCATCACCCCAAGGTGGGTCTGGCGAGACCTTAAACACGCACGGTCTAGGAGACCTTAAATCCTTGGAGGGTGCAAAACCTTTCCCACATCACGGTCTAGGAGACCTTAAATCCTCTAAAGGTGCAATTCGTTTGGTGTTTGTCGTGCCCGAACGACTTTCAGTGGCCTGGTAAAGCCACCTGCCTGTGTGCGCGGTGAGTTCCTAGAAGACCAACTGGGATGGTGAAAACTAGATTCGAACGGCTTATGCCTAGAACGCAAAGGTTCGGGAGTTCCGAGACTAAAGTCTGGTTTAAATACCCAGGGGTGTATCCTCGGCTTGAAATCTGTATGGAAGCCCCATAGGTTGAGGCAGCATGTTTGCGCCTCAGTTCTGGATACTGAACCAACCTAGTGTATCGCCCTGTTGGTAAGATAGGGAAAGCTGCAATCATAGCCGTTGCATCAAGTGGCATTGTCATGCATCATTGTAAATACTGCATATGTCATGCATTTCAAAATCCAAAAACTGCATATGTCATGCATCATTGTAAATACTGCATGTGTCATGCATTTCAAAAAAATCCAAAAAACAAAAAAAAAACCATGCATATGTCATGCATTTCGTTGTAATATAGTGCATATGTCATGCATTTTCTGTAAACATCCATCTATATTGCATTATAGTTTGCATGCACCCACTGCATTATCCACCCGCATTGTAGTGCATTCTTCACTTGCGTTGACGCGCATGTTTCGCTTCCACCCGCATTGTCGTGCATTCTTCACTTGCGTCGATACGCATGTTTCGCCTTCACTTATCCATTGTAAATATCCATTCCATTGCATATTGTATATATTGCATTTTAGTTGCATGCATCCACTGCATCATCTTCCATCTATGGCTCGCACCTTCCTTGTTGAGCTTGGTCTGGTATGTGCTCATACTTTTCACGTCTATACACTCATAGTTCTGCATGTGTACGCGTTTTGAGGGTTGCGGCACCTTTTCTATGTTAGACATGGCTTGTATGTGTACATGCCTTTCCTAGGCAAAATACGGTTTGGCTACACGCCATATCCATTTCTATTGCATTGTAGTGTAATTGTTGCATCCGGCATTAGGATCATTGTTCTCTCCTCAGCGGGTTGTCACCCCACTTATGTCATTCCATCCAATACTTGTTCTTGTGTCCGTCTGCATCACTCATAGTTCAGATATCGTTCTATGGTAGACGGACTTGTTACTTCCATCAATCTATTTGACATATGTGTAGTTTCGAACCGCTCATGATTGAATCATGATTCAATTGCTCTGCATTTAGTTTGCATAGTTTCAATCGCATTGCATTATCATTTGCATTGTTTATACTTAGTTTTTGTATATATTGCATATCATTTTGCATTCGTCATTGCATTGTCAAGCATGTTGCTAACGACATTGTACCTGTTAAGTTTGTTTTCTTTCAGGCACGATATTGTATGTACGGTTCATTTGAGGCGGTGCAACCGGACGAGCCGCACAGGTATTGTATCCTCTGAGTGAGACGTATTGAGAATTGCATAATTCTCTTAAATCCTTTCTGCATTGTAGTGTAGATTGGCGTATGCTAGCTTATAACTGTCGCATGCGTGCTTCATTACAGCTTTCTTTGCATGATCATAAGTTATGCTCGGCTTCTTGCATTATCATTTGCATTTTGCCCCTGCCTTCGGGCGCATACCTTGTTTGTCTTGCATGTTTGTCCAAGTCTTCGGCCTTGTCAAAAATGGGTCGTCTCTGGGCTTTGACATTCACTCCCGTCATTGTTATGACTTTCGAGTTCTGTCAAAGAGGGGCAACTGTAGACACCCCATTTTTGACCGTCCTCAAGACTTGGACGTCACCGTTGAACACTCGGTGATTATCCATTTTGTGTTCGTTTGGAGTTCCCGGAGGTCTCGGCTACGCGCCCTGCCTCAGGATCTCCGAACTCGACTGTTTGTGTCTGGTTTTGCACCAAACACTTGTGTTTTGCCTTGGAGGGACAGGGAATGCCTTGTGAGGCATCCCTACACACCACCGGCAGTGGCTAGAGGCCACCGGCTGGTTTTTTGTTGCCACCGGCAATACATTTTGCCGGTCGGCACTCCATTTTGTCAAAATGACAATTTTGAGTGGCCGACCACTGTTCATCTACTTTTTGTAGATATTTTGTGCCAGCTGTGATAGCTGGCACCCACTCCATTCCCCTCCATACACGTGTATGGAGGGATTTCCCTCTTGAATGGCTTGTTTTGTAAGCTTTACAAGAGGGAATTGCCTATATAGGATAGAGTCTTCTCTTGGCATTAGGGTTAGACACTTGTTAGACACTTGTTAGACATTTTAGACAACTTTGAAAAGCTTGAGTTCTAGGGTTAAGGTTAGAATATTTCCTATCTCTATAAGTGTGTGTTTTTGTTCACTTTTGCTCACATACACACACTAACACACCATCTCTTGGACTTGAGACCCTGGAGGCTTGTTTGAGTGTTTTGGAGGTGGATTCAAGCCAAGAAGGCTGTTGGAGCATCATTTGTGAAGGTGGTCTTCAAGGGTAAGAAACTTCCCTTTTATTCCCCATTTTTGCATTATTTCTACCTATCTTAGAGCTGTTTTGTGTTTAGTGTATAACATAAAAAAGTTCTGTTTTTAGGCCCTCTTGATGTTTATTAAGAGTGTTTTGTGTTTGGGGAAGTTTGACCCCCTTAGGCCTTGAAAGGCCCCCATTTTGTGCTATTTTGTGCAAGTTTCGAGACTTTGGTGTTTGGGCCTCTTCACCACTGAAATCTTGAGGGATTTCAGTGGTGGAGATGGTGCCTTGAAGTCTCCAAAAGGGGAGGGCCACCCCTCTCCTTGTTGTCCTTGAAAGGGACCATTTTTGGTCTCTTAAGGGAGCTTATGTTGGAATGTTTGTTGATCATGCCTAGGCCGCATTTCATGCTTATTATGCCATAATATAATCATGTTGTGTGTTGGTTTTGGTACTCTATGCATGTTTAGTATAGTTGCCATGTAATGCCTCCTTGATCCCTTAACATGTCTTAGGTTGTTAGCCTTTGTTTGAGCATGTTTTAGGCTTAGATTCGTGAATGCTTTGTGCTTATTTTGCCATGCCTTAGGTCTGTCCATAAGTGTTTGGATCGATTTTGGCATGCTTAGTATAGCTCCTTTGCATTTGTGGCTTGCCGGGCTTGTATGCCTCGCGTATGTGAATGTGTAGCATGTGTTGATTGCATCATTTTGGTGGTTTGGAACCATCCAACATGTAATTTCAGTCCCTTTGGCATGCTCATATGCTTGCCTTAGTTACCGCTTTGTTGCTTTGAGAGCATGCGTTGTATGCCCTATGTTTTGACCATTGTGCATGCTTTTGAATTTGAATCATTTAGATGCCATCTAGGTGATCTTTTGGGCTTAGTTTTATGTGTTAAAACTCTGTTTTTGGGTCGCCTAAGTCTTGCCATGTGTGGTTGTACTAAGTGTAGTTCGTTGCCTCCTTGGTGAGCCTCGAATACTTGGGCCATTGCATGCTTGTTGTATCTTGTTTGAGTTGGTTTGGCACCTCTTCTAACATGATTTAGAGCTTAACTTGCATGCTAATTGTTCATATTTGTTCCCTTTTAAATGTGTTTAAAAGTTGCCCCATTATGTTTAAGTATTGGACCATGAGTGCTTGCATGTGTGTGTGCATTTTGGCCTTCACTTCCTTGGTTTTGGCCACTGATTTTAGGCCTAATTAGAGTTGCCTAGATCATGTTTAAGTCCACCCCTTTGATTGGTTTGCATGCTTTCCTTGTATGTGTGTTTGCATACTAGCATTCTTGTTTGCATCCCATGTTGCATACTAGTTGACATGTTTAGGATTGCAGACATAGACATGCATGCCTTGTTCCTTGATTTGGTGATAGGAATTGGGCCTCATTTTGTTTGATTAGTTTGCATGCATTTGAAATTGAAGTGCACACTTGATCCTCTAGGCCATCATGCATGGAAATGCGTGATTGGTGGCCCGAAAATCGAGGCACATCTTCCCTTGAGTCATTAACATGATAGGGAGTGTGATTGGTGCATACATAGCTTGAATTGTATTGCCATGCAAGATTTTGCCCTCTGCTGCTGTGAGTTGCAGGTTCTGCAGGAATTTATTGCCGGCCGGCAGTATTTAGTGCCGACCGGCAGTCAATCGATGGCCGGTGGATCTATTTTGTGCCGATGGCCACATCCTAGTGCCGGTGGTCATTTTACTCAGCCGGTGGGATCCTCCAGTGTCCTGAGAGGCATTCCTAAGACTTTGGCAGTTCTCAGAGGAGCAAAGCAGGGAAAACAGAGGCAGGCTATGCATGGCAGTGCAATTCCGAGCAAATCCCGAGCACGCGCTGCATCTGGCCCTCTTCCCGAGGCGGTTTACTGTTTTAATTAGATTAATTAATTCGTTTAATTAATTTAATGGGTCTGTAATTTAATTAGCTTGTGTAGTTAATTAATTTGTATATTCTTTTGGTCCCTCCGAGCGAGGGCGAATTTGTAATAAGTGTGTGTGAGTGGTGTGTATGTCTCCCAACCCCCCCACTTCTTTCTTCCCTTTTATTTACCTGCTTATGATGGTAGATTAGGGCACGTTTATTTTAGCATACCTTATGTAATGCATGCGTGCATCCATGCATTTGTTTACACGCACCGGGCTCGGTACATCATACAAACCGCATTGTATTTCAATTTCCAAATTGGATACTTGTTACTTGTAGCATTTCACATGCCATGCTTAGGATAGCCGAGCTTGTCTAGATTGCACCATTGCTTATGTTGCATTAGACACTTAACATGAACTAGGGCATGCATGTTTGCTAACTAGTTTATTATTTTGGCACGGAGTACAATGTAAGTATTTATGCTTTAGCATCTCGCATGCGTGTGAATGTTAACATGACAGCATGATTACCATGAGGCTAGCTGCTTATGTGATATAAACTGTTTGAATGCCTGTGGGTGGAGGTTGGATTGCTTGAGTTGGAAAAACTCGTTGAAATCCGTGTTTTAGCCTACTTGCGAGTAGCAAAATTCCAAAGCACTTTCAAAACAAACGGATATGCAATGCTTGTTTCCAAATTAGGCGATCTAGTCTATACTTGTTTGCCGTGCGCATAACATAGTAATTCTAGGCTAAATAACCGGAACAAGAACACATAACGTTTTCAAAATCGGATATCATGGTTAGTAGAGGCCGGTCTTCGGATCGGGCGAAAGGGGGTGCTCATAGTTGACCTTCCCCGATCGTACCCAAGCTCCCGAGCCAAGACATTTGGTGATGACAGACACGTGGCCTTCGGCACCGAGTCAGGGTTCCTAAATTCCCCCTTAAAAAATATTTAGGTGGCGACTTTGTATCTGGCAAAGCAGTCCATGTTTGGCACTTCTTTTCAAAATCTGTTTTCTCAAAACGATTTGCCGGATTTGGACTCTTTGGTTCAGATTTAGAACCGTGACACAAACTGAGTCCGAACTGTAACCCGTGGGTTCCCTCGCGGGCATGTTACACTATGCTAACTAAATAAAGCAAATAATGGCCTCGAAGGCAAGGGACGCATGCATGCTCGGTTGGCTTCCTCCCGAAAATCCATTGTCTTGCCATCGGACACCTCTGTTTGTACTTGTTTGAACACTAAAAATTGCACCAACTTCCAGAACACTTCTGATCCCCTTTAGGCGCACACTGAACAACTTCTTTCATGGATGGCCGGTCGGCCACTGCCGGCTACCCCTTTTCTGAACTTCTTTTTTTGTTGCAACAGAGAGCAAATAGAGGCAAAACAGTGTATTCTTAAGGAGTGTATGTACTGCTACCCTCCTTACCATCACACAAGCTCAAAGGAGTGTAGCTCTTGGCTCTCAAGCCATCAACCAAGCAATTTTCATGCATGATGACCAAAGAACCAAGCTTGTACAAGCTTAATGAGTGCAAAACAAGACTCAACAAAACCATCACCCTATCATGCATGATCAAGGGTAATGGTGACCAAGGAAAATGGCACATTTCATCACTTTTGAGTATGAAATGTCCCATTTGCCTCATGTTTGAATTAACGTCCAATCCAAACACATGCATTGCAACACGAAAGATGCTTTATCTTGCCTCTTTTACTTGTCCATTTTTGTTTACTCATTTTAGCTTACCAATCCATTCTTAATTGATTAATCCAAGGTGAGTGTCCTCTAATTGAAAGTAGGCTTAAACCAGAAGTGTCTTGACCATGAAAGAGACCTCATGCCATTGATTAGTAGAAACCTCAAAAGAGGATTGAAACCATTAAGCACGAGTGTCTCAATTTCACACTCAAGCCAACAAGTGTTCAAAGCCACTTCAAAATAAATGAAGAGTGAAGAATAGAGGGAGATTGCAGATTTCAGTGCTAAAATGAATGCAAAGTGACACTAAAACATGCAAGCAACTCATGCAATTCATGCTAAAAAGCCCAAAACATTAAGCTAGTGAAGCCTCTTTACACTATAACCACACAATACAAGCCTCAAAAGACCAAAACCGGCTCAAAACAGAGCCGAAACCAGTCAAAACAGTAGCAAAAACATGCTAAGATTAAGGTACAAAATTCTAGAAAAACATGCTCACATGTTAAGCTATCTAGGCATGCAAACAAGACACAAGGAGGAGAGGCCACCCTCTCCAATTTTGGACTTCAAAATGAGGTTTTTACCACTGAAACAGTGGTTTAAAGGCCCAAAAAGTTTGACTTGAAAGCCTTGAAAGATGGCACAAAAGCTCACATAATTAAGCAACAAGAAAGGGTGGCTCACCCCTTAACACAAAATAGCCTCAAACCATCATATTAAGCCTAAAAAACTAGAGTTTTTTTTAGTTGAAACCCAGCTTAAAAACAGTATAAAAGGATGGCAAAACACGTTGTGCACAATAAGCTTAAATGAGGTAAGTTCTCTACCTTTGAAGCACAACACAAAACAACAACAATTTCAGGCTCAAACCTCCTTCCAAAGCTCAAACTAGGCTCCAAGGGACCTTAGCTCCAAGGTGGTCAAGTTTGGTTAAGTCTCTATGTGCAAAGGTGTAGAGAAACTAGAGTTTAAGGCATTAAACAAGAAGTGAGAGAGAGAGAGAGAGAGAGAGAGAGAAGAGAGAGAGAGAGAGAGAGAGAATTCTAGAAAGAGAGAGAGAAATTTGATCAAAATTTTCTAACCCCTCCAAATGGGGGAGAGCAGCCCCTGCATACAGAAAAACAAGATTAAGGCTTGAAATCATCTTACCACACACGTGTATGGAGATACACTTCAGTGAACAACAGCTGGCACAGCTGGCAAACAAATATTTGAAAAAGGAGAAAAATGGCTGTCGGCCACCATACATGTGGCCGATCGGCCATCAATGTCGCCGACCGGCCACCACTGATGGCCGACAGGCACAAGCCATGGCCGGTAGGCTGTGGGGCTAGCTGATAGGCCACCCACTCCTCCAGACTTGAAACAACAAGCTCTTGGTCTACAACCAAGCACAAAACAAACAAGGTTCGAAGGCTAAAAAATGAGGCGCTCGGCCATTACAAAATAGATAAGGTTCGAAGGCTAAGAAACGAGGCGCTCAGCCAAGATCTTCGGGCACTCAACACAAACATGAGCATATAAAATCATCGAGTGTTCAAACGGCGACGTCCAAGTCTCGAGGACGGTCAAAAATGGGGTGTCTACAGTTGCCTCACTTTGACAGAACTCGGAAGTAATGAAATGACGGGAGTGAATGTCAAAGCCTAGAGACGACCCATTTTTGACAAGGCCAAAGAATTGGTCAAATAGACAAGCAAAACAAAGAACGGTTGCGCCCATAGGCTGCCTACGTATCCCTTTGTAAGGAATCAAACCAGTGTAGTTCTGGGACAAGATGCAAAATGATATGCATGATGCAACAACATAACTTATGATCATGCAATGAGGCTGTAATGAAACATCTAGATGCCAATGTTATGCAAAGAAATGCTACAGCAATCTCGTATGTGAAAAGAAATAAGCAAACAAGAACCAAACCACATTTCATGCAGAAAGGATGTAAGAAAATTATGCAATCTTAACTACGCATCACGCAGGAAAGGCAAAGAATAACACAACCATCAGGCACACCCGAGATATCAAACAAGATTACAACGCGTTGGGCACGCGAGGAGAAAGATGGCGTGAATCAGGGACACACCTGAAAGTTTTAAACTTAAACATCCCAATCTGTCATAAGCAAGAGGAGAATAATTAGTGAGAACACCAGGACGCACCCAAATGCCTCTAACCAAAGCCCGGGGGGGGGGGGAATAAGCATTGGGAACACGTGCAAATGCTTCTAACCAAAGCAAGGTGTGGTATAAGCATTGGGAATACGTCCAAATGCTTTTAACCAAAGCAAGGTATGGTATAAGCATCGGGAACACGTCCAAATGCTTCTAACCAAAGCAAGGTGTGGTATAAGCATTGGAAACACGTCCAAATGCTTTTAACCAAAGCAAGGTATGGTATAAGCATCGAGAACACATCCAAATACTTTTAACCAAAGCAAGGTATGGTATAAGCATCGGGAACATGTCCAAATGCTTCTAACCAAAGCAAGGTATGGTATAAGCATCGGGAACACGTCCAAATGCTTCTAACCAAAGCGTCCTAATGCATCACACGTGAAAGGAAAAAAGGGGAATGAGAACACCGGGGCGCACCCAAATGTATCTAACGGAAGCATCCTAACGCGACACACACGAGAGGGGAAAGGGAGTGGTATAAACACCGGAACTCGTCTGAATGCTTCTAACCAAAACAAGGAGTGGTGTAAACACTGGGCATACCCGAATGTTTCTAACCAACAAGGGGTGGTGTAAACACCGGGCGTACCCGAATGTTTCTAACCAACAAGGGGTGGTGTAAACACCGGGCGTACTCGAATGTTTCGAACCAAAACCAGGAGTGGTGTAAAGACCGGGCGTACTTGAATGTTTCTAACCAACAAAGAGTGGTGTAAACACTGGGCGTACCCAAATGTTTCTAACCAACAAGGAGTGGTGTAAACACCGGGCTTACTCGAATGTTTCTAACCAACAAGGGGTGGTGTATGCATCAGGTGTACCCAAATGCTTCTAACCAACAAGGAGTGGTGTAAACACCGGGTATACCCGAATGTTTCTAACCAACAAGGGGTCAGATCAAAGGACAGGAGCGGTCTCACCTGGAACTCCTCCGAATGAACCATACATACAATATCGTTTGGTTGCACTAGCTTTGAATGAACCGCACATACAATATCGTGCTTGCATAAGAAAGAGACTTAAAAGATACAACATGATAAAGGCGCATACTCTATGCGAGATGAATAACCATAACACAATATTAGGGAGATGTTTCATGCACAACATGCAAGGAACAAAACTGAAGCATATTCTATGCAACAAAAATTAAGGCATGCTTCATGCAACACCAAAATGCATATTTTATGCCATACTAGCAAACCCATGTTTTATGCAACAGACACGAACATTTTTTAATGTAAACGTGAGAGCACGTGAAGGCATGCACAATGTAATACAATGCAATATGTGAACATTTTCTATGCAAGTGTGATGACAGCATGCACAACACAATACAACGCACTATGCGAACATTTCCTAAACAAATGTGATGACAACATAACTTATGCAATATAACGCACTATGTGAACATTTTCTATGCAAATGTGACGAAAGCATTACTTATGCAAAATCATGTTCCACACTAGAGTACAGAATGCATGATAATTAAAAAAAAACACGCTTTATGTTAAAGTACCAAATGCATGACACATGCCGCACATATGTAATAAAGGAAGGCGTAACTACACAAGGATGAAAAAGCCTTCCAATGCGACAAGTTCGAAAGTAACTCTTCGATCTACCTCTCAAAAGAGTTGTAATACACAAAAAGGATACACCTCGTCCAATGAAAGGGAAACAATGATCACCGAGAACACTATTTCAAGCCTCCGCAAAGAGGATTCGAGCTTGACAGCAATTCTTCCTTGCACCACTTGAGGAACAGGGACCAACACAGTAGGAAAAACACCAAAATAGGAGCATTGGGAACTGATAGACCACTACGGAGGGGTGCCGGCCACCCATCGGCCATCCCTAGGGACTGTCGGCCACAAATTGGCCTTGTCGGTTACCAATGGTGGCTGTCGGCCATCGATGGTAGATTCGGGGCAAAATGGGTTTTTCACCCTAGGTCTTTATATTTACACCCTCAAACCTCATTTCTTCACAACCTGAAGTCCGAAAATCACTCTCCTCTTCCTCTAGACCTTTCTCCTCTTTAGATTCGAGCCTCAAGTGCATTTTCCAACGCCCCATAAACACATTCTTCGCTAAACCCTCTCGGTCTGCTCCGCTTTGAACCGATCAAAAGTTGATTTCAGGATTTCCTTCTTGGTTTTCACCACTTGGGGTTTGTTTCCCTTAAGTTTCTCTTGGATTTAGTGCTTTTTCTCGGACTTTATCCTTTTCCCCTATTTTTTCTCTCTTGGAGTTGACTTTCGTTGACTCTTGGCATTCTTCACCCATTTTTCCCATTTTTGACCATTTTCTCATCTTCCCTCGAGATGACGGATGACATCCCACACGACGGAGCTTCTCTGGAGATGGAGGTGGATCCTGAGCTTGAGCCACTGCCACTTAGCGTTCGACCTTTTGACCCGGCGATGTACCATCTTGAGATACACGTGCTATCGCCCGATGGCATTCGTCAATTCAGAGGGTTTGCACAAAGCGCACCGGAGGACCTCTTGCTGTGCGAGCCGGAGTCTCATTTATCTCATGGCGCCTTCGAGGTATACACTGTATTCTTGCATTGCTTGCATAAACCACACTCTTGTACTGTATTACTTACATTACATTATATCTGCTTGTCCTAATTAGAGGGGGATTCACGCACCATCAGAGGATACGAGACCACATTAGCGAGAGAGTGGTACATGGAGCTCCCCAACGGTGTTCTCTATATCATTGACGAGGCCGGCTTCGGCTCATTCTGCATGGGACTCTCACGCCTCCTAGCGAGCAGACCATTACTGGGTGCTCTGGTAGAGAGTCCTGGTAGAGAGGTGGTGGGATACCACCGACTCCTTTCATTTCTCTACCGTAGGGGAGATGACGACGACTCCCTTCGACTTCTCTATGCTCACCGGCATAGAGGTGGCGGGTCATCCGATTCCTTACGACACGGATATGGGTGAGTGAGAGGCCGCCCAGATTTATTTGCTAGGGGCACACCCACCTATCTCTCGATCAGGGATGGTCTGATACACTGGGTTTGCTGACCATTTCAGAGGGATAGCACTAACGACTCGAGAGGAGATCGAGCAGTATGCCCGAGGTTTCTTGATGTTCTTGTTTGGCACTACATTGTTCGCCGACCGGGCGAACACCGTCGGGCTATACCTTATGAGCGCCTTGGTGGACCTGTCTCGTGTCCGACTCTACGATTGGGGCGGCACTGGCTTGGCCATTTTATGCGGGTACATGAGCTCGGCCTCCCATAGGAGCGGGCATCTGATAGGAGGCTATTAGAGGGCCAGGGAGGTATGCTTTACTTTTCTGTTTTGCATTTCCTATCGTACTTTCTGCTTACCATTCTCTGTACACTGCACACACTGTATACTGTACACACACGATCTGCTTTCTGCTTTACATACTCTGTATCCCGCACACATACAGTCTGCCTTCTGCTTTACATACTCTGTATCCCACACACATACAGTCTGCCTTCTGCTTTACATGCTCTATATTTATCTGTTGTATACTCACTGTTGCCCTTTTGCTTTCTACAGCTATGGGTGTACGCCTACTTTCCGAGACTTGCCCCAGAGCCGGAGGTGGAGATGCCGTCTGTTGTGCCATACTCTCACCGGTACGATGGGAGATGTCAGCGGAGGTCCCAGGAGTCCTTCCCCTTTTTTAGTCGATACTTCGACACTGTGACCGCGGCTGAGGTAACTCAGTCTTCTCTGTTATTTCCATTTTCCTTTGATTTCGATTCATATTGCAATATCTGATGACAACTAACAATCTGCACATTCTCTATTTACAGATCACTTGGCAGCCTTGGACGACGATGCCTGAGGGAGTCAGGGATCAGTTTGTTGGGGCGCGAGAGGCTTCCCACTTCCGGCTCCTACTCGAGGGCCCAATTTGTTGGGCATGGTTCTTAGGGGAGCAATTCTTACGCCAGACCATTGGCTTGCCCAAGCTGGTAGTTCCCATGCCACCTCCGACATATATGAGAGCTACAGAGAAATACACTTTCCAGGAGATGATTGATTTCACTAGAGGCTGGGACGCCGACTTCTTTCGAGTCGAGGGTGATTACACAGCCTTCATCTAGACATACCTTATGCCACCTCTGACTGGCGCCCATGGAGGTGAGAGAGTGAGGGCTCCAGCTACGAAAGAGAGAGGCAGAGGGTCCAGGACGACCAGGACCCATGGCAGGAGAGGTTCTGGGACGAGACAGAGGACCGGGTGACTAGAGCTACCTACCACACTCACCTGTTGGCGACACACCGGGGAGGCTTACTAGATACCCATCGAGCCCATACCAGCCGGGCATAAGCTTGTCGGGGTTCGAGGCCCGACTCCAGTATGTCCCACACTTTACACTTTGCATGTTCAATTCATTTCAGTTATGCTTTATAGAACACTGATCCTCTCAATGCACTTGCAGGCACCTATAGAGTACACCGGGCAGGCCCTTGAGCTAGGGGCTTCCCTGACGGAGATAGTGCAGAGGAGCATAAACCTGCTCAGCCTCTACAAGATTCCGATAATTTCCTTTAGTTCGCACTTCATGCCATCAAACTTTCTACTGATACATTAGCGTTTCAACTATAATCCATTCCACGCTACACTGATCTGATACACTGCACTCAAACACTGCATTCATACACTGCATTCAAACACTACATTCAATCACTGCATTCCAACACTGCATGCTGCACATCATTTTCATTCATTTTTTTTTTTTTTTTGCATTTGGTATACACTACGACTGATGTATTTGACAAACTGTCCTTTTCAGATCCCAGCCACATCAGATGCTCCAGCGGGAGCTGCAGCAGGACCATCAGTACCTCCTCCGGCAGCAGAGAGAGAGAAACAGAAGGCTCCAGCTCGCAACCGAGGCAGAGCTAGGGGCACCCGTGACCAGGTGGCCTTTCAGAGCCCGTTCCGGACGATGATGATGATGAGACAAGTGAGGGCGAGGAGGCAGCGAGTCCACAGTTAGAGTCATTTGAGGATGGAGAGGACGATGCTGACTTAGATTCTGAGGGCAGAAATGATGCTCAGGCAGGTTCAGCAACTAGCTCAGATAAGAGGGCCTCTAATAGTGGCGCCGATGGAGATAGTTCTAAATCCATGCCCAAGAAGAGAACGAAGAGGGCCTCTCGATCCTAAGGTAGTTGGGCGCCGGTTCACATGTTATTGCTTAGTTTCTTTTTGTTTTTTTCTTTTTTTAGCTAGTAATGTTAGCACATTGTACAGTTTCTAGACAGTTTCTATTTTCTTAAAAACTTGTACCCTTTTGTAAAAAGAAACCATGATTGGAATGAAAATTAGCTTTTTGATGAAAAGTGTTGTATTTTGCATTCTAAGCATCACATAACATCATTTTACACAAAAATGGGATTGATGGAAATTGAATATTGTACTTTGTATTGGCAATTTCTTAATCAGGTAATGAACCGACCAACACATAACAAATAGAGTAAAACAATTCAATGAACAACTAATAACAACTCGATAAACAAAACAACAACTTGATAAGAAAAACAACATCAATACAATTCGATAAGCAACAACAAAACAACTCAATAAACAAAGTGAAACAACATAAAAAGCGACTCAACAAAACTCTTAAAACAAGGCGGCAAAATGCACCACGAGCAGAACAAAACACAAGTTCTCAGCACTCTCAACACATAGGAAGACAAGAGGAATTATGTCGGCTACAGGCAGAGGTTGTCGGCCACCAAAAGTGGCTATCGGCCACTAGTAGTGGTCGGTTGGCTACAAAAGGTGGCCGGTCGGCCATCAACACTGGCCGGTCGGCCATCAATGTAGGGGACCTCCAGATTGCTGCCATCTGTCTTCCACTCAACAACTTATCTTCTACAAAAGTTGGGACTTCGTAGTTTCTTCATTCCAGCTCTGTTTTTTCCACAAATGGAGCCATTCTTCGCCGAAAAACTCTTAAATTGGATTGCAACTTTAGATGGCTTGGAAAAAGTGAATTTTTGGGGTTTTGGGATAAATGCACTATTCACGCTAAGTCGTACCCCACTGTGTTTTCCGTTCCTCCATGTCGTGGCTAGATGTTGGAACCTAGTTGCACATGTTTTCAGCTTTGGGGGACAAGAGATATGTCCTACAATTGAAGAATTCTAAGTTCTGATGGAATCCTAGTGTGGCGAGGAAATCTTGCCTCAGTCCCATTTTGGTCATATCTAAGCTTTAGGAAGGATGTGTGGGCTTAATTTACATGAGGCTCGCTCCTTGGTTCACAACGGGGAGCTAGATATTCCCAAGTTGATTCAATTTTCTAACACCGGTGACCGCGACAACCGTCTTTGGCAAGGTTTTCAGCAACATGCCCTTTGCTTGGGTATGTTGGCTCATTTTCTGCTTGCCCCTGGTTTTGGAGGGTCTAGCGTTCGACTAATCGAAGTGGCTCAAGGCTTGAAAGAGGGCAAAATGTGCATTGGCTTGACATTAGCAGAGACTTTGATAGGCTTGGATGCTTTCTGTAGACGTCCACGAACGTCCCGGGAGGGAATCTTGTTTTGTTCATTTGGGCTCACTATAGCTCGGACTCAAATGTCACAGTTCTGAATCTAATCCCGCAAAGTGCAATGTGAGATCGATAAATCACCAAAGAGTCCAAATCTAGCAAATCGTTTTGAAAAATAGATTTTTTAGAAAGAAGTGCCAAACATAGACTGCTTTGCCAGATACAGAGTCGCCACCTAAATATTTATTTTGGGGGAATTTAGGAAACCCTGACTCGTTGCCTAAGGCCACGTGTCCGTCATCACCAAAGTTGCCTCGGCTCGGGAACTTAGGTATGATTGGGGAAGGTCACTTCGTGAGCACCCCCGCTCACCCGATCAAAGATCAGCCTCTACTAACCATGATATCGGGTTTTGAAAACATTATGTGTTCTTATTCCGGTTATTAGCTTAGAATTACTATGTGATGCGCACAACATACAAGTATAGACTGGGTCGCCTGAATTGGAACAAAGCATCTCATGTTTGTTTTTGAAAGCGGTTTGCTACTCACAAGTAGGCTAAAATGAAAATTTTGCCACCCTCAAGTGGGCTTAGAAAACATAGTGATTTGCCACTATCTAGTGGGCTTAAAACTCGCAATCAATGAATTGTTCCAATTCAGATAACCCAACCTTCACCCACAGGCATTCAGGCAGTTATATCACATAAGCACATAGCCACATGGTAAGCATGCTATCATGGCAGTCACTCACACGCATGCAAGGATGCTAAAGCATAAACACTCACCGAGTACTCCAAGCCAAAACAGAAACTAGTTAGTAATTAATGCATGATCCTAGTTCATGTTAAGATGGCTAATGCAACACAGGCAAAATGCAGCTAGAATAGGCTCGGCTAATCTATGAATGGCATGTGAAATGCGGCAGATAATCATGTATTCAAGTTAGATTTGAAATACTATGCAATTAGTATGATGCGCCGAGCCCGGTGCATGCAATACGAATGAATATGTGCAAACATGCTATCATAAGTATGCTAATCAAAACATGTCCTAATACTAACCATCAAAAGCAGGTAAGTAAAAGGGAGAAAGAAGTGGGGGTTAGAAGACATGCATCACACACACGCACGCTTATTACACAATTCGCCCTCTCTCGGAGGGACCAAAAGAATAATACAAATTAATTAACCTACTAGCTAATTAAATATTTACAACACTTAACTAACTAACGAATCAATTAAGCTAAGAGAAGTAGTAAAGAGGCTTCGGGAAGAGGGATGAATGCACGCGTGCTCGATTCCGCCTGGAAATCCATCGCCATACTCTTGATGCCTCTGTTTGCACTGTTTTTCTTCTCTGGAGACTGCATAAGTCCCAAAGTTGCTTCTGAAATACTCCCTAAGGGTTGTGGGATGCCACCGGCCAAGAGGAATGGTCATCGGCCATGGAAAAGTGGTCATCGACCATAAATGTATCTCTCGGCCAGAGATTTGTGGTCAGCCGGCACTCAAACTGGTCAGTCGGCCATCTATGCCTGCAGAACCCTGTTTTGACAGCAGCAGAGGGCAAACAAGGCATGGAAATGCATTTTAAGCAAATGTTTGCACAACCAACCTCCCCATCATGTTGTGGACTCAAGGGAGTTTGGTACTCGACCCTCGGGCCACCAATCGCGCATTTCAATGCGTGATGATCCAAGAAGTCAAGTATACATTTTGATGTCAAGTGTAATACACATAAACACACAATGGGCCCAACCTCTATCATAATCAATTCAAGAGGCAAGGCATGCATGCCAAATTCAACCTAAGCATGCGAGTTAAGTATGCAACATGAAAATGCAAACACGCATGCAAACATGCAAGCATGTGACAATATTCAAACAAATGAGCAAGCAAGACATGATGCAACTAAAGCATGCAAACATGAAGCAATGTAACAACATTTGAGCAACATGCAAAAGATGGACTTAGACTAATATGGACAAGCCTCAGCCATGTCTAAATAAGTAGCCAAAATTCTATGGAAATGAAGGCAAATTTACATACAAACATGCATGCAAACATGGTCCAACACTTAAGCGTAAAGAGGAGACTTTTAAGCACACTTAAAAGGGATAAACATGGACATTAAATCAACATGTTAGGCTCTGAAAACAAATAGAAGATGATGCCAAATCAAGCAATCAAAGCATGCAAGCAAGCCTAAGGCCTAAGGCTAACCTAAGGGATCAAACCATGGCTATGCAAGGCGAGTCCCAAAAGGTTGAGGGGACTCAAAACAGTCCCAATGCAGGTCTGAACAAGACCAAAGACACACCTAGATGGCATCTAAATGGCCTAAATCTAATGGCATGCACAAAGGTCCAAACATGGAGCATAAAACACAAACCTTTTGAAGCATCAAAGGAGCCATAAATGCAAGTATACAAACATGCTATATGGACTGAAATGACATGATAAGTGGTGCCAAACCACTGAAATGATGCAAGGAGAGCATGCTAGAAGGGCCAACTCTCAAGGCCTACAAGGGAGATTGCATGGTAGCTATACAAAGCAAGTCATAGATGACCCAAACAACCAAAAACAGACCTCAAGTATACTAAAACATGCGTAAAAGCTTCACAAAGCTAGGCCAAAATCATGCTAAAAACAAGGCTCAAAGTACAAAGCATGTTAAAGCAATTTCATGGCATTACAAGACAAGTATGCAAGGCATGCATGGTGTGTCTAAACCAACTTAAAACAGAGGTAAACCATGGTAAAATACTACCAAATACCAACTAAGACATGGCCAACATGGACTTAAACAAGGTGCTTACACATGAGACTAAAATGGCAAGTATGGAAGACAATAAGGAGAGGGGATGTCCCTCTCCTTCTTAGGACCTTAAAAGAGGGATTTCAGTGGTGGGAAGGCCAAGACAAGGTGGTCCCGGAGCTCACCAAAAATGCACAAAAATGAGGTCAAACAAGGCCTAAGAGGGGTCAAACAACCCCAAACACCAAAACAACCTTAACCAACTATTTTAAGCACTCAAAATCAGAACTTTTATTAGTTATACACAAAGCTTAAAAACAAATGCAAGGATGGCTAAAAGCCTAAGCCAAAATGGGGAATAAAGGGGTAAAGTTCTTACCCGTGAAGACCTCTTCAAGAACAATGCTCCAGCTGGTCTCTCCAAGCTTAGCTTAACTCAAGAACTCTAAAAATAACTCCTTAGCACCTCAGTAGCCAAAGGAAAGTGTAATACTAGGTGTTTGTATGCAAAACTATGAACAAAACACCTTAATACGCACACAATATAGAAGAGAGGGAGATATAGAGATAGAATAGATACACAATCCTCTCACCCCAATCTCAGAGCTTTGGAATTTTTTTGGAACCCTTGAGGAGGGAGGAGAAGCCCTCCTCTTATAGAATTCTAACTCTTGCAAAGCTTACAAAACAAGCTAAGCAAGAGGGAAATCCCTCCATACACGTGCATGGAGGGGGTGCAAAGTGGGTGCCAGCTGGCACAAAATATCTGCCAAAAGCAGATGAACAGTGGTCGACCAACAAAAATGGCCATTTGACCAACAAAGGTGGCCGGCCGACCACCAAGAGTGCCGACCGACCATCACCAATGGCCGGTGGCAAGAAAACATGGCCGGTGGCCTCAAGCCATGGCCGGTGAGGTGTGGGGATGGCCAACAAGCTATTTCCCACCCTCAGAAGCAAAACAACAAGTGTTTGGTGCAAAACCAAACACAAAACAGTCAAGTTGAGAGTTCCTAAGGCAAGGCACGTAGCCGAGACCTCCAAGAACTCAAAACGAACACAAACATGGATGATCACCGAGTGTTCAAATGGTGACATCCAAGTCTTGAGGACGGTAAAAAATGGGGTGTCTACACTTTCCATCGGCGAGAGACAACCAAATTAGCAGAGAGTCCACTACTCTTGTAGGTATTGTTTCCCACCCTATCTCACATGTGTTTCTCACATCACTCGGCACTCATGCTTTATTTTTCTCTCAAAACCCTTTCTTACTTTTTCTTTCCGCATACACCTCTCTATTCTTTAATCTCTCTTTTTTTTCATCCCTCCCCAGATATGGCTCATGGACAGGTTGAAGGTAGTGACTCTTGCCCGCCATATTCAGCACGAGGCTATTCCTTTCGCCAACGGCTAGTTGATTTCCCAAACGAAGGGTGGTGGTGCCACTGGATGTGCAACAGGTCTGCTATCGACATTGCTTGGCGTTGCCCCTGGTTTGATCTGCCCAAGATGAGCTACAGCATGTCTCAACAACCTGGCATTCAGTTGATTGGCTTGACACACTGTGTCTTCTATTTTCCATTTCGGTTTAGGCGTTAGTTTGGACACGACCAGACTTGCCCAAGAGAGAGGGTAAAGTACCCGGCTCCATTTCCAATCCGAGGTTCACAATTAGCTCGATATCCCACTACATGGAGGACAAGAGAACTTCTGGCTCCCACTCCCAATTTCAGTTGCGCCCTTTCTGGCGAATGCATAGCTTGGCTTGAAGATGAGGCGCAAACCAGGCCTACCTTAGCATTTGAAGCTTCCACAAGCTCTGGGAGGGAACGCATGAACACCTGACTCACCGATGCCCCAAGTTTATTGCTTTGATATGTACTTTCAAGTTTTCTTTTTGAATGTAATAAAAATAACTTTGATTTGAATCAAGAGTTAGAGAATTTTGTATTGAAATTAATGAAATTGAAGTTGTAGGCAATGAAAATTTTTCCTTTCGGACCAAAAATGGTCTAAGTTGTAAAAAGATTAATTTGAACAAAATCAACTTTTATTAAAACTTTCCAAAACCATTTTCGATAAGGATCATAACTGGACACACCCAGAGTCTATCCTCGATATGTACAACCCCAAATCTCGCAAATGAAAAGTCGCCCCTTGTCTGAATAGCACTACACTGTACTGTAACCAGCTCTCATAGTGAAGATCACAACCGAACTCTTGGATATAGAGAAGACAAAGATGACAAGAACAATCTCATGGACACAGTTGATTTGGAAGTGTTTATGGCTAGACTTCAGAATGAAATTACCTACGTATCCCGAAGATGGGAATCAAGCCTTACATAGTTCGGTTCGGATTCACTCGGGTATTAACATTTTCTTTTTGCGCTCTAACTTTTGCCAAGGCCGCCCTTTCTGGGTTTTAAACCTTGCAAGCTCAATTTTTCTTTTTTCTAATTTTTTGTGCTCTAACTTTTGCCGAGGTTGCCTTTTTGGGTTTTCGGCCTAGTGAGCCGCTTAAGGATAGTATTTCTTCAACTTGTCCATGTTGATTGGTTGGGAGAATTCGAGGCCATCTAGGTCCATAAGAATGACAGCTCCACCCGACCAAATCGACTTGATGATGTAAGGACCAGTCCAATTAGGTCTGAACTTGCCCCTAGGGTCATAGATGGGAGCTCGGTTGTCTTTGAGCACCAAATCCCCTACTTTCAGATTCCTGGACTTAACTTTCTTATTGAAAGCCCTGGCAATCCTGCATTGATATCCTTGGACATGGTACAGTGCTTTTAGCCTCCTCTCATCGAACAACATTAGTTCCTCAAACCTGCTTTGCTGCCAATCCGCTTCTGCTATCTGGCACTCAGCCATAACTCGTAGCGACGGAACCTCTACTTCGATCGGCAGAACAGCTTCCATCCCATAAACCAGAGAATATGGAGTTTACCTAGTAGATGTCCGAATTGATGTTCTGTAGCCCCAAAGAGCAAATGGCAATTTGTCTAGCCAGTCCCTGTAAGTTTCCACCATCTTCTATAGAATGTGCTTGATGTTCTTGTTGGCGGCCTCAACAGCTCTGTTGGTTTGCGGCCGGTATGTGGATGACTTATGAAAAGCCACGTTGTATTTTTCCAACAAGTCGATCACTTCTCCCTTGAAGTAAGAAGCATTGTCTGAAATGATCTCATTCGGGACCCCATAACGACAAATGATGTTATTCCTGATGAACTTGGCTACGTGCGACGCTTTCAGCACTGCAGAGGATTAGGCCTCAACCCACTTTGTAAAGTAGTCTATTGCCACCAGGATATACTCATGCCCGTTCGAGCCCTTCGGCGTAACTACCCCAATAACATCAATTCCCCAGATTGAAAATGGCCATGGTGAAGTCATGTTGTACAGCATTGACGGCGGGATGTTCATGTGATTTGCATGAATTTGGCATTTGTGGCATTGCCGAACAAAACCAATACAATCCTCTTCCATAGTTGACCAGTAATAACCTTGCCTGAGAATCTTTCGAGCTAGCATTACTCTGCTCATGTGTGCTCCACACTCTCCCCCATGGTTGGCCTCCATTAGGCGCTTCAACTCTTCTGCATCAATACACAGCTTGTGCATTCCCAGATGGCCCCTTTTATACAATTTATCCCTGCAAATGATAAACTGAGCAGCCATTCGCCGTATCGCCCTTTTATCTTTGGCATTTGCCCCTAGTGGATAAGCCTCATTTTCTAAGAAGTTCTAGATATCATGATACCGGGGGTTTTGATCTTGTACTTCTTCTATTACGGTGATCACCTCGTAGGCCGGTACATACCTCTGTTCAATAATGATCGGACACATCCGGACTCCCAAATAGATGCTATCATGGAAGATAGAGTTGATAAAGCGTCAGCGAACCTGTTATTCTCTCTTAACAGATGCATGAAGGTTAGCTTCTCAAACCTAGGAATCAGAACGTCTAAGGTTTGGTGATAGATTTTCATCATTTCCTCTTTAACCTTCCAGTCTCATTTTTCCTAAGACACAACGAGGTTCGAGTCTCCAATGACGTCCAACCTTTTTGCCCTTAGTTCCAGGGCGGCTTCCAAATCAGCGATACATGCCTCGTATTCTGCTTCATTGTTCGATACCTTAAACCAGAGTTTGAAGGCTAAAGGTATGTGGGAATTGTCAGGTGCTATCAGCAACACCCCTATCCCATAACCGTACTAATTAGACGCTCTGTCAAAGTACATGGTCCAAATCTCTTCCTCAACCTGCAGAATGGCCTCATCTGGGAACAAATACTGTACTGTTTCATCCCTCTCCACTAGGTGATCTGCCAAGAACTTAGCTACTGCTCTCCCCTTGATAGACTTGCGAGTCATATACTTCAAATCAAATTCGGAGAGAAAAAGCAACCAACAGGCTAGCCTACTCGTAAGCACTGGTTTCTCGAAGAGATATTTGATGGGATCTAATCTCGAAATCAGAATTACGGAGTGAGCTAACAGGTAGTGCCTCAACTTCCTGGTAGCCCATACCAAGGCCAAGCAAGCCTTCTCTAGCGGGGTGTAATGAGTCTCATATTCCAACATTTTCTTGCTTAGGTAATGGATGGCCTTCTCCACTCTATCCTTAGATTCCTACACAAGCATGCAGCCCATTGTCGTGTCGGTTATTGACAGGTACAAAATCAATACCTTCCCCGGCTTTGGCGGTGACAACACGGGCGGGTTCTAAAGGTACTGTTTGATCTGCTCAAAAGCAACCTCGCATTGGTCATCCCATCGGAATTTCTTTCCTTTCTTCAGGAGACCAAATAGTGGTTCACAAGTCAAGGTCAATTGCACTTTACCCAGAAAGCCGTGCACCTCCTTTTTAGTCCTTAGTGGTGGCATTTCTAAGATGGCCTTGATTTTGGAAGGATCAACCTCAATGCCTCTCTGTGTGATCAAGAAACCCAGTATTTTCCCCGTTGTGACACCAAAAGTGCATTTTTGTGGATTCAGCCTCAACCGATATTCTTTGATCCGTTGGAAGAATTTCTTCAAGGCAGTGTAGTGGCCCTCTCTTTCTTTGGACTTGACAATCATGTCATCCACATACACCTCAACCTCTTTGTGGATCATATCATGCAAGATCGTGGTTACAGCCCGTTGATAAGTAGCCCCAGCATTTTTCAGACCGAACGGCATCACCCTATAGCAGTAGGTTCCCCATGGCGTGGTGAAGGCAGTCTTCTCCCTATACTTGGGTGCCATCAAGAACTGGTTATACCCAAAAAACCCATCCATGAAGGATAGCAACGCGTGGCCTGCGGTGAAGTCCACCAATTCGTCGATGTGAGGTAAAGGAAAGTCGTCATTCAGATTGGCTTTGTTTAGATCTCTGAAATCCACACACACCCGAATTCTACCATCTTTCTTCGGCACCGGAACAATATTGGCCAACCAAGTAGGATACTCAAATACTAGCAAAAACCCTGCATCTATCTGCTTAGTGACCTCTTCCTTGATTTTCAAAGCCCAATCCGGGTGTATTCTCCGAAGCGGATCCGATGCTGTACAATCTCAGGATCGATTCCAGGCATGTCTTCGTAGGACCATGCGAAAACATCTTTGAAATCTTTTAATAAAGCGACTAAGCACTCGCGTTCCTCTAAAGACAACGTGGACCCGATCTGGACCAGACGCAGATCCTTCTCAGTACCCACATTAATTGCAACGATCTTATCAACAAGGGGCTTTACAAACCTCTCATCCTCTCGATCAATCAAATGTTTCAAAACCAGAGGAATTCCTTCATCATCATTTTTATGAAAATTTTGAAAGTCATGATCAATGCAATATACAAGTGGCACAAAAAAGTACTCAGAAACAGCAATGGTACCATTCTCATTCAAAGCTTCCAGCTCGTCCAATTTCTCGGTTACAACCGACTCAAAAGAAAAGGAAAAAGATGACCTGGACAATACAACGGCATCCGAGTTATCAACCCCAGGAATACCGGACCCTGACTCAGAAGCACTGGAATCTGATTCCAACTCCACAAACTCTGTGGAATCAGATTCCGATTCACTACCTGATTCAAAACTGCTGCACAAAAAGCTCTCCTTGAACTGCCAAACGAGGGAGGGTGCGATAGATACATCCAGAATACCACTGGAAGGGTCCACACCTAATTGATCTCCGATCATGGAAACGGTGAAGTCATCCCCCAAGCTCTTCGGTTTGATCTGAGGATCCGAAAGGAGACAAGCCAACACTGCTCCTATCTCAAGTTCACTGCCATTGGACTCATCCTCTGGACTTTGTTCAGCCTCAGCTAGTAGGTCAGTTTGTTCCTCTGTGGATTCATCCTCTTACAGCTGTAGATCAAAGAAAATCTCGAAGCCAGGAAAATGTCACTTCTCAGAGTTCAACCATGGCTCAGGAAAGCCACAAAATAGGAAATCATCCCCCTTGCGGACAAAACGGCCGTTCAGGGTTCCTTGAATGGGTCTATGCACCAGCTCATAGTGTTTCCTACTTTGCTTAGCTTTGGCTCTTCCTGTCATTTCCTTCCCTTTTCTTACCTAATCTTCTTTGGTAGGCGTGTAACCTAGACTAAAGGTATGAGGGTTATGTGGCACTTCGGCTAATGCAGCAACGCCCTTTCAGCCGCTTCTTCCCAATCCCATTCCAGGTACATGCTGTAGCTTATTCATGAGGTAGTCTGATTGAGCACTAACGTACAACCCCTCATCAATAGCTAAAATATCTTGCACCATCTGGGCCTCAGCCAAGGCAAATCCAGACAGGAAAACATCCTCGTCGCCGTGTACAATCTCCAATGCTGGTGTAGTGACCTCTGGCAGGGGATGTATAGAAGAATTCCCAAAAACAGTGGCCACCCTTTTCCCAAGAGGATACTTCAGCATCTGATGCAAAGTAGAAGAAATAGCTTTGACTTGGTGCAGCCACGGTCGCCCAAGTAGCAAGTTAAAGGTAGCCGGAACATCCAGGATGTGAAACTCAATATCTTGTTGTGCCGGGCCAACCTGCGTTCTGATCCGAATTGTCCCCATCACTTCCCGACTTGTATTGTCATAAGCCCGAATCACCTGGGCTGTTGGTACAAAGTCTGCTGGCTTCAAGCCAATAACATAGGCCGTGCACGATGGACACACATTAATTACAGACCTAGTATCAACCAAGACAACCGGTATCCACTTCTCTTTACATTCAACAGAGATGTATAGTGGTTTGTTATGCTCAGAGCCCTCAAGCGAAAATTCTTTATCTATGAAGGTCAAAGTCGGTGAAGCGCCTCCTGGGAAAACCAGTCCCACTAATTGCTCGAGAGTTGTCTCGATAGAGAGCTTAGCCTTATCCATTGCTGAGAGGATGGCTTGCCTGTGTACCTGTGAAGCCATGAGCAACCCCCAGATGGATATGTCCACTTGAATCTTTTTCAACTGCTTCAGTACAGCTTCTTCTTCTAGAAATCTCTCATTCTATTTTTTGGCCTCCTTATCTTTTCCAGACGCTTCTGGTTGGTCCAGGTGTGGGGGCTTAAAATATCTCCCGCTCTGAGTCATGTGATCGACTTCCTCGGAATACCATGTATCATCTGGCAGATTCTATCCCCAATCTTCATCCATATGGGCAAGATGCAAATCATCATCTTCCCACCACATTCCCCCGACAACCGACAACCGACAACCGACAAGCAGCTGTTCGGTTCCATTGTAAGCATTCCCGTATCCACATCATAGTTAGTCCCCGTAGGGCCTTTGGCCTTTCTAGCCTTCTGATCATTCTCATCACTTTCGTTTTCAAACCGCTTCAGTGCGGCCTCCTGCTCTATATCAGCTGTACTAACACTGCTCAATTCCTGAGCATAATTCTTAGTACCGGTGCTCTCCGACAACTTTCCCTTGTCATCGACCGTTCCGGTCGTTGCAGCAGTCCCTGTTTTCTAGCTGTTCTTGTTTTGATTGAGACCTCTCATTAACATCCGGTTCATCATTGAGCCATCCTGTATTATTCGTTGATCCATTCATATCAAACCAATCAATCTGTACACTCCCCAGATCTTGTTCATCGAAGAACTGCAGGTTACTGATGTCCTCCTTGAGATTGGCTAAGTCATCCAATCCCTGGCTTTCTCTGTCCTCCCGGACTACATTAACGTCCATTCCTGTTGGCAATTCCACCCCTGGTCTGGCCTGACTGGTTGGCACAATGTAGTGGCATAGGTTGTATTCCTCTTCAGTTAAGCTCACGGAGCCCTCAGGCATGCCTTCTTCTACCACATCTACCAGCACAGATTGGGGTTGGGATATAGACGCACTCATCATGCACAAGTCTGTGCTTTCCGAGATGAATAGCGCCGGCTTAGGTAAGTAGGAGGGGGTGATGTAAGAGACGGCCAGTGTTTGGATAAGGTTTATTTGCTGGGGTGGAGGGGCTTGGTTATGTGGTGGGAGGGGATTTGTAGTGACGTTAGGCTTTTGAGGAGGCGGTATCACTTTGTTGTCAATGAGATCCTGAATCTCATGACGCAATCTGAAGCATAGGTCGGTGTCATGACCATGCTGTTGGTGGAAGGCGCAGTACTTGGTCGGGTTGTGTATAGGAGGGAGGGGATTAGGCAATGGGCGCTGCTCTAGGGGCTTCAGATGCCCTTTTTTAATCAGGATCCTCAAGGCCGCGGATAGAGACATGTAGAGTGGGGTGAAGACCCTCTGGCCTCGGGGTTGGTGCTTTGCAGGTTGTGAGGTGGTTTCGGATGTACCGGCAAATGGGGTGGCAGTTTTCAGTGTAGTGGTGACCATACCAACATCAATGGTCCTTGCAACTGCGTTACTACTCGTAGCCGCATTGGAACTGCACGTAAAAGTCCTCTTAGGTTGCTCTTTCTCATGGCCTATCAGATCTTGTTTCATTACATCCTCTATCTGCACCCCTATTTCATGGAAGTCAGCAAATGTAGGCAGAGGTAAGACTATCATCTTCTGTAGTAGCCTTGGTTGCAGATTACAGACGACCATTCTGATCTGGTCCTTTTTAGCTGGCCGGGTGGTCATCATGGAGGCCTTGGCCCTCCACTGAGTGACGAAATTACAGAAACCCTCCTTTGGCTCTTGGCGAGTTGCTTTGAGATCACGAGTTATGACCTCGATTTGAGTATTATAGGAGTATTGAGCAATAAAGGCCTCAGCCACCTCTTCCCAGCTTCTCTTTACAGAATCTTCAAGTTTAGCACACCAAATGGCCGCGATACCCGACAAGGTCCAGCCGAAGAGGGATAACTTCTGCAGTCTAGATAGGCCCATCGGTCGCAGAATATCTGAAATAAGTCGCAGGTGGACCATAGGATCACCTAAGCCATCAAAGCGATCTATATGCGACATTTTGAACCTATCTGGCAAGGTCATCGCTACATCGGTATAGCCATCCTCTATATCCGGGATCTAATTGACACCCTAAGCTCTTTTGAAGAGCTTTTCAAGCTTGCTCACTTTCAATGCAGTAGGGTCGACCTCAAACTCAAACGGTGCCTTCGTTGGGTAAACTGGTGTTTTGGAAGTCTGAGGTGGAACTGGCTCTGCCGGAATGTCTGCATTTTCCTGGACATTAGTTGTAACCCCAGGTATTGGAACCCTGACTGGGGGTGGATGCGAAGCAGAAGCTGCTGCTTGTTGTGGTTGTTGTTACTGTTGAAGTCTAGCGATCAATTCGGCCTGCTGGGTTACAATTTCCGCCTGCTGGGTTACAATTTCCGCTTGGCGGACGGTGACCTCTGATTGGCGAGCAGCATCTAGCTGCATTGCCTCAATAGTTTGTTGGAGTTGACGCAACATATCCTCCATGTTGACCACATGATGTTGATCTATCGGAACTGGTGTGTACTTCCTTTCCAAAGTAGAAGTAGATAACTGGGTTCGATTAAGCACATGTGAAGTAGTCAGTAACTACTGAATTGGCGATTGCTGAACCGATGATCTATGCCTGACTCTCCTCCATCTTGTAACCGGGGGTAGTGAAGCAAACACTGGCTATCCTCCAATAAGATCCTCAGATCAGTAAATCCTCCTAACTCGGGTCCAGAGTGCTCGGGGGGTAACAGCCTCGTCTGAAGCAATTGTGAAACATTACCTTGCAAAAAGAAAAATAAAACAAATGAAACAAAAATCAGAAAACGCACAACACCTCGGTTCAGACAGAAACAACACACAATTGAAATCATAAGCTGGACGACTGTACTCAAACACTGATTTCTGCCCCAAATCTCTGCCTCAAAACTGATACCCTCAAACTGATACCCAGACTTGCAACTGATACATACATTCCTGCAGAGTTTCACTCTAAAAGCACGTATCAAGCAAATGAGAGCCAAAACACCCCTATGATGGGGTAGGGTTACCCTGTTCTAATCTCGTTAGGAGCTAGGGGTTCACTACGCAAACAAGTGGTTTCAAACAATTCCTGCATTCGGGTGAGCAACATGTCCTAGTTTAGAACAGTCTCTATGGCTTCCGATATGCAACTAGGCCGATTGGTCAAAAAGGTACCTCAGCAAGACCACCTAATATACCTCTCACTCCTAACACCGAGAAGTGAAAGGAGGATCAAAAGTACAACATCTTGTGTTCCCATCATAGCAGAGCTCGCAACTAGTCAGCCTTATGGCACGCTTTTCCAAACAGGCCTCCAGCAAACCGCTCAGGAATAGCAGAGGGCAAACACTGTGACTTAGGCGCACCGATACAAATGCAATGCAAAGAAACACATAAATATAGATAAAACAACATATCATGAGTTCGAGTCAAGTTCTCTAAATCCCTAGCAGAGTCGCCAGAAACTGTGGGCTCGCCTTTTTTCGCGCCCCGCCTTTCGGAAAGGGTTTGAAAAGAAGGCCTCACAGTTCGGACTCCCGCGGTTTTGAATCTAGTCTCACAAGTGCAATGTGAAACTGATAAACACCAAAGAGTCCAAATCTGACAAATCTTTTTGAAAAATCAGATTTTAAATCAAATAATGCCAAAATTGGACTGCTTTGCCATATTATAGAGTTGCCATCTAAATATTTTATTTTGGAGAAATTTAGGAAACCCTGACTCGTGCCAAAGGCCACGTGTCCGCCATTACCAAAGTTGCCTCGGCTCGGGAACTTGGGTACGAGAGGGAAAGGTCCTGAAATGAGCACCCCGCTCGCCTGATCAAAGATCGGGCCCTACTAATTATGATATGATGTTTTATAAATCTCATGTGTTCTTATTCCGGTTATTAGCTAACTTTACTATGTGATGCGCATAAGCAAGTATAGACTAAAATCGCAAGAATTGGAACAACTCAACTCATGTTTTCTTTCGAAAATAGTTTGAATTTGCCACCTCAAGTGGGTTTAAAACATGATTTTGCCACTTCACAAAGTGGGCTTAAAACTTACATTTGTTGAATCGTTCCAATTCAAACAACAAAGCCTTCATCCACAAGCATTCATGTAGTTAAGCATTTAAGCACATAGCCTCATGGCAAACATGCGAATCATGGCAATATGGGAATCACATTCATGCAAGTATGCTAAAGCATAAAACTCACCGAGTACTCCAAGCGAAAACAAAAGCTAGTTAGAAAGATGCACGATCCTAACTATGTTAAATGACTAATGCAACGCATGCAATGATGTAACTAAATAGGCTCGGCTATTTAATCATGGTATTTGCAGCCCTTTGATAGCATGCTTTGAAACACGTATTCAAGGAAGTATTGAAATTGCAACGCAGTTTGAATGATGCGCCGAGCCTCGGTGCATGCAAGACAAATGAATGGTTGCAAACATGCAAGCATAAAGTATGTTAATCGAAATATGTCCCTAATCTAACCATCAAAAGCAGTTAAATAAAAGAGAGAAAGACGTGGAGTTAGAAGACATACACACACACACGCACACTTATTACAACATTATGCCCTCGTGAAGGAGGGTCCAAATGAATAAAGCTAACTAACTAGCTATGCTAATTAAGCTAACTATTACAACACAATTGAAACTAATTAACTAACTTATTCTAAGCTAATTAATTACAACAAATCGGAATTGAATAACTAGTTACACTAACTAGTTAAGTACAACATTTGAATTGAATAATTAGCTACGCTAATTAAATAAAGCAATTAAATGGCCTCGAGGGCAAGGGACGCATGCATGCTCAGTTGGCTTCCTCCCAAAAATCCATCACCTTGCCATAGGACACCTCTGTTTGTACTTGTTTGAACACTGAAAATTGCACCAACTTCCAAAACACTTCTGATCCCCTTTAGGAGCACACTGAACAACTTCCTTCATGGATGGCCGGTCAGCTACCAATGGTGGCTGTCGGCTACCATTGGTGGTTGGTCGGCTACTTCTGGTGGCCCGTCGACCATTCCTTTCCTGAACTTTTTTTTTTTGCTGGAACAGAGAGCAAACAGAGGCAAAGCAGTGTATTCTCAAGGAGTGTATGTACTGCTACCCTCCTTATCATCACACAACCTCAAAGGAGTGTAGTTCTTGGCTCTCAAGCCATCAACCAAGCAATTTTCATGCATGATGACCAAAGAACCAAGCTTGTACAAGCTTAATGAGTGCAAAACAAGACTCAACAAAACCATCACCCTATCATGCATGATCAAAGGTAATGGTGACCAAGGAAAATGGCACATTTCATCACTTTTGATTATGAAATGTCCCATTTGCCTCATGCTTGAATTAATGTTCGATCCAAACACATGCAATGCAACACGAAAGATGCTTTATCTTGCCTCTTTTATTTGTCCATTTTTGTTTACTCATTTTAGCTTACCAATCCATTCTTTAATTGATTAAGTCCAAGGTGAGTGTCCTCTAATTGAAAGTAGGCTTAAACCAAAAGTGTCTTGAGCATGAAAGAGACCTCATGCCATTGATTAGTAGAAACCCTTAAAAGAGGATTGAAACCATTAAGCACGAGTGTCTCAATTTCACACTCAAGCCAATAAGGGGTTCAAAGCCACTTTCAAAATAAATGAAAGAGTGAAGAATAGAGGGAGATTGCATAGATTTTAGTGCTGAAATGGAGTGCAAAGTAACACTAAAACATGCAAGCAACTCATGCAATTCATTCTAAAAAGCCTAAAACATTAAGCTAATGAAGCCTCTTGTAGACACCCCATTTTTGACCGACCTTAAGACTCAGACGTCACTGATTGAGCGCTTGGTGATATTGCATATCGTGCTTGTTCAGATGTTCCAGAGTCTCGGCTGCGAGCCTTGCCCCCGGACTTCCGGACTCTTTTGTGCCTTGCCTCGGTTTGCAAACCAGGCTCTGTTTTCTCCGTTTTCTCTTCCCAAAGGGAGGGAGAGGTCTCGTAGACCATCTCTCAGTGGCCGTAGGCTACGTTTCGTGGTCGTAGGCCATTTTCCCCGTTTGGAGCCCGGTTCTTGATTTTTCGGAGCTGTCGGCCGTGTGCCTCGGTTGGGACCACCTAACCACCTCCGTTTGGCCCGGTTTTTGGCATACATCTTATTTACTCCCTTTTAAGGGACACTGTGGTCCGAGAGACCAACTTCGTGGTCGAACACCACTTCTGGTGCCTAACAGTCAGTTTTCGGGGCCCCGGACTGCGCGTTTTGGCCCCCGAGCCTTGCTTGCAAGCATTGTTGGGCTCCGACCCAAACTAGAAATAGTCATATTTTGAGGTCCTTTTTATGTTTGATTAAGGACCTTTTGCTGTTTGAGATCTCCTACTGCCACTTGCTTCTTTACCCCTCTTTTAGGCCTTTTTTTGCATGATAGTTTAGGCCTACTTGTATTTATTTTCGTGGCTTGTCATAAACTAAAAAGTGTCTTATTTTGAGCCCCTCTTCAACGTTTTTGAAGGACTCTCTTCGGTTTGAGATCTCCTACTATCACTTGCCCCTTTGTCTCCCTTTTAGGCCAATTTTGGGGGGAAATTTGAATTTCATTTCCCCCCCATTTTTCCCCCTCTTTTCCACCCTCTTGTGTCTATATAACAGACCTCCCAGCTGTGTTTTAGGGGTTAGAAACTTTTGGTGTGGAGCTCTCACATTAAATCTCTCTCTCTCTACATTCTAACCATCAAAACCCTTTGATTCTTACACCATTTTTACACACCAACTCATAGCACAAGACCTCCATCCTCCATTCCAGCACTTTGGGACTCTTTTGAAGAGGTTGAAAGCTCAGATTTTTGGACCAAGAGTTGATGAAAGACTAGTCTTCAAGGGTGAGTCTCATTTTCCATCTTTTTGATCTTTTCTTGGTCTATATTTTAGCTCCTTATGCTTGCATATTTGGGCTCCGACCCTAACTGGAGATGGGCTTTTTTTGAGCTATTTTTCATATTTCATTAAGGGCCTTTCACTGTTTGAGGCTTCCTTTTTGCACTTACTTCATTATCTCTTTTGTATGCCTATTTCTTGTGTAGTATTTTTGGCCTATGTATAAACTGTTTTGAGCTCTGTTGTAAACTGTAAAGTTGCTTATTTTGAGCCCTTCTTCAACATTGTTGAAGGGCTCATCACTGTTTGGGGCCTCCATGTGTCACTTGCCATTGTATCCCACTTTTGGCCCCATTTTTGCATGATTTGTTAGCCCCTTGTGATTCTGTTTTTGGACTCTGGTCCGAACTGAAAAGGGTACTATTTTGACCCCCTCTTCATGTTTCATTAAGGTTCTTCTACTGTTTGAGGCACCCTTTATATACTTTGTGTTATAGCTCTCTTTTAGGCCTCATTTTGCATAGTATTTTGAGCATACTTGTATATTGTTTTGGGTCTGATCATAAACTGTAAAAATCCATGTTTTAGGTCCCTCTTCAACTTTGTTGAAGGACCTTCATCTGTTTGAGGCCAGCATGCATCAGTTGCTTCTTTGTCTCCATTTTGGCCCATTTTCTTGCATGAGAGCTTTTCCATACTTGTGTTTGTTTTTGTGGTTTGTCATAAACTGTAAAACATCATATTTTGGGCCCCTCTTCAACATTGTAGAAGGGCCCTTCTCTGTTTGGGGCAAGAATCTGTTAGTTGCTTCATTATCTCACTTTTGGGGCCATTTTTGCATGCTAGTTTAGCCCCATTTGTGTTCACTGTTTGGCCATGCTTAAAACTGTAAATATGCTTTTTTTGGGGCTGCCTTGCTTCTGTATTTACACTTCATATTCAAATAATGCATGCATTGCATAGTTATAGGTCATTCCGTATGCATAATTTCATGTTTCGGGACTCGTTCCATGCATCGAGTACCATTTTGCCATGTTTCGGGGCTGTTTTGCATCTCATTTTGCCTCTGAAATTTGCATGCTAGTATGCCATATTCCATGTTTTGCCATGTCTTGTTAGAGTATCATTCGTGCCCTAGGGTCGGTCCTCGGTTTGCGTGCACGTGTGCACGCATTTCGAGTGTCTCATTTCATCTAATGGCCTCCTATGTGAGTGTGGCTGAGGTCCACTTGTGTTGGTGTAAGTCCATTATGCATTGTGTATGCTAGGCTGTATGTTAGCGCATTGCGTATACCATGTTACCTCGTGCATCGTGTATGCCATTTCATAGCATGTTGCATGTTAGGTTGTATCTTAGCTGCATTTCAAGCATACTGCATTCTGTTCGGGATAGGAGTTAGCCCGAGCACGGGAAATGAGGTACGTTTCGTACTCCGAGTGACGGAACGTGTCTCAATTTCCCAATCACCGACACTCCGGATCATCCATGATGGAGTTAGGTCTTGTTGTGTTCATATGTGCATTCATTTCATATTGAGTTGTGCAATTCGACTCCTCGGCCATCATGCATCGAGATGCGTGATTGGTGGCACGAGGATCGAGGCATGCATACATTTGTGAAAATACATTGACATGCCCCTTTCCTGCTCTCTGTTGCAGCAAATCAAGAATCAGCAGTCTTCCGAGGCTCGGCGCGCTTTCCAAAAACCATTGCAAAACAGAGGCTAATTGGGGCATCGCGATGGATTTCCGCGCAAGGCAACCCGAACATGCATCATTCATCATTCGGAGCGGAGTCGAGGCAGTCCCTAGCTTGCATGCTAGTTTACCGCTTTCCTAGATTAATTGTAAATTAATTAGGATTTTGTATTTATTCGGACTGTATTATTTATTTGGGACTGTATATTATTTATTCGGACCCTCTGTGCGAGGGCATAATTGTAATAAGAGTGCGTGTGTGTGATGTATGTCTTCCAACCCCACGTCTTTCTTCCCCTTTATTTACCTGCTTATGATGGTTAGATTAGGGCATGTTTCAATTAGCATACAGTATGATAGCATGTTTGCATTCATTCATCTGTCTTGCATGCACCGGGCTCGGCGCATCATACTAACTACATTTGTATTTCAATTCCAAGTTGAATACTTGATAGCTGTTGCATCTCATATGCCATGTTTAGAATAGCCGAGCCTGCTATAGTTGCATTTTTGTATGTGTTGCATTAGGCATTTCTGTATACTTAGGATCATGCATGGATTTCTAATCAGTTTCTGTTTTGGCTTGGAGTACTCGGTGAGTTTTATGCTTTAGCATCCTTGCATGCGTGTGAGTGACTGCCATGAATAGCATGCTTACCATGAGGCTAACTGCTTATGTGATATAACTGCCTGAATGCCTGTGGGTGAAGGTTGGGTTATTTGGATTGGAACAATTCATCAAATGTTTGTTTTAAGCCCACTAGATAGTGGCAAAATCATGTTTTTTCTTAAGCCCACCCGAGGGTGGCAAATCCACGTCTTAGCCTACTTGCGAGTAGCACCATCAAACCATTTTCAAAAACAAACATGAAATGTTTTGTTCCAATCCAGGCGATCCAGTCTATACTTGTATGCTGTGCGCATCACATAGTAATCTAGGCTAATAACCGGAATAAGAACACATAATGTTTTCAAAAATAGATATCATGGTTAGTAGAGGCCGATCTTTGATCGGGCGACGGGGGTGCTCACGAAGTGACCTTCCCCAATCGTACCCAAGTTCCCGAGCCGAGGCAACTTTGGTGATGACAGACACGTGGCCTTAGGCAACGAGTCAGGGTTTCCTAAATTTCCCAAAAATAAAATATTTAGGTGGCGACTCTGTATCTGGCAAAGCAGTCCATGTTTGGCACTTCTTTTCTAAAAATCTGTTTTCTCAAAACGATTTGCCAGATTTGGACTCTTTGGTTCAAGATTAAGAACCGTGACACAATTCGAGTCCGAACTGTAGCGAGGTCCCCCGCGGGCTTGTTACACCTCTTTACACTACAACTACACAATACAAGCCTCAAAGGACCAAACTGGCTCAAAATAAAGCTGAAACCTGTCAAAATAGTAGCAAACATGCTGAGATTAAGGTACAAAATGCTAGAAAAACATGCTCACATGTTAAGCTATCTAGGCATGAAAACAAGACACAAGGAGTGGAGGCTACCCCCTCCAATTTTGGACTTCAAAATGAGGTTTTTACCACTGAAATAACTCTGAATTTTAGTGGCTTAAAGGCCCAAAACATTTGACTTGAAAGCCTTGAAAGATGGCACAAAAGCTCACATAATTAAGCAACAAGAAGAGTGGCTCACCCCTTAACACAAAATAGCCTCAAACCATCATGTTAAGCCTAAAAAACTAGAGTGTTTTGTAGTTGAAAACCAGCTTAAAAATAGTATAAAAGGATGGCAAAACAAGTGTGCACAATAAGCTTAAATGAGGTAAGTTCTCTACCTTTGAAGCATAGCACAAAACAGCCACACTTTTAGGCTCAAACCTCCTTCCAAAGCTCAAACTAGGCTCCAAGGGACCTAAGCTCCAAGGGACCTCAAGTTTGGTTAAGGCTCTATGTGCAAAGGTATAGAGAAACTAGAGTTTAAGGCACAAAACAAGGAGAGAGAGAGAGAGAGAGAGAGAGAGAGAGAGAGAGAGAGAGAGAGAGAAATTTCATCCAAATTTTCTAACCCCTCCAAATGGGGGAGAGCACCCCCTATATATAGAAAAACAAGATTAATGCTTAAAATTATCCTACCATACACGTGTATGGAGATGCACTTCAGTGAACAACAGTTGGCATAGCTGGCAAATAAATATCTGAAAAATGAGAAAAATGGCCGTCGGCCACCACATATGGCCAACCGGCCACCACTGATGGCCGGCAGGCACAAGCCATAGCCGATAGGCTGTGGGGCTGGCCGATAGGCCACCCTCTCCTCCAGAATTGAAACAACAAGCTCTTGGTCCACTACCAAGCACAAAATAGACAAGGTTCAAAGGCTCAAAAATGAGGCGCTCTGCCAAGATCTTCGGGCACTCAACACAAACACGAACATACAAAATCATCAAGTGTTCAAACGACGATGTCCAAGTCTTGAGGACGGTCAAAAATGGGGTGTCTACACACTATCTTATGCATTTCAACTCAATCGTGCCATCTTGTGCATCACGTTATCTTGCACATCGCACTATCTTATGCATTTCAACTCAATCACACCATCTTGTGTATCACACTATCTTGTGCATTTCAACTCAATTGCGCTATCTTGCGCATCGCACTATCTTGGGCATTTCAACTCAATTGCGCTATCTTGTGCATCGTACTATCTTGTGCATTTCAACTCAATCGTGCTATCTTGCGCACCCTTACATCGCACTATCTTATGCATTTCACCTTCACACTATCTTGTGCATTTTAACTTACTTCGCACTATCTTGTGCACCTACATCACACTGTCTTGTGTATATCACCCTACATCGCACTATCTTGTGCATTTCATCTTACATCGCACTATCTTGTGCACCTGCATTGCGCTATCTTGCGCATTCATCCGCATCACACTATCTTGTGCACTCACTGGTCTAAGAGACCTTAAATCCTCTAAAGGTGCAATTCCTTTGGTGTTTGTCATGCCCGAACGACTTCTGGTGGTTTGGTATAGCCACCTGCCTGTGTTTGCAGTGAGTTCCTAGGAGATCAACTGAGGCGATGGAAACTAGAGTTCGAGTGGCCGAGGCCTAGAATGCAAAGGTTCGGAATTTCTGAGACTAAAGTCTGGTTTAAATACCCAGGGGTGTATCCTCGGCTTGAAATTTGTATGGCAACTCCATAGGTTGAGGTAGCTTGTATGCGCCTCAATTCTGGATACTAAACCAAGTTAGTCTGTCACCTTGTTGAAGAATAGGGAAAGTTACAAACATAGCTAGGGAGAAAAGTAGTACCTGTGGTTTGGAAATGCAACCAAGAAGAAGAGGAAGATCCATGGCAGCATAAGGTGAGTCATCGCCAATTTGTAAGGTACTTTCACTTCCTAGCTACTAGATCGCATTTATTATCTAGCACTTCTATCACATTTCATATAGAATTTATTGCATGCATTTACTACACTATCCATTGCATTCATTTACTGCATTATCCATTTTATCACCTGTATCCTTTGCATGTTAAGCTTAGTTCGGCATGTGCTCATACATTTCCCTCGTTGAAACATGGTTCTGTCATGTGTAAGTACCCATGCTGCGCTGAGGCCAATATTGAGGGTGTCGACACCTTTTCTGTGTTAGACATGGTTTGTTTTGTGTCCATACCTTTTCTAGGTAAGATGTGGTTCGGCCTGCACCTTATTCACTTCATCCATTGCATCTACTGCATCATACTTTGTTTTGTTGTATTCAGCATTTAGGATCATTATCTTTCTCCAGCAGATCATTATCTTTCTCCAGCAGATCATTCCTCATTTATATCATCCCACCCAATTACTTGATCTCTTTCTACGAAAAACATAGTTTTGCCTGTGCTCGCACCCCTTTCACGTTAAAACATGGTTCTGTTATGTGTAAGCATCCATGCTGCACTGAGGCCAGTATTGAGGATGTAGGCACTTAGCTTGTGTTAAACGTTGTTTGGCTATGCCCACTTCTTTTCTATATAAAACGTAGTTTGATTTTGCATTTCCATCCCTTTATGGTATTTGTGTGTTATGCACTGCTTGTGGTTTGATTATATCATTACATTGTATATCATTTACACTGTTTGTTTTACATTGTGTAGCATTTTGCATTTTGCCGTTGAACTACGCTGGTTTGATTCCTTACAACGGGTTACGTAGGCAACCTTCGAGTTCAACCAACTTCATCTGCATTTTGTTTGTTTGCCCAAGTCTTACGGCCTTGTCAAAATGGGTTGTCTTTGGGCTTTGACATTCACTCACGTCACTTCATGAACTTCGAGCTTTGTCAAAAAAGGGCAACTGTAAAGACCCCATTTTTGACCGCCCTTAAGACTTGGGCGCCATTGATTGATCACTCGATGATGAAAGTTATGCTGTGCAAATGTTCGATTTCTTCAGCAAGAAGAGCTTCAAAATCCCAACCTTACACCCCATTTTGGACCAAAACTATTTTGACCAAAACTATTTCGACCAAAACTATTTCAGACCTTAAAACCCTCTTTTTCAAAATATTTTTGAAAAATGTTTCTACGATGTTCTAAGGCTCGCATTTTGTTAAAAATTGCACTTTTCGATAAACTGGAACAAGAACATATAATGTAAATAAGATTCATATCATGATTATAGAGGCCGATCTTTGATCGGGCGAGCGGGGTGCTCAATTCATTCATGTTCTTCCCCTCTCGAACCTAAGTTCCGTGCCCAGACAATCTTGGGGATGACGGACACGTGGCCTTTGGCACGAGTCATGGGTTTCCAAAATTTTTTCAAAATAAAATATTTAGGTGGCAACTTGTATCTGGCAAAAAAGTCAATTTTTGGCATTTGATTCAAAATCGATTTTTCAAAAGATTTGCTAGATTTGGACTCTTTGGTGTTTATCAATTTCACATTGCACTTGTGAGATTAGATTCAGAACGACGGGAGTCCGAACTGTAGGGCTTATTTCGACCTTCCAAAAAGGGGAGCAAAAAAGTTGAGCTATAGGAACCTCAATAAAAGTAGGTTCCGGAGGAACCTCCATTGAATCTGGAGAAGGCGGAGGGCCATCAGCAGACACAGGATCCTCAGGATGGACGATAGGCGTAGGCGGCTGTGGAAGCATGGGGCCAGAATCTGCATCAAAGTCATCAAAAAACAGATTTATAGAAATATCAGTGAAGACCAGTGAGTGGGTGGACTGTGGGAGGTGAAACTTGGAAAGAGTGGAGAATATTTTGTGTTCCCAGAAGACCACATGACGGGAAATACGAAGATGCTTAGAGATAGGATCCCAACAACGATACCCTTTATGTTCTATACCATACCCCCGAAAACAACAAAGACGAGAACGAGGTTCTAGTTTAATATGTTCATGCGTCTAAAGTAGAACAAAACAAGCAAAACCAAAAACTTTAAGAGTGGTATAATTAGCAAGAGAACCATACAGCGCTTGTAACGAGAAGTGTTAGCTATTACAGGGGTAGGGACTCGATTGATAGTGTGGATGGTAGTGAGGGCAGCTTTCCCCCAAAATTTTTCAAGACAAAAAGAAGAGAGGAGAAGAGCCCGAGTAGTGTCCAGAATATGATGGTGCTTTCTTTTGGCTCGTCCATTTTGTTGGGAAGTGCCTGCACAAGATCGATGAGAGAGAGTACCATGAGCCCAAAGAAAAGAAAGAAAATCAAAATCCAAGTACTCCATAGCATTAACAGAACGAAAAACCTTAATAGTACAAGAAAACTGAGTGCGGACCATAGCAGAGAAATCATAGTAAATCTGTTTAAGTTTAGAGCGATTTTTGAGAAGAAACAGCGAAGTATAGCGAGAAAAATCATCAACAAAAATCACAAAATATCTTAACTCCCCCATGGTAGGTGTGGGAAGGTCCCCAAATATCCGAATGCACAAGATCAAAAGGAGCAGTAGAAATAGAATTACTTTATTTAAAGGTAAGGTAGGTTATTTAGCAATTTGCCAAGATAAACAATCGACATCTTCAAGACGGACACGACCTAACTGACCACTAGAAACTTGTCACGTCCCCAAAATAATACAGTAAATACAACCTAAAAAGTTCATTAATAGCTACATAAATCAGAGTAATTAGTCCTTTCATTACATGAAATTAATAATACAAAAGAGTTCAACATAAATAACTGCCCTTCGGGCTTACATATTTCCAAGTCTTGGCTTGGTTATAACAAAAGGAGACTAGCTTATACAAATTTAGCCCTAGGTTATACAAAAAATATAAAACAAAACGAGAAGCTCTTGCTTTCTAAAGATCCATCCAATGCTATTGCCTTCGTGGAGGCATGCCATCATTACCTGAAAATGTTTTTCCCAAATAGGGTGAGCCATAACCTAGTAAGAATAATCTAACACAATATATGAGATTTAACAAAGATATAGGTGAAATAAGCATATACAATGCCCGGAGGTAAAACATTCATACTTTTGTATTGCCATAGAATACCAATTTCATATTCCATTATACTTTCCGCCAATTCATTTCAAAATATATAAGTCAATTTCATTATTTCTCAATAACCTAAATAAGACTACAACTCAAAGGTTCATCAATTCCACAATTTACATACAAACACTTCCAGCTGCCATTTTACGAATATTTCGTCCACGGGATCGGCACCTATGTATAATTTCAATTTGCCATTTTACAGATATTTCGTCCGTGGGATGGGCACCCATGTATACTTTCAGGACTTTCACCTAGGACACTCCAGCCAACTAAATTGTAATGGAGTCCATCCCCTTTCTCCTCCCAAACAATAGAGTCCATCCCCTTTCTTCTCCCAAACAATCATACATATGTCATGTATTTAAACACATAATCACACATATGGAGTACATCCCCTTTCTCCTCCCAAATAATCATACATATACAATGTATTCATAACGTGGTCATATTCAATGATAATCAACCATGGACTAGCTTCAATTCACCTAATCCACATGTAATTTCTACAACGATCAAAGCTATTCTTCACCGATAGTCCAATACAGATATTTCTAAACAGATATACAATCTGAAGACAGATAATTTAATCAAAATTTCCAAGGATATGAAGCATTTCATATTCAATTCCACCATCCATTCCAATACTCGCTCAATTCCATGTTTACAACACCAATTTCAACTATTTATACAAAATAGATATGACAGTCATTTTAGGGCAAAAATCCCCTTTTTCGAAATATCAATCCAAGTACCAAAAACACCTATTTTGACACAACAAGACTTCATTTTCAAACCCCAAGTTCATTTATTTCATTTCCATCAAAACCCCATCTTTTCCATTTACACCCAAACACTAGGTTTGTTTCAAAATGCTCCCAAAATCCACCATTGTTACACAACCACAAATAACTAAGTTAAAAATCATAACAAAGTATAGAAAATCCCTACCTCAAGAAGAGAAGGCCAAGTAAAGTAAGGTTGAAACTCCAAAGACACCAAAATCCAAGTTTGTCGGATCAAAATGAAGATCTTTAGAAGCTCAATCTTTTTATCAAAGGAAGTAGGGTGGATAGATCACTAGATCTAGGTAGAAAAGTAGAGAGAAGGTGAGTTTTAGAGAGAGAGGCTCTCAACTTTAGGATTTAGGATGAAAAGATATGAAAAAGTGATGTAAAAAGTAAATTTCGCGATCTGATATACGCGTAGTTTGCTTTAGCGGAAGAGTTGATGCCCGCGCGTCAAACACAACATTTTGTTCCGCTCGAGCGCAAAAGTGGCCCACTTAAGTGTAGAATACACACATCCAAAACTTCTGTAGACAACAGACAAACCACTCGATCGCAAGGAATACCACTCGAGTGCCCATCTGCTCGAGCGTGAAAAACACTCCTCCAGTACTTTTGCAGACACGCAAAGCACTGAGAGTTTCCAACACCCGCTCGAGCGGAGGATCAAAATACTGGGCAGCACAAAGTTTGAAAACTGAGAAACCAACATGTTCCAAACGCATAACCACAACCTGATAACCAAAATAAAAGGGAGACAAGGGAAACAAAATATGAATCACTATTCAAAACCATACTAACCCGAGCCTGGAATACAACATGAGACGGGTCAAAACCGGGATCGCTATAACCTCCCCCCCCCCTTAAAGAATTTCTTTCCCGAAATTTCAAATCAAGTTCAAAATCAACATTGGACCATTCATAATGATGTTATTCTCACAAATTCAAAACCATGACCCATTCTCCGATCATCCATTCTCATCGACTCGGTATACAAGTCTCATATTAACATGAAATTTACAATTTCCTAAAACATTTACAATGTTAATTCAAGTCCACATTTTCAAAATTTGCCTAGCATATACAATGCCTCCAAAAGTAGTACAACACACAATATTTCATATTCTCAAAACACATGCAATGTTTATATTAAATTCATGTTTCCAAAGTGTAAACAACATATATAATGTTTTCACATGCTACCAATCACAATCACGATGCAATACATGTTCAAACATCAACAAATAAGTCCGAATATTTCTCTCAGACTTCTAATTCACGTTCCCAAGTTGCTTCCTCGACCCCGTGATGTTTCCACAATACTTTTACTAAGGGAATTGTCTCGCCTCGCAAGACTTGCTCCCGTCTATCCAAGACTCTCACCGGTCTCTCCTCATACGAGGCATCCGCATCTACCTCCAAGTTAGTCCAATCCAATACGTGCGATGGATCCGGATCAAACTTTCGAAGCATACTAATATGAAACACGTCATGCACTTCGGAAAGTTGTGGCGACAATGCCAAACGGTAAGCAACCTCCCCGATCAACTCAAGGATCTCAAAAGGGCCAATAAACCAAGGGGATAACTTCTCACTCTTCCCAAATCTCATCAAACCCCGCCTAGGTGATATTTTCAAAAAAACATGGTCTCCCACCTCAAAAGACAAGGGTCTTCTCCTACGGTCGACAAAACTTTTCTGGCGACTCTGAGCCGTAACCAACCTCATACGAATAAGTGCCACCTTCTCTATCGTTTCCCAAACCAACTCTGGGCCCAACAAAGGTGCATCACCCACCTCGGCCTAACACATTGGAGATCTACACGGCCGACCATAAAAGGCCTCAAACGGTGCCATGCCAATACTCGATTGAAAGCTATTGTTATAGGCAAACTCCACTAAGGGTAAGTGCCTCTCCCATGAACCCTTAAAATCAAGGACACAGCCTCAAAGCATATCCTCAAGGATCTGAATAATATGCTCGAACTGCCCGTCAGTCTGAGGATGATATACAGTACTAAAGGTCAATCTAGTGCCCAAGGCACTCTGCAAACTCTGCCACAGCCGAGCTGTGAAATACGGATCTCTATCTGAAATAATCGTCACAGAGACCCCGTGCAACCTCACTATGTCCCTGATATACAAGTCGGCAAGATAGTCTACCGAATCACTCACGTGCATAGGTAAGAAGTGCGCAGACTTGGTTAACCAGTCAATTACTACCCAAATGGCATTACTACCCTGTTGAGTCCTCGGAGGCCCACAACAAAATCCATCATGACATGCTGCCATTTTCACTCAACTATAAGCAAGGGTTGCAACAAACTTGCTAGCCTCTGATGCTCGGCCATCACTTGTTGACAAGTAAGGCATTTCGATACAAATACGACTACATCCTTCTTCATACCTCTCCACCAAAACTGGCAACTCAGATCATGATACATCTTTGTGCCTCTCGGATGCACTGCCAGGTGTGAATGGTGAAACTCTCGGAGTACTTCCTCTCGGCAAGACTCTGGCACGAACAAACGATCACGATTTCTCACACTCTGGTTGGAATACACATTCAAGCCTCTTTCTACTTTCCTATTGAAAATCTTCTCCCGGAGGGATTTTACCTCAAGGTCACTCTTCTGCGCTTCTAACACTCGGTTCACAAGTGTAGGTTAGGCAACTACCATAAACAAGGCTGTAGATTCAATGGACTCACCAAGATGCAGGTCAAACTCCCCAAGAGCACCCAACATCTCCCATTCTCGGATGGCAATACAAGCCACACAGCTAATTGATTTCCTACTCAAGGCGTCGGCCACAACATGGCCTTTCCGGGATGATAATGCAATTCAAAATCATAATCCTCTATGAATTCCATCCACCTCCTCTGCCTCAAGTTCAAGTCTTTTTGTGTGAATAGATATTTCAGACTCTTGTGATCGGAAAACACCTCAAATTTCTCACCATATAGATAGTGCCTTCAAATCTTCAAGGCAAATATCACCATTGCTAGTTCTAGGTCATAAGTAGGGTGGTTCCTCTCATGTGTTTTCAACTACTGTGAACCATAGGCTACTACCTTCCCCTCTTGCATCAAAACACAACCCAAACATTCCCGTGAAGCATCACAATATACTGAATAACCCAAACCCCTTTCCGGAGTAATCAAGACTGGAGCAGTGGTAAGTCTAACCTTAAGTTCCTGGCAGGACTTCTCATAAGTCTCATCCTACACAAATTTAACTCCATTTCTCGTCAGTTTAGTTAAAGGTAAAGCTAGTCTAAAGAAATCCTTTACAAATCTCCGATAATACCTGGCTAACCCCAAGAAGCTACGAATCTCAAAAGCATTCTTAGGTCGTGCCTAATCCTGCACTGCCTCTATCTTGGATGAATCTACAGTCACCCCTTTCCCAGACACTACATGACCTAGGAATTTAACCTCTTTTAGCCAGAACTCACACTTCCCAAATTTAGCATACAACTTATGGGCTTTAAGCAGTTCAAGCACCACTCGCAAGTGTTCCTCGTGTTCCTCCTCAAAAAGTGAGTAAATCAAAATGTCGTCCACAAAGACGACCACACAACGATCTAGGAACTCGCGGAAAATTCGATTAATCAAATCCGTAAATACTGCTGGAGCATTAGTCAGCCCAAAAGGTATCACTAGGAACTCATAATGGCTATACCACGTACGAAATGCTGTCTTCGGGATATCCTCCTCCCTTAACATCAACTGATGATAACCCGATCTCAGGTCTATCTTAGAAAAACAGCAAGACCCTTTTAACTGATCAAATAGATCATCTATACGAGGCATAGGGTATTTGTTCTTAACGGATACCCAGTTCAACTTCTGGTAATCTATACAAAGTCGCAACGCTCCATCTTTTTTTTTAGCAAAGAGAGTCGGTGCTCTCCAAGGTGATGTACTAGGGTGGATAAAACCCTTATCTAATAACTCCTGGAGTTGAATCTTCAACTCGCTCAACTCAGCAGGTGCAAACCGATACGGTGCCATAGAAATTGGTGTCGTGCCAGGCATTAAGTTAATAGAGAACTCAATCTCTCTGTGAGGTGGCAAACTGGTAAGGTCTTCGGGAAAGACATCGGGGTATTCACAAACCACCCTTGGCAACTCAACCTGACCTTTATCACACTCACTACTCTGTAAGCTAGCAAGGAGACAGCTAAGTTCACTTCGCCCACACGGATCATATACCGGTGATAAGACTTTATCCACCCGCTCCCCCAAGAAATGAAAACAGTCACTGCTCAAGGTACATACAGTAACCCTTTGACAGTAGCAATCTATAACAACCCCGTATGATGATAACCAGTCCATAACCCAAAATAACATCAAAACTAGTCATATCAAGCAAAACAAATGCAAATGCAAATGCAAATGGAAGTCGATGACCGGCAACCTCTATGTCACAACCTCGACACCCTTGTTTCAAGATGACCTCACCACCAATAGGTGACTCTACACAAATGGGAGATGCTAACTGTGCCAACTCTAACCCCAAAATCGATGCAAATGTAGATGAGATAAAAAAATGGAATGCACCCGTATCAATCAACACATTAGCAACTGAATTGCAAAACAAAAAGGTACCTCTCACTACAGATGGAGCTGGTATAAGATCTGGTGTGGTAACAGCATACACACGCCCTATTGGCCTCTGATCTACCTGCTCACCCCTCGGAGCATAAGCCTGCTGCACGGATTGAGCCAAAGAGGCTCCTTGATTGGCCCTCGAGGCCTGTGTTGACTGCATTAGCTGGTGACTCTGTGTCTGTCTCGAACCAGATGCACCAGATGTACCACCCAACTGTAGGCAAAACCTCTTCAGGTGCCCGCCTAACCTCACTGATAACAAGTGGGCGGCTGCCCTCTACCCTGACTCTGGCCCTGAGAACGAGCCGAAGATGAAGCTGCTCGCTGCCTTCTTCCTCTTTGCGAGAAAGATAAAGACTTGTGGCCCAACTGACCACATTTGAAACAAGTTACATCCCCTGTCCACCTCTTCCAGAACCTGAACTCGGCACTAGAAAAGTGGACCTCGACTAAGCTCCCTGGGACGATTGAGGGTTAGAACCCCTCTGTCTCTTACCGTCCTCCTAGCTATCCTGACTCTTCCTGGAGCCCTTCATCCTCTCCTCCTCAGCCTGTATAATGGTCTCGAGATGGGTCGTCGCCTCCACAAGGTGCCCATAGTCTCTAATCATGGACCTGGCCACTCGGAACATGAGACTGGTCCTTAACCTTTTCTCAAACTCCAAACAGCGACGCTCCTCAGTCGCCACCAACTCTGGTGAAAATCTAGAGAGGCTAGTGTGTGGCCTCAAACTCAGCCACTGGTGTATTCAACTGCACCAACTTAGAAAACTGGTCCCTCAGCTTCTCCCTAATGGTAGGAGGTAGAAACTTGTCCTGGAAGGCGTTGACAAAAGCCTCCCAAGTCCCTCCAATGCGCCTACGCGTATACTTCCACCACTGACCTGCATCCCCCTTCAGCTTGAAAAGACGCCAAGGTCACCCTCAACTGGTCATCCTCGATGCCAAGCATCTCGAACATCTTCACTGTTTGTTCAAGGCACTCATCTGCCTTTAGTGGCTCCTTAGGATCACCCAGAAACTCATCCAGGTTCGACCAGAAAAAAATCCATTTTCAGAAACGAAGGCTCTGCCTCAGCTACTTGGGCCTGAACTTGATTCTCAACCTTGAGAATATCTATGGATTCCCGCAACGCTCCGGCCATTTCCGAGGCTAAGGTGTCTATGACATGCTGACCAACCGGTTCGACCACATTGGCCTGACCAACTCCCTCCTTCTGTGCCGGAATTTCATCTAGGATAGGCATCTCGTGCCTCCTAGGCCTACCACGTCTACCACCACGACCACATCTTGACATCCTAATAAAGGTAACAAAAGATTAGCACATTCACAAATACGCCGAAGCTAACTCACTGGCGTCCTAATACGATAGACAACAATAAATCACTTCACATAAGCACAAAATCACGTAAGCAATATGAATTTCGTTCTTAGATAATGTCCATCCCGCATCATTGCTATAGTTCCAATTAGAAATAGCAGTGATCAAGTGCTCTTCTAATAGCACTTCCAGAAACCCGTAGACCCAATCAACATCTTAGGACCTAAATCGCATACCCATATAATCATATAAGTATGTTATCACATAAGTATACAATACATGCAAACGTCTCAACCAAGCGAGACAAACCCATTGTGGTACTAACCACTTCCCACGTACCCAAAGTATTCAAACCCGGTACACTCTAATACCAAGTTGTCATGTCCCCAAAATAATATAGTAAATACAACCTAAAACATTTGTTAATAGTTACATAAATCAGAGTAATTAATCCTTTCATTACATGAAATTAATAATATAAAAGAGTCCAACATAAATAAATGCCCTTCGGGCTTACACCTTTCCAAGTCTTGGCTTGGTTACAACAAAAGGAGACTAGCTCATACAAATTTAGCCCTAGACTATACAAAAAATATAAAACAAAACGAGAAGCTCTTGCTTCCCAAAGATTCCTCCAATGCTATTGCCTTGGTGGAGGCATGCCATCATTACCTGAAAATATTTTTCCCCAATAAGGTGAGCCACAGCTCAGTAGGAATAATCTAACACAATATATGAGATTTAACAAAGACATAGGTGAAATGTGCATATACAATGCCCGGGGATAAAACATTCATACTTTTGTATTGCCATAGAACACCAATTTCATATTCCATTATACTTTCCTCCAATTCATTTCAAAATATATAAGTCAATTTCATTATTTCTTAATAACCCAAATGAGACTACAACTCAAAGGTTCATCAATTCCATAATTTACATACAAACACTTCCAACTGCCATTTTACAGATATTTCATCCGTGAGATCGACACCCATGTATACTTTTGGGATTTTCACCTAGGACACTCCGGCCAACTAAATTGTAATGGAGTCCATCCCCTTTCTTCTCCCAAACAATCATACATATACCATGTATTTAAACACATAATCACATATATGGAGTACATCCCATTTCTCATCCTAAATAATCCTACATATACAATGTATTCATAACATGATCATATTCAATGATAATCAACCATGAACTAGTTTCAATTTACCTAATCCACATGCAATTTTTACAACAATCAAAGCTATCCTTCACCGATAGCCCAATACAGATATTTCTAAACAGATATACAATCTGAAGACAGATAATTTAATCAAAATTTCCAAGGATATGAAGCATTTCATATTCAATTCCACCATCCATTCCAATACTCGTTCAATTCCGTGTTTACAACACCAATTTCAACTATTTATACAAAATAGATATGACAGTCATTTTAGGGCAAAAATCCCCCTTTTCGAAATATCAATCCAAGTACCAAAAACACCCATTTTGACACAACAAGACTTCATTTTCAAACTCCAAGTTCATTTATTTCATTTTCATCAAAACCCCCTCTTTTCCATTTACACCCAAACCCTAGGTTTGTTTCAAAATGCTCCCAAAACCCACCACTGTTACACAACCACAAATAACTAAGTTAAAAATCATAACAAAGTGTAGAAAATCCCTACCTCAAGAAGAGAAGACCAAGAAACTCCAAAGACACCGAAATCTAAGTTTGTCGGATCAAAATGAAGATCTTAAGAAGCTCAATCTTTTTATCAAAGGAAGTAGGGTGGATAGATCACTAGATCTAGCTAGAAAAGTAGACAGAAGGTCAGTTTTAGAGAGAGAGGCTCTCAACTTTAGGGTTTAGGATGAAAAGATATGAAAAAGTGATGTAAAAACTGAATTTCGCGATCTGATATACGCGCGGTCCGCTTGAGCGAAAAAGTTGACGCTCAAGCGTTAGGCATAACATTTTGTTCCGTTCGAGCGCAATAGTGGCCCGCTCGAGCGCAGAATACACACATCCAGAACTTCTGCAGCCAATAGACAAACCACTCGAGCGCAAGGAATACCACTCGAGCACCCACCCACTCGAGCGTAGGAAATACCGCTCGATCGTAAAAAACCCTCCTCTAGTACTTTTGCAAACGCGCAAAGCACTGAGAGTTTGTAACATCTGTTCGAGCGCAAAAAGGCCCGCTCGAGTGGAGGACCAAAATACTGGGTAGCACAAAGTTTGAAAACTAAGCAACCAACCTATTCCAAACGCACAACGACAACCCGATAACCAAAATAAATGGGAGACAAGGGAAACAAAATATGAATCACTATTCGAAACCATACTAACCCGAGCCCAAAATACAACAGAAGGTGGGTCAAAACCAGGACCTCTATAAAACTAAAATTTTCAAACGACTAAAAGAGACATGTCCTAAGCGACAATGGCAGAGATGAAAAGAAGACATAGTAGATGCAGCAGCAATAGTAGATGATTTTTGTGGACTGTGAAGATGGAGAAGCTCGAATAGAAGCTCGAATAGAAGCTCGAATAGAAGCTCGAACAGACGTCCATGCTTACAGCCTAACCCAAGGATCTATCTCGTCTGAGAGTCCTGTACCAAACAACCATTAGCAGAGAAGGTAATAGTTAGAGGAGATAAGGTTCATTTTAAGAGAAGGAATATGGTAAGCATCAGAAAGAGACACAGTGGAAGTAGAGATTTGGCCAATATGACTAGCAGGCATATGAGAACCATCAGCAGTGTGTATAGTGGGAGCAGAAGAGGATGATGACAAAGAAGAAAATAGAGTAGAGTCAAAAGTCATGTGATTACAACATGCGAAATCAAAATACCATGAAGAGTTACCGAAGGTTACTGAAAGAGCAATACAGGGAGGAGTACTAGATTTGTTGAGCACCTGGTGGATAATGGACTCAACATCATCCATAGAGAAAGAAGGAGCAGAAAAAACCTCAGAGGCAACAACAGCAGAGCGAGAACAGTGGCCAAATTTGAACTGAGACCCAGAACAAGAAGGCCCTTTCTTAGATGAAGTGTGAAGGGAGCTCGAGGACAATTGCTTTGGAGATGGCCTGGAGCAGTCTTGTGACAAGTCAAGCATTCGCAAACCTGGAAATGAACAAGAAAATGATTGGTTGGCAGGCCACGGTTGCGATAATAACTGCATATGATTGGCTGTGAAAATAAGGAACTTTGAGATGATGGCGTAGCAAGAATAGAATCCATGTCTTGAGATCTGAGACTCCCAAAATGAGTCTCCTCTGATAAGAGCTCAGTAATGGCTTGCTTTAAAGTAGGCAAGGGCAAACGATGGAGCAAAGAAGCACGCACGGGCTCAAAAGTGCTATGAAGAGCCATAAGAAACTGTAATAGTCGCTGATGATTCCAATAAGTAATATATAGCTATGCATCATCATAATGAGCCCATGGAGGTTCAGAAAGAGTGAGCTGGTCCCAAATAGACGACATTTGGGATAGAAAGTCATTGAGAGACTGACTGGGTGCTTGGCACATGTGATGAAGAGTCTGCAACAGTTGATACTGATGAGCATGTCCAGTGGTCTGATAACGTTCCTTCAAGAAATCCCAAATTGCTTTGGCAAGAGAGGCAAGAGAGTCATCATCTTGAAAGCGTCCAAATTGAAGATTGATGAAAGGAACTGAGGTAGCCCGGAACTATGTGATAATTTGATAATTGTTACTTTCCCATTCGTCAAGACGATCATCGAATGCAGAGTTTGTCTCATCCTCCTTTTATTTGGGTTTAGGAAGAGCACCAGTAATGATCTGCCAAAGGCGTTTGCCTTTGATGAAACTAGAGAGAGCTTGAGCCCAACTAACATAATTGGACCCATCAAGGATAACAGAAACAGATTGGATGCTCTTTGTACGATCCATAAATGCCAAAATGGAGGTCACCAACAGATTTAGAAGGCTGAAAAACCTTAGATAGAGGTAGGGCTGATGTTAGCACTGTGGCTGTGATGATGTCAACAGTGAGGCAGTGGCGGAGTAAGGCTGACGTCAGCAACTGAGAAGGGCTGACATCAGCGGCTGAGGAACAGGAAAAACGGTTGAGAGAAGCCGACCGGAAGCCAAGGGGAATCAGCTGATGCGGAAGCCGATGGGCAAGCTGACGTCAGATCAGCTGAGGCGCTAAGGTGGAAACCGATGGCGATTGATGCAGAAGCCGATGGGTAAGCCGATGCCGGTTTGGCTGAGGCGCTAGTGCGGAAGGACGAATGATACGGAAGCCGATGGGCAAGCCGGTTGAGACGATGCGTGCGGGAGCATGTTGAGAGTGGAGGCAGCGTCAACCGACGCGCTGGTCTTTGGGCGAGGCGTGAGGGCGCATGCACATTCCGATGGAGGTGAATCTGGTGCGTTGGCTTCATCTTGAAGAGACGAAGAGGTGGGTATACTCCGAATGTTGAAACAGGAATGGACTAGATACGCAGAAACTAACAGAGGTGTAATAACCCTCGCCACTGTTTACCGATAAACTACCGAATACTGTTAAACTGAGACTGATAATTGAAGTAATTAAAATACTGAACTGATTGACTGAAAACTGAAAACAAATTGATTGAGTGTACCTATTTGAATTGCATTCTATCTGTTGACCGTTTGATTATCTGTTCTTGTTTATATGTTTAAACTGTAAATTGGAGGCCTTATCGGCGGCCGAACCGGAAATTGATTGACGATTTAGGATCATGAGAATTTATGTGATTTTATGGTATATTTATTGAAAAAGTGATTTGGTATGATTAAATTAGATTAAAATGAGCCAATTACAAGAGTTAGCTTAATTACCATATTGCCATTGTGAGTGGGCCTTTGTTTATTCATATGTTGAGTCTTGTACACACTTAGACAAACATTTCCTCAGCCACATTTTGAGCATACCACCGAATTAGAGAGAGAGGAAGCAAGAGAGTTGAATTCAACTGTTGTTGTGGCTTGGAACTTGAAGAAATTGAAGTGTAATTGGCTAATTAACTTCTAGTCTTGTAATTGGAGACTTAGGTAAGGAAATTCACCTTCTTCATTGTGTAATTGAGTTTATTCTTGCATGATTAGTAGGTCTTTATTGACCTAAGGCTTGAATTGGTTCAATGTTGTTGGATTGAAGCTTAATTGTTGCATGCATGGCATACTTTTGCATTTTTGAGCTAGTACTTCATAATTGTACATGCATGTTCATATTTTTACAATGGACCATGATTTCACCATGTTTTTGAAGAGATTGACTCATTTGGGCATGAAATTGAAGCTTTGAAATGGTTTTAAAGTCATGCATGTTTGCATGTTCTTCATGTTCATAAAAATTGAGTTGATATTGGAATTAATTGACTCACCCTTGGGCCTTGATTTCACAATTAAGCTTTGGAACTTGTTGAATATTGAGTTTAGATGTGTTTTCCTGAAATTGGAACGAAGAGGTCGAGTTTTGAGCTGTAGAATGCTTGGTTTGAGCTTGGGAGGCAAATCTGGAAATTCCAGAATTTGGCTTCTTCGCTCGAGCGAAGGATTCTACGCTCGAGCGACCACCGTTTACTCTGAGCGCCGCTCGAGTGAAGGAATGGTGGCTCGAGCGTAAATTTCAAGCTCTCAGAATCTTGTGCACGCAGGCGCACGCTCGAGCGAGAGAACCTCCGCTCGAGCGAGGACTGTGTCTTACGCTCGAGCGAGCGTCGAGCGAGCATCGAGCGGAGTTTTCCAACATCTAGCACTTTTTGCATTTTTGCAGACCGCTCGAGCGAGGAAGTCCACGCTCGAGCGACCCTACTGTTTTGACAAGCTCGCTCGAGCGAAGAAATCCACGCTCGAGTGAGACCCTTATTTTCTGAAAAATTCTGAAAATGTTTTCTAAGTGCATCCTTGCATCCTCATCCCATCCTAGGCATTCTTAGGCCTAGTTTAAGGCATCTTAATGAGGATATAGATGTAGAACACACCGAGGCAAATTAGGGATTAAGTTATTATCTTTCCCAACTGTGTAGCTTAGTGTGTGTTCAATCTGTAAACTGTGTAGGGTTGGCTTTCCGAGGAGACGCGCTCTAGGTTACTATAGCCCAGAACTCTGTGAGTAACAATTGTGTAAAGATATGTTCAAAATGATTATCTTTTGAATACTGAACTGTACTGCTTTCTGAACTGTTACTGTTAACTGAATGAATGTATGTCCTATATTCTGAACTGTATTGTGGCATCCATAGCAACTACTGTTACTGACTGTTACTGTTACAGAGATCTCTGTCGATTCCCTCGTTGGAACCACTACTGTTTACTGATTGATGGCCATCATTTACTGTTCGGTCTTTTAAGACCTACTGTTTACTGTTATGCTAATGGATGTACCACATATGACTGTTTACTGTACTGAACAACTGATATACGGATTGAAATGAACTGTTTTCACTACTGTAAGGACATTCATTCTAAACCCCTTTACGCTTTATGTTATTCACTGGGCTTTAGCTCACTGCTCATATATATATGTAGGTGAACAGGCACCAGACCGGAGCTAGGAGCGTCGGGGTAAACTCCCAGTTTTGTCAAGCCAACTACTGTGCCTCACTGCGAGGTTCCGAGCCTGTCTAGCAAAGGCTATGGGGTGTTTTAGTTTTCCCCCCTTCTCTTATGTTTTTGTAATGACTGTATAGACTGTTACTGCACTGTTTATTAGGGATTAGGTCCCTGTTTCGAATGGTTGTAAAACTTGTGCATACTGTTCCGTACTGTGTATATATCTATGAATGTATGAAAAATCTTTTTTGCATACAGACTGTCACAGTTCATTGGACATTGTTTATCTACTGTATTGGCTTCTGCCATGCCCCTGTGCTCTGTTATACTGTCTTACTGCTAAGTAGGCCTTCGGTAATCTCGCATTACTGGCCGATTATATGCTAAACCCATAGGGGCGGGTTTGGATCGTGACAGAGTGGTATCTGAGCGATACTTAACCACGAGTTCTACCGCACACACGTGTCCAAATGAGCTATAGGGTGTCCTAGAAAAGCAATTAGGGCATTACATGAGCATGAAAAGTGGGTGTGGACATGACTGGATATATGCTAATGTGTTAAACTGTTTAAGTATGCAACTGTTTATGCTTATAATTGTTATAACTGCTTATAGTGAAATGGATAATGCGAATGAATCTGAGTCCTCATCCACTGAGGCAAGAATGGCAAGAATGGCAAGAATGGAAAGAATGATGGAACTGATAACTGCAAGGTTAGAGCAACAATAGAACCAACAGCCCCTACCTCCTCCTCCGGTACAGCCGAAACAGAATGTGAATGTTAATGAGGGGGACATAATTGCTCTCACCCAGAAGTTCAGCAAACTGAAACCGTCATCCTTTCAGGGAGGCCTGGAACCGCTAAAAGCTGAAGCATGGGTTTTGGAGACCGAAAAATTATTTGAGGTGTTTCCGTGCTCGGAGGCACATAAAGTACTGTTGGCCACCTTTACTTTGCAAGAAGAGGCTAGAAGGTGGTGGATGCTTACCCGTGAGGACAACACTGTTATGACTTGGGCTCAATTCAAAGTAGCCTTCTTTGAAAAGTACTTCCCCCAGTGTGTCAGGGACAGGAAGGTGACTGAATTTGAACAGCTAAGATAGGGCACAATGTCTGTTGCTGAATATGAAGCAAAGTTCACTGGGCTTGCTAGATATGTACCACACATGGTGGACACAGATTACAAGAAGGCCAGAAGGTTTGACTGAGCATTGATGGCAATACTTGATGTGGCAATACTTGACAGAATAAGTGTTTTAAAGCTACCGACCTATGTGGGTGTTCTTGACTGAGCATTGATGGCTGAGTCGAACATCGAAGCTGTGAAACAATCTGAAACACCAGCGTCTGAATGGCATGGTAGAAGGTAGAATTTTAAATTCAAGAAAGGCAAGCATAACCCATTGAACAAAAAACAGAATACGGGGTCAACAACTAGCCCCAGCCAAGGGAGTGGTTCCATACCACCCTGTTCTGAATGTGGTAAGAATCATAAGGGAGTTTGTTATAAACTATCTGGTGCTTGTTACAGGTGTGGTAAGGTGGGCCACATGGTTAAAGACTGCCCCTCTGCTCCGCAGACCAATAGAAAAGCTGCACCAAGCGCAGCAGCATCAACTGTTGCACCAAAACCGAACCCCAAAGCTACCGGGAAAGAGCCCATGAGGCAGGGCCGAGTGTTTGCCCTAGTACCGGGAGATGTACAAAATACTGAGACCATTGTGTCAGGTATCCTCTCTATTTGTACTTAAAATGCATATGTACTGATTGATTCGGGGTCCACGCATTCATATGTATCGCATGCTTTTTCAAGGAAATTGAATAGACTCTTAGAACCCATGAATTACTTGCTAGCCGTATCATCACCCGTAGGGGGATCCATGACATGTGCTTATATGTACCCTGCATGTGAAATCATTGTTGGGGATATGCATCTGTTTATTGACTTACTGCCATTGAACATTGATCATTTTGATGTAATATTGGGGATGGACTGGTTACAAAAATATCATGCTACCATTGACTGTGTGACAAAGCAAGTTATTTTCCGTGCACCTGGATTACCCGAATTTGTGTTTAATAGGGTTGGAGTAGTACCTCCTCCGTATTTGATTTCATCTGTGAAAGCCGTTAAATTGATTAGAAAGGGGTGTAAAGGATATCTGTGTTCTGTATTGACTGTATCGACTGATAAAAATGTTAAAACTGATGTGAACTGTATTCCTATAGTCAGAGAATTCCCAGATGTATTTCCAGATGATCTGCCAAGGGATTTGATTGACAGGGAGATTGAGTTCACCGTTGATGTGATTCCGGGTACACAGCCTATATCGAAAGCTCCTTACCGAATGGCTCCAACTGAATTGAAAGAATTGAAAGTACAACTGCAAGAACTGTTAGACAAAAGTTTATCAGGCTAATACTTCACCGTGGGGCGCACGTCCTGTTTGTGAAAAAGAAAGATGGCTCACTGAGACTGTGTATTGATTACCGCGAACTGAACAAGGTAACTGTGAAAAATAAATACCCATTGCCCCGTATTGATGACTTATTTGATCAGTTACAGGGTGCTCAAGTATTTTCTAAGATTGATCTCAGATCTGGATATCACCAACTGAAAGTTAAGCCAGAAGACATTGATAAAACTGCTTTTCGAACGAGGTATGGACATTATGAATTTTTAGTTATGCCTTTCGGAGTTACCAATGCACCTGCTGCATTTATGGACCTCATGAACAGGATCTTTAAACCATACCTTGATGACTTTATTGTTGTATTCATTGATGACATTCTGATTTATTCTAAGACTAGAGAAGAACATGAACATCATCTGAGACTTGCCCTACAAACCCTAAGAGAACAAAAACTTTATGCTAAACTGTCTAAATGTGAATTTTGGCTTGACCATGTTATGTTTTTGGGACATGTTATTAGCAAAGATGGGATTTCAGTTGATCCACAGAAAATTGAAGCTGTAGTGAACTGGCCTAGACCGACAAATGTGACAGAAGTCCGAAGCTTTTTGGGTTTGGCTGGATATTACAGAAGATTTGTCAAAGACTTCTCCAAAATTGCCTTACCGTTGACTCAATTGACTCAGAAGGGGATATCATTTGACTGGACTGACCAAAGGGAATCAGCATTCCACGAGTTGAAAACTCGACTCGTGACTGCACCAGTTCTTACCCTACCTTCAGGTACAGATGGTTTTACCATTTTTAGTGATGCTTCTTATAAGGGTTTGGGATGTGTTTTAATGCAGAATGGGAGAGTAATTGCTTATGCTTCCCGACAACTGAGACCGCATGAAAAGAACTACCCGACCCATGATTTGGAACTTGCTGCAGTAGTGTTTGCACTGAAAATCTGGCGTCACTATCTCTATGGGGCGACATGTGAAGTTTATACCGACCACAAGAGTCTGAAATACTTCTTCACTCAGAAAGACTGAACATGAGAGACAACGGAGATGGCTAGAACTGATTAAGATTATGACTTACAGATTTTGTATCATCCGGGAAAAGCCAATACCATTGTCAATGCATTGAGTCGGAAATCGATTGGAAATTTAGCATGTCTGCTCTTACCGGACAGAAAAAGTTGCTTTATGACCTTGAAAAATCTGAAATTGAGATTGTTCTGCGAGAACAAGGTGGAACAATAGTTGCTATTTCTGCTCAACCGGCATTGATTGAGGAAATTAAAGAGAAACAGCAACAGGATGACTTCTTGAAAAAGATCATCGAAGAAAGGGAATCTAAACCAAGACCGGGTTTCAAATTTGAAAACAATGTACTGAAATTCCAAGAAAGACTGTGTGTACCGAATGATGCTGAACTAAAAAGAAGAGTTCTGCAAGAGGGCCACAACTCAAAATTTTCTATTCATCCGGGGAATACAAAAATGTACCAAGATTTGAAACTGAATTTCTGGTGGCCGGGAATGAAGAAGGAAATTGCTGACTTTGTATCAAAATGCCTTCATTGCCAACAACTCAAGGCTGAACATCAACGACCCGCAGGCTTATTGCAGCCCTTACCGATACCGGAGTGGAAATGGGAACATATTACCATGGATTTTATTGTGGGATTGCCTCGCTCCAGTAAAGGTATGGACTCGATTTGGGTTATTGTTGATAGACTGACTAAATCTGCTCACTTCTTACCTGTTAAGACAATTTATAATGCGGACAAATTGGCTATACTCTATATTGATGAAATTGTTAGACTGCATGGAGTGCCTGTGTCCATTGTTTCTAACAGGGATTCGAAGTTTACATCGAGGTTTTGGCAAAGCCTACAGACTGCATTGGATACTGAACTGAGACTGAGTAGTGCCTATCATCCTCAGACAAATGGCCAATCAGAAAGAACCATCCAGACTCTGGAGGACTTATTGAGAATGTGTGTCCTTGATTTTTAGGAAAACTGGGAAAGCCATTTGCCTTTAGCTGAATTCGCCTACAACAACAGCTATCACTCAAGTATTGGTATGGCGCCTTTCGAGGCATTGTATGGCAGAAAATGTAGATCTCCAATTTACTGGGCAGAAGTTGGAGATGGGCCTTTGCTTGGGCCCGAGATTGTGTATGAAACGACTGAGAAAGTAAAATTGATACAACAGAGATTCAAAACTGCACAGAACCGACAGAAAAGTTATGCAGATGTCAGAAGGCAAGACAGGGAATATGAAGTGGGTGATCATGTTTTTGTGAAAGTGACACCGATGAAAGGCCATACTCGTTTTGGAGTCAAAGGCAAGTTAGCGCCGGGATATGTCGGACCGTATGAGATTATTGAGAAAATTAATCCGGTGGCGTATCAAGTTGCGCTTCCTCCTGAAATAGCATATGCACAACGTCTTCCACATTTCTATGTTGAGAGATTATCTCCGGGATCCTTTCCATGTGATAGAGCCTACTCGTGTAGTGTTGAGTGATGACTACACTTACGAGGAATGGCCTATACAGATTGTGAACAGATGGATCAAGAAGCTGAGAAACAAAGAGATCCCGTTAGTGAAAGTCGATTGGCCAAACCACGGTGGCGTGTATGCCACTTGGGAAAGGGAAGATGACATGGCTAAAAGATATCCTAACTGTTTCCACTGAATCCTGTTTTCTTCCAGAATGAAGGTAACTTGAGTTTAGGGGACTAAACTCTTTTTAAGGAGGGGAGACTGTAATAACCCTCACCACTATTTACCGATAAACTACCGAATACTGTTAAACTGAGACTGATAATTAAAGTAATTGAAATACTGAACTGATGACTGAAAACTGAAAACGAATTGATTGAGCGTACCTATTTGAATTGCATTCTATCTGTTGACCGTTTGATTATCTGTTCATGTTTATATGTTTAAATTGTAAATTGGAGGCCTTATCGGCGGCCGAACTGGAAATTGATTGACGATTTAGGATCATGAGAATTTATGTGATTTTATGGTATATTTATTGAAAAAGTGATTTGGTATGATTAAATTAGATTAAAATGAGCCAATTACAAGAGTTAGCTTAATTACCATATTGCCATTGTGAGTGGGCATTTGTTTATTCATATGTTGAGTCTTGTACACAATTAGACAAACATTTCCTCAGCCACATTTTGAGCATACCACCGAATTAGAGAGAGAGGAAGCAAGAGAGTTGAATTCAACTTGTTGTTGTGGCTTGGAACTTGAAGAAATTGAAGTGTAATTGGCTAATTAAGCTTCTAGTCTTGTAATTGGAGACTTAGGTAAGGAAATTCACCTTCTTCATTGTGTAATTGAGTTTATTCTTGCATGATTAGTAGGTCTTTAGTGACCTAAGGCTTGAATTGGTTCAATGCTGTTGGATTGAAGCTTAATTGTTGCATGCATGGCATACTTTTGCATTTTTGAGCTAGTTCTTCATAAATTGTACATGCATGTTCATATTTTTACAATGGACCATGATTTCACCATGTTTTTGAAGAGATTGACTCATTTGGGCATGAAATTGAAGCTTTGAAATGGTTTAAAGTCATGCATGTTTGCATGTTCTTCATGTTCATAAAAATTGAGTTGATATTGGATTTAATTGACTCACCCTTGGGCTTTGATTTCACAAATTAAGCTTTGGAACTTGTTGAATATTGAGTTTAGATGTGTTTTCCAGAAATTGGGCCCAAGAGGTCGAGTTTTGAGCTATAGAATGCTTGGTTTGAGCTTGGGAGGCAAATCTGGAAATTCCAGAATTTGGCTTCTTCGCTCGAGCGAAGGATTCTACGCTCGAGCAACCACCGTTTACTCTGAGCGCCGCTCGAGCGAAAGAATGGTGGCTCGAGCGTAAATTTCAAGCTCTCAGAATCTTGTGCACGCAGGCGCACGCTCGAGTGAGAGAACCTCCGCTCGAGCGAGGACTGTGTCTTATGCTCGAGCGAGCGTCGAGCGAGCATCGAGCGGAGTTTTCCAACATCCAGCACTTTTTGCATTTTTGCAGACCGCTCGAGCGAGGAAGTCCACGCTCGAGCGACCCTACTGTTTTGACAAGCTCGCTCGAGCGAAGAAATCCACACTCGAGTGAGACCCTTATTTTCTGAAAAATTCTGAAAATGTTTTCTAAGTGCATCCTTGCATCCTCATCCCATCCTAGGCATTCTTAGGCCTAGTTTAAGGCATCTTAATGAGGATATAGATGTAGAACACACCGAGGTAAATTAGGGATTAAGTTATTATCTTTTCCAACTGTGTAGCTTAGTGCGTGTTCAATCTGTAAACTATGTAGGGTTGGCTTTCCGAGGAGACGCGCTCTAGGTTACTATAGCCCAGAACTCTGTGAGTAACAATTGTGTAAAGATATGTTCAAAATGATTATCTTTTGAATACTGAACTGTACTGTTTTCTGAACTGTTACTGTTAACTGAATGAATGTATGTCCTATATTCTGAACTGTATTGTGGCATCCTTAGCAACTACTGTTACTGACTGTTACTGTTACAGAGATCTCTGTCGGTTCCCTCGTTGGAACCACTACTGTTTACTGATTGATGGCCATCATTTACTGTTCGGTCTTTTAAGACCTACTATTTACTGTTATGCTAATGGATGTACCACATATGACTGTTTACTGTACTGAACAATTGATATACAGATTGAAATGAACTGTTTTCACTACTGTAAGGACATTCATTCTAAACCCCTTTACGCTTTATGTTATTCACTGGGCTTTAGCTCACTGCTCATATATATATGTAGGTGAACAGGCACCAGACCGGAGCTAGGAGCGTCGGGGTAAACTCCCAGTTTTGTCAAGCCAACTACTGTGCCTCACTGCGAGGTTCCGAGCCTGTCTAGCAAAGGCTATGGGGTGTTTTAGTTTTCCCCCCTTCTCTTCTGTTTTTGTAATGACTGTATAGACTGTTACTGCACTGTTTATTGGGGATTAGGTCCCTGTTTCGAATGGTTGTAAAACTTGTGCATACTGTTCCGTACTGTGTATATATCTATGAATGTATGAAAAATCTTTTTTGCATACAGACTGTCACAGTTCATTGGACATTGTTTATCTACTGTATTGGCTTCCACCATGCCCCTATGCTCTGTTATACTGTCTTACTGTTAAGTAGGCCTTCGGTAATCTCGGATTACTGGCTGGTTACGGTGCTAAACCCATAGGGGCGGGTTTGGGTCGTGACAAGAGGACAAAAGCAATCTACCAAAAAAAACATAAGGAAAAAAAAAATGCTAGGGGAGAACCCTAGGCTCTGACATCATGTTATGAAAGTAGAGAGACTGTATATTGAATTATATAATGAAATATGATGGGTCGTTGAACACACCAAAATATAATCACTAAACTATACCAAATTCTATTAGAATAATGGCAAGTCCAGGTATCGATCCATAGGGACTATTGTGAAATTAAACTAATTTAATTATTAAATTCCTAAATTAATTTTGATAAAAAGATTGGTTGTTTATAATCTAATTTAATAACGAATAAATTAAACTAAGGAATTAAATTATCAAGAATAATTGAAATTGGGTTTACTGAATTGGGGAAAAATCCTAGGGTAGAGAATTCACCACTAACCACATAATTAGGGTTTCCAATTGAAATCAATTATGCTATGGTTTGAACGGATTAATGTTTCGCAACTACAAGTTCGAAGCATTTGACAAGAAGATCATCACATTCAATGTACGAGCACGAACCATCTCAAGTAATACGAATCGTTCACTCTAAACTAAGGTAGTGATACGACTCGTTCCTCGTAGCATGGTTCGTCCCATACCTTGAATGTGAAGGAAAAGAAAACAATTGTATGGATAATATTTAACAATCACAGAAAGTCAAATATTCGAAAGAATAATGAAAATTATATATAAAGAATTTCTAAAACACCATATAATGGTTCAAACCTTTACATAATATAAAATCAAAAAGAAAAACCTATTACATGGCTAGGGTTTCTTCAAAACCCTAGAAAAGACGACTAGCCACTCATGGAGAAGTGGAAGGAGGAAGATGGAGAAGAAACCACCATTGGAGACATCCTTGAAGCTTTTAGTTCCTTTCCCTTCCAAACCCTAGCCCCTCTCTTTAGGTCAAACAACTTCAGAACCCTAGAAAAGCCTTTCTCTTTTCTTTTTATACTTCTACTTATTTCCAAACAAGTTTAAAACATCAGTTTGACTTTTCCAGAAAAAGTCAACTCTGTCCAAATTTGGTCTTTTTACCCATTTTATGCTCCGATGATGTACAACCTGCTTGACATTCAACACACATAAATTATACGGTTTGACCAGCAAGTGAAGTTAAGAGATTCTAATTAACGGCCTCAATGATGTACATTTCGGCCTTAATCAAAATACAAGAAGCCTGAATTTATAGGCTGAGAAAAAACCTAGATAAGTGTGGAAAAGAAGATAGAGATACATCAGAGATAAGTATGAAAAAGGAGATGAGATACATTTACAATACAAATAGATAAATATAAAATAATAATATATATATCTAACAATTTCATTATAATACTTTTTTTAATTAAAAAATAAATAAATTTTTACATGAATGAAATGGTCACACATCAAATTTTCAGTTTTTTTTTTTTTAAATAGTAAATTTTCTAACATTTTAATTTGTTATAGTATGGGTAAGTTATTGCAAAATTGATACTTACAGAATTAAGAGAATAGGTATAATATTTATTAACAAAATTCTATAAATATTTTATCTTATTATAATAATTAGAGTTGTATTAATGTGTGTTCTTAAATCACTTGAAAAGATAGCTTAGAGCATCTACTCTTTATTATGATTTTAGGATTATATTAGCAAATTAACATTCTAAATCAGTCCTTTGTCAAATTAGCTATTACAAAATAAAATTTACCATTGTTACAGTACCTTACTTCATTAAACGAGGTATTGTTCACAAGTTATATATTATTTTATTATTTATTCTAAAGGTTTAGCAATTTTCACTAAGTGGTTGATCACCTGTTTATACACCCAATCAACTATCTTAATATGATAAAATTGGACAATTTTCACCAAGTGATCAACCACTTGGTCGACTATCTTATTCTAGAGAAAATATGGCAAAATTGGGCAATTTTCACAAAGTGGTCGACCACTTGATCGACCAGGTTGTTCGTTGAATTTTTTAAATTATTTAAATAAAAAATAAAATGAATAAAAATAAATATTTTATAAAATTAAATTTTATAATAGGGGCTGATGAAGCGTGTACATAAAACAATACTAGTTAAAATAATAAAATAAATTTTTTGTTGTAATTTAATTCAAAATTTGTTGAGACTGATATAGATGCTCTTACAATGATTATATATTTTGTATATTTTTTACTTTTTATACTGTTTTTTTTAAGATGCCTGTAATTTTTATACTTTTAAACTTCTTAATATGTATTTTAAGAAAGCAAATTAATAAATTTTAATTATTCATTTATAAATTTAAAAAATAAATAAAATATAAAATTAATTAATCCCGATATTATTTTAAGTCCAAGTTGGTTCGGAGGACACGTGTGTTATTTCCGCCAAATTTCATTTTCTTGTAGAAGCGGAAATGTACATTTGTTATTGATCTAATTAGGGATGTAATTGGTTTGGAATGGTCGGTGTTTAGATGAAATTTTGCACCGAATTGATAATGTCAGTTTTATTATATTGAAAATCAATACAGATCAAATTTTTTATCAAACCGCACCGATTCAAACGGTTCGGCTTAATGCGGTTTAATTGGTTTAAATATTTTCAAAATTGAGTCATTTCTTAAATTTGTAGTATAATAAATGATTTATATAAAAATATTAAATTAGCCATTTGTACACAATTTTAACCATATCTAATCCAACCATTCATAAAAATACAAACAAAAAAAATTAATAAATACTAAGGCTTGAAACTTTTACTGAATTAGAATTAGAAACAAAATATAATCTCAGAACTAAAGTCTTGACATTAAAACAAAACGAAAATTTAAAACAATCATCCTACAAGTCTAAACCACAAGTCTATCAAATAGAGTCAGTCTATCAAATAGAGTCAAAATATTCATTATATATTTAATATATTATATGTAAAAATATTCGGTCGGTTTCGGTGCAAATCGGTGTATAGTATATCAAAACCGGCACCGAACCGAAAATCGAAAAAAATTAATTTCCAAAACCGAACAGGCTGATTCATATTAAAAAACCGACCAAATATGACCGATTCGATCCGGCTCAATCAGTTTAGTTGATTTTTTCAATTTTTCTTACCTCCTTAGATCCAACCGCGTGGAATTTTGTACCTAAAATTTGATGAACCTTCATTGTTAATTCCTGTGACTATTATCTATTGTTTGAGAAAATAAAAGGTGCCCTTTTTGGGGCAATTGTTTCAACAATGCTATATATATAAATGTGAAATAAAAAATAGGGCTCTTTTTTGATAAGTCCCATTTATAACTGTTTAGTTCCATAAAACCCAAACTATTTCTGAATATTCCATTAGGTCCATTAATTGTAAAAGGACGAAACAACCCTCTCCGTCTCTCCCGCGTGTAACCGATTCTTCAAAACCCATTCCTATTCCAACTATTCAATCCACAAAATTTCCAAAACAAAAACTCAATCCACGAAACGATACTCACATCGCCTCCAAAAACCCTAGATTCACATCGCCTCACCAACGTCCTCGTCGTCCATCGTCGACCATCGACCCCAGATTCCTCTTCATCTCACCACTGCGAAGGTTCACATCGGAAGGAGCGTGCTTCGTCGTTCGGAATTCCTGTCGTCCCACTGAGTTTATTTCATCCACTGAGTGTGATCCATACCCACCAACAATGACGAACAAAAGTAAGTACTACCATTCCACCTTCTGCTTTTCAATCATAATGTCATCACCGATGTATACATCTACCTTTCTGGTTTTCCGGATTTGAATTCGTAAACATAGATGTTTTCGGAATTGATTTTGTAAAAATAGATGATGTCAACATTCACATAAGCGTTGATTACTGCGTAAACTTACAGTAGTATACACTGCTGTGAATATTCACAGCAGTGTATAATGATGTGAACATTCACATCAGTGTATAACGATGTGAATGTTCACATTACTGTCAATGTTGATATTGTTCATTGTTGATGTCCACAGAATCCCCAAACTTCAGTCAACAATGTGATGGAATGTGATGTAAACATTCACATTGTGACATCAATGTTGGACTTGTTTGTGTCATTGGGTGTAGTTTGGTGCTGTTGGTTCCCCCCTTTGATTTTTAGCAAATTATAAAATAATGTGATCAACCATGTAAACATTTACATTGCCCTGTAACTATTGTAGTTTTCAGAATTTATTTGGCACACATGGATGATGTGAACTTGCACATTAGTGTTCCTTACTGGGTAAACTTACAGTAGTAGACACTGATATGGACATTGACATCATGTGAATGGTCACATTAATGTCAGAACCCCCAAACTTCACTTAACACTGTGATGCATTATGATGTAAATATTCACATTGCGCCATCAATGTCCAAGTTGTTTGTGTCATTGGGTGTAGTTTGGTGCTGTTGGTTCTCTCCTTTGATTTTTAGCAAATTATAACATAATGTGATCACCCAGGTTAACATTCACATTGTCTAGTAACTGTTGTCATTTTCTGAAATTATTTTGCAAACATGGATGATGTGAACATTCACATTAATGTAAATATTCACATTGTGACATCAATCTCCAAGTTGTTTGTGTTATTGGGTGTTGTTTGGCACTGTTGGTTCCCCCCTTTGATCTTTAGCAAATTATAACGTAATGTGATCACCCATGTGAATATTACATTGCCTTGTAACTGTTGTCATTTTCGGTATTTATTTTGCAAACATGGATGATGTGAACATTGACATTAGTGTTGATTACTGGGTACACACTGATATGAACATTGACATCATGTGAATGGTCACATTAATGTCAGAACCCCCAAACTTCACTTAACACTGTGATGCATTATGATGTAAATATTCACATTGCACCATCAATGTCCAAGTTGTTTGTGTCATTGGGTGTAGTTTGGTGCTGTTGGTTCCCCCCTTTGATTTTTAGCAAATTATAACATAATGTGATCACCCAGGTTAACATTCACATTGGCTAGTAACTGTTGTCATTTTCTGAAATTATTTTGCAAACATGGATGATGTGAACATTCACATTAATGTAAATATTCACATTGTGACATCAATCTCCAAGTTGTTTGTGTTATTGGGTGTTGTTTGGCGCTTTTGGTTCCCCCCTTTGATCTTTAGCAAATTATAACGTAATGTGATCACCCATGTGAATATTTACATTGCCTTGTAACTGTTGTCGTTTTCGGTATTTATTTTGCAAACATGGATGATGTGAACATTCACATTAGTGTTGATTACTGGGTAGACACTGATATGAACATTGACATCATGTGAATGGTTACATTAATGTCAGAACCCCCAAACTTCACTCAACACTGTGATGCATTATGATGTAAATATTCACATTGTGCCATCAATGTCCAAGTTGTTTGTGTCATCGGGTGTAGTTTGGTGATGTTGGTTCCCCCCTTTGATTTTTAGCAAATTATAACATAATGTGATCACCCAGGTTAACATTCACATTGGCTAGTAACTGCTGTCATTTTCTGAAATTATTTTGCAAACATGGATGATGTGAACATTCACATTAATGTAAATATTCACATTGTGACATCAATCTCCAAGTTGTTTGTGTTATTGGGTGTTGTTTGGCGCTGTTGGTTCCCCCCTTTGATCTTTAACAAATTATAACGTAATGTGATCACCCATGTGAATATTATGTAATATTTGAAATTGGATGTATGCCTATGTTGGTTGGTGCCTAATATGAAATTTAATTGTTGGCAGAGGGACTACATCACAACTTTGGTGCACAACATTGGACCATCATCACCATTATGGACCAACTTATCAAGCCAAAATACTTCGAAAACAATCATATCAGTGGACATCTGTCCTCAGCAAGCACCAAATTCGTAAGCCTAAAATCGATTTCTACACATGTTCCACAACCATTACCCACCTAAATTTCAAAATCTAACAACAAGTTCGCATTTTCAGGGTGGATTGCGGGCCTGCAGTTTGTTACATCATGAGGGCGCATGTATACCGTGAAGACATTGTTGCCAGCCTAGCTCGCTATGAATGGTGCCAAATAAGAGACTCATTAGTACACCTTTTCCTGAACCACAGAAAGACAGTGCAATGTGAAAACCTATAGGTGGGGGTTGTCCACCTATCACTGTTACCCAAATCTGTTATCCACATTTAAGACAATTTAGTGTCAATAGATTTTTCATATTGGAGCAGACTAGCTTAATTGTAAATCAAGTCTATGTCACTGCTTGTACAGATATTTTTCATTCAATATATGTATATGCATTTTCAGGCCTATTTTGCGTTGGTCATGCACATTGAGATTGTTTTTTTTTTTTTTTTGAATGCACATGACATGATGTGAATGTTCACATCACAGAATGATCGTGTACTTTCTTCTGTTTTAAACCATATTACATGAATGTGAATATTGCTTAAAGTGTTCAAGTAACACAATATGGCAGGTGTGCGTATGATATTTCTTAACACAAGTCAATATTCACATCTAATAATTTGATGATGTGAATATTCACATCATAACTTCTGATTATGCGAATGGCAACAACGATGTCATGAATATTCACATCTTATGAGTTGATGATGTGAATGGTTACATTGATGTAAACATTCATGTCATCTACTTCGATGCTGTTAACAGTAACAACAATGTGAACATTCCCAACACAGAAATGTTTGAAAGATCAACAATGTGAACATTCACATAATGTGATTATATTACACCAGTGTTAATGTTAACATCATGCATTCATCCAAAACACAACCAACATAAATGTCAGATTGGTACCATAAAAAAGTGAAAATAAAACACAAATCAAATACTAATGCATCAACTTCTTCTTATGGTGGCAAAATCTCCGTAGTGCATCAACTTCTTCCTCAACCCCCACACGCACCAATCCCAAACTACTTGACTGACCAATATCACTTTTCAACTCAACCACAACTTCTACATGTTGTACCCCCATTGATTTAGCAAGCAGTAACATGTTCTGAAATTCTTCCTCATTCTCCAAATCACACCTATTAATCCCAGGTAACTTACAAAACAATGAAATAGAACCAGCAGACAACTCCCCCCATTTTTCACACAAACAGTCCACCAAACGCGAATAACACAATGCGCGGGCAGCATTTATTACAGTGGTACTGCAACCATATGTACACACCAACATCATAAAGCTATCCATCTCCTGTAAAAACAAAACAATACAACAATTAACAATAATCCAAACCGATATGAATATTCACATTGTGCGAAAATTAGAAGCATACAAGTACAGTTCAAGTGTTAAATCATAATTCACATTAAACAAGATGTGAATATTCACACCCACACAAAAGCCTCATTAAGCAAACATCAAAAGTAAAAGTGAGAACATCCACATTCTTCACATGATATGAACACGATGTAAACATTTACATTGACACATATACTCTGAATTATAGAAGATCCACATTCATCACTAATCTCATGACCTCCCCTCCAAAGGACCATGATGTAAACATTCACATTGATCCATATACTCTCCATTATATCACTCACACAGAGCCTTCTTACGCAAAACTTAAAGTAAAATGCAAACATCGACATTCTTCACGTAATACTAACAGGATGTAAACATTCACATTGTTCCACACACTCTGAATTATAGAATATCCACATTCATCACTAATCTGATGACCTCCCCTCCACAGGACCACGAAGTAAACATTCATATTGATCCATTTACTCTCAATTATATCACTCACACAGAGCCTCATTAAGCAAAACTTAAAGTAAAATGCAAACATCGACTTCCTTCACATAATACTAACACGATGTAAACATTCATATTGTTCCACATACTGTGAATTATAGAGTATCCACATTCATCACTAATCTGATGACCTCCCCTCCACATGACCACAATGTAAACATTCACATTGATCCACATAATCACAATTATATCACTCAGACATAGCCTCATTAAACAAACATCAAAGTAAAATGCAAATATCCACATTCTTCACGTAATACTAACATGATGTAAACATTCACATTGTTCAATATACTCTGAATTATATCGCTCACACAGAGCCTCCTTATGCATACATCAAAGTGAAAGGAATATTATAACATTCAACATATATCTGAATGACCTCCCCTCCAATGAGCACGTATGATGCATGTAATTGAAAAAACAGAGCATCCAATCAATATCAATCCAAGAACAAAGCATCTGATCCATTCTACAAATCAAAACAAAAAGTGAACATGTATTCATAACTGAAATGATACTAACCTTAATCATTCAATCCTACAGTCGTCCAGAAACTCAAAAACAACTGCTTCGAGGCAGTTATACTGCAGAAAATGACAGAACCGAACACCTGCAACTTCGTCCTCTTCACTTGAAAATCACCATACCAGACTAGAACAGCAACAATCGAACCCTAGCACATCAAAGCCTCAGAACGATAGAACGCCAGCATGTAAGATAGAAACGAATCGATTTGAATTAGAAATATAGAAACTGCCAAAACTGAATAACGAAATCACAGGAACGTATGTTACGTATTAACACAGTGTATATATATATATATAAGGGCATAATAGTCCACGTATAAATATGAAATTAAAAAAATGGACTTTATGGAATAGGAAGAAAACTATATGGGACTCATTGGGATATAATTTTTCTTTGTGGACTTATTGGGATAAAACATCTCTAGATGGGATTTATCAATAAATTGCCCTAAAAAATATTTATATTTGTAATTATAAATATATTTACATATATGTCACGTATATACATTTCGTGTTTAAAATTTTCTATGCACTTAAGCCCTTTTCCAATTGTTTGCTTATTAGTATGTACTATTTTGAAATTACATAGACATTTTTTCCCAATTATTTCTCTTTTTTTTTTTATTATTATTATATCTATTTGGTTGGAGAATTTAAAAAAGGATTTAGAAATAAAAAAAAGAAAATGTGTGTAAAATTAGGTAAAATATAATTATATTTTATTCACATTTCACCTACCTTTTCTATTTCATTTTCTAAATTCTTTCTCAAATTTCTAACAAAAACACAACATTAATATCTATTAGTCAACTCCTCTAAAGTCTCTCTTCTCTTTTTGACTATTGCTTTTGTCTCATCTTTCTTTATTATCATTTTTATTTTGATAAAATATATATTTAATTTTTATAAAATTAGTACTACTGAAAATATGTGATGACCGGTTACGTTGTGTGTCCCTTCCCTCATTGTTTACATTGGGTTTGTCCTTGTTAGAGTGACATGTTTGACTTGGAACCTTGTTAACCGTTTGGGTTTGTTGTGTTCGGAAGTTTTTCTCAAAATTCTTATTCTTGTTTACTCCGGTGTTGAATTTCACTTGTTTCAGAGGGTGCGAGATCGGGTCCGGAATGTCTGGAAGCCGAGAAATTTTTGAGTTGGAGGACCAGGGCCGCACCTGCAGGAAATGGGCCGCACGAGTAGGAGGTGAGGCCGCACGTGCGAAAAATAGGGAAAGACCTGGGTGCATATTGAAATAAATGCACGTGAAGCAACAGGTGCAGGAAGGAGAGGGCCGAACGTGCGCGGATGAAGGCCGTATGTGTGGGAGGCACGCTCTGTACGTACGAGAATGGGCACCGCACGTGCGAGAGACGCTGAGTCCGAATTTCTTCTTTTCTTCTTTTCTTGGGCTTAGTGTATATCATTATATACATCTCTCTCTCTCTCTCTCTAAAAACCCTTTTCTCTTTCATCTCTCTACATTTCCTACATCAAAACTTACTAGATCTTTGATTTCTCCAAATCCATAAACATTTTGACCCTTGTTCCTTGATCAAAGTTGAAGAACTCCTTAAGGGCTACATTGTGTGCGGTAGAGATTGGGTTTTGGCACTGTTGATTTCGCGGGTTTCATCTTATTTTCTTCTTCAAAACTTGAGGTAGGGACTTTCTTAGAGTATATATATTTTTTTGCAAGATTTATTGTTGATTTTCGAATTTCTCTTGTAAATGTTGAATATTGATGGTTGGCACAACAATGTGGGTAGTTTAGGAGGCGATTTGCTCCTTGTTTCTCATGAAATAATTTTCTTGAGGGTTTTTGAATTACATTGGCTAAGGAGAAATGTTTTTGAAGAAATTCTTTCAAAAGATTTGTGTGTGTGTAGTGTGGTTGGGAAAAACCTAGAAATTGGGGGTTTTAAAAGAATATTGAGAACACTTGGTTGACATTGTTGAGACATTATTTTGTGTGCCAAAATGAATGAAAGATGGGAAATTTTCTTGTTTATACATATATGTAAATGATGAGTTTCGTGGAATATGAGAAGTGGTGATTTTGAAGGTTGTTGCACATGGTTGGTAATGTAGTCTTGTAAAATCTAAATTATTGAGAAAAATACGAAGTATAGAAATGTTGTTCTTTTTTTTTTTTAAATTGATAGAACTCATTGAATATGTAGCTATTTTGTGAAATAACGTTGAAAGGAAGAAATGGGAATTTTGATTGTCATAGACTTATCATTGAAGTATTTGAAAATGAAGAGATGTTATATGGCATTGAAAATTATTGCATAGCATATTCATTCAATTGGTTATTACACATTTTGACTTGAGTTTGGAAATTTTTGCATTGAGAAAAGAAGTTTGTGAATGAATCTTTTTATGGAATTGCTTTGGGGAAAATACGTTGGTAAGTCCAAATAGGAGGTGTAGATGAAATTGGTTAAGTTGGCTTGAGTGTCCGGTATGAAAGACAAAAAACACGCGCAGAGGAGGTACCACTTCCCTTCCGGTTAGCAACCCGTAAAGTGGGGTATTGGTAGTGCTAGTTATGCCTACTTGCAGACACCAACCTAGGGATTACCTGAGTCGTATTTACCGCCCCTTGAAATAAATTGATAAACTTTAAATTTGTTGAAGATATTATAATATCATTGAGCATAATGGTTTTCAAAAGACGAGAAGAATGTGATTTTCTTTCAAAAGAGCATAACATGACATATGCATTTCATTCTTTTGGACTTGTATAAAATGTATATACTTTGTTAAGAATTCTCTACTGGGCTTGGCTTATCCTATGGAATTTTGGTGCAGGAAAAAAGTGTGGTGAACCCACCAAATTAGGGCGCGGATGTATGTATTGAGAGCACGAGGCTCTATTTTGTGGTGATTATATTTTGTAAGCCAAGGGCTATATATGTGTGGGTCCGAGGAACCATCTTTTATGTAATCGGACTTAAGCCTTGGAACTTGTAAGCCCTCAAGGGCATTTATTTATTTTTGATTGAATATTCTATATGCTATAGATTCATGTGTTAGAATTCCTTGAATGTATAATCGCATGTGGGATTATTTTGTATAAACACTGGGATCATGTAATGAAAGGTGTTGGGGATTATTCCAATATCTCTTAGGCCCCATTTGTTTGGAGAGTTAGAAGAGGGATTGGAATTGGGATTGGTAGTGAGGTGGGACCCATTAACATTGTGTTTGTTTTGAGAGATGGGGAGGGGATTGATAGTGAGCTCCGGATTAAGATGGGTCTCCCCAAGGGGATTCGGATGAGCCTCCAGAACTTGGTATTAGAAAAATAGTCCGGCGAACTAGAAATTTTTATTATTTATTTATTTATTATTTTATTTTTATATGTCAGGCATTTTTTTGTAACATTAATGTTTAATTTTTATATTTTGTTAAGTAAAATCATTATTTTATTTGTTTTATTTTATTTTTGAATTTTTTTTATTTTATTTTATTTTTTTAAAATTTTTTACATGTTGGGCATTTTTTTTTAAACATTAATGTTTAATGTTTTTGTATTTTTGTATTTTTTTTATTATTTTATATTTATTTTATATAAAAATAATTTAATAATCTCCACACTAACAATTATCATCAAAACGAATACAATTTTACTTAATTCCCTCACTATCAATCCCCTCATTATCAATCCCTTCCATTTTACCTCTGAAAACAAACGGGGCCTTAAGAGCCATGGCTATTGTTATAATCATAAAAAAATTTAAAACAATATATTATGGTAGCTAAAAGAAAAGTTTGATATTACAGTTGCAAATTTTATTGGGCACAAGTAAAAATTAGGATAATTTTTTTTTAAGATTCTTAATATTAAGATTTATAAGATAAAAATAAAATATAATATTTTCATAATAGTTGAAATCTCTCAATACTTTTACAAAGAAAATCAACTCAGAGAAATTTTGATTTTTCAGAGACCAATATGACACGATCTGTTAAATTAAGGAATAAAATCGAATAAATTAAAATAATAGGAACCAAATTGATACATCGTGTAAATTATAAGAACCATTTACATAATTTACTCTTTAATTTTAGATAATTTTATTATTCATATGATACTTTTATTTAATTATACTTGTTTTGATTCATTCTATCATAAATTTTATCTTCATGGAGCCAATGGGAAATGAACCTATTTGTCTTGCTTATGCATTTCGTTCAATTAAAATTTAAAAAATAAATAAATAAAATTATAAACGCACATGATTCAATCATAAAAATTGACACAACTGTCACGTGATAGTTGTCATTCATTCTTACGTGAATTCTACCCGAACCGTGCTACGTAGCTCGAAACCAAGACCCCTCTAATCCCCCGAAACCAAAACGACGCCGTTTCGGCGTTTTTGAATTTTTTTTTTTTTGGTTCAATCAGAAAGAAGAAGCAGACGGGAAGAAGAAGAAGAAGAAGGGAAGAAGCAGAAGCAGAGGCAGACGGCGGACCGACGATCGGCGGAGCTGCAACGATCGGACGCTCAGCCGGAATGCAGGGCCATTTGTGTGTGTGTGTGTCTCCATTCCCTCTTCTCTCTTCTCTCCCTCTCTTTCCCTCTCTCCTCTCCGCTCTTCTCCTCTCCGTTCTCCCTCTCTCTCTCTCTCTTCCCTCTCCTCTCCCTCTCCTCTCCCTCTTCCACCTGCATTTGAGCTCGAAAATGGTGGAAAATGGTAGAAAAAAAAGAAAAAAAGAAAAAAAAAACCTAATGCCAAAACGATGTCGTTTTGGGCATTAGGGGGATTAGGGGGGGGGCAAATTTTCGAGCTCTCAAGCTTTATTCATTCTACCCATGTAAGATACTTAATTCTGATCAAATGAATTTTGTACTAATAAAAAAAACTAAAACTCGTCTGTTTCCAGTTTTCAGAAAATAATTTTTAGAAAATTTTATTTTTTTTATTTTTCCTATTTTATTATTTTTAATGAATTTTTTTATATTTTATGTAATTTTTTTTTAATTTTTAATCACACCTAATATAAATATATTTAAAAAATATAATATTTATAAAAAAAATTTAAAAATACACCAAATACCAAAAAAAATTTAAAAAATACAAAAATTCAATACATTTTTCATATTTTTGGGTATTTATTAATTTTTAAAAATATTTTTTCACAAATATTTTACTATTTAGATACATCTAAGTTTTTAAAATTTTTTATGTAATTTTTTTTAAATTTTTAGACACACCTAATATAAATATATTTAAAAAATATAATATTTATAAAAAAAATTAAAAAAAAACCAAATACCAAAAATTTTTAAAAAAATACAAAAATTCAGTACATTTTTCATATTTTTGCGTATTTATTATTTTTTAAAATATTTTTTTACAAATATTTTACTATTTAAATATATTTAAATAAGGTGCATCTAAAAAAATAAAAAAATTATTTAAAAATTTAAAAATATTCATTAAAAAAAATATGAAAAACAAAAAACTAAATTTTTTAAAAAATTAAATTTAAAAAACTGAAACAAACCCACATAAAATTCTCATTGCTTTATCCCTAACTACATAAAATTACATGTTGATTGGCCAAAGGCAGATGTGATCGTGCAGCGAAATTTCTTTGCACGTAAAAAATTCAAAACGGCAGGCCACCATCCATGCGCGATTAATTTTTTTATTATTATTTTTAAAAATAAAAATCACATCTATAATTTTTTAAGATATTTTAAATATTTACACAATAAAAAAATATGAATCAAATAAATAAATTAATTTTATTTAATCAGACGGAGTAGAAAGTTGTATTTATAAATAATTTCATGGTGTCATACATATAATAACCTTTATAATCCAAAATCGTAAACTATCATGATTTTCACAAATAATAACATAATGCAGAAAATAACTAACATATCCTAATCAGTTATGTGAAACCTTCGAGTGACCCAAAATTGATTTGTCACGCCGCAAATTTTAATACTCGGATAACATTACTAATATTCATTAATTAAGTTCATTTACAAATGACAATTCATGTAGCACTTGTACCCTTGTAAAACTTTTGAGAAGTGTACTTGAATCCTTTATTTTATTTTGGGGATTTTTGGTGTTGTTGTATTTTGGTTTTGGATGAGTGAAAATCAATTTAAACTTGTTGGGTTCGGTTGTTCGCACTTGTTCTTGTCAAAAGTTCTTTGAAGACTTAGAAAATTATATTCTGGAGTCAACACCAGCCTTCCTAAGGGTCAACCCTTACTTGTTGGTGAAGTTTTTAGAAATGTCATAGCGATCCCGGTTTTCTCCGTCTTTATTTATTGTATTCCGGACTCGGTTCCGTAGTTGTGGGTTGTTGTCTTACTCTTGTTTCCATCATTTACTCTTTGTATTTGAGTTTTGGGTTGTGTTGGGCAAATTTGAAACAGGTTGGTTGTGTTTAGAAACATTTGATGCCCAGATTTTAGCCTTCACGCTCGAGCGGGGCTTTTGACGCTCGAGTGGGCCCTTTGCTTTTGTTCCTCCGCTCAAGCAGGGAGTTTGACGCTCGAGCAGGATTATTCAGTCTTCAGTATTTTTTTTCATGCAAGTCATTGGACACTCGAGCGTCCACTTTCACGCTCGAGCAAGGCGTTCGTTTGCAGAACTTCTGGAAGTGTGCATTCGATGCTCGAGCGGCGATTTTCACGCTCGAGCGTGAGTCTGTGTCTGACGCTCGAGCGGGGCGTTCCACGCTCAAACGAGCTGTGTAGTATATCAGTCCGAGAGAAGCCATTTTCGAATCACTTTTTCGACCATTTCTCTCTCTCTAGCTCTTCAAAACCCTAATTTGAGAGCTCCTCTCTTTAAAACTCTCTATCTCCCTACATTTTGATCTTGGTTTAGTGAGACCCAAGCCTTGTGCCTTCATTAAAGTGGTAGAGCTCTCCAAGACCTCCATTTTGATCCGAATAGTTGTGGGTTTGGAACACCTTCGAGTTTGTTCATCATCTCCTTTGGGTCTCTTCATTTGAGGTAGCGATTACTACTCATATTTTAATCTTTGACATAGACATTTAGACATTGATTTAATGTTGAATTTTGAGAAAGTTTGGGTGCTAGGGTTTCAAAATGTATAAAGAGGGGTTTTGTTCTTTTGACCCATACATGTGTATTTTGGGTCTTAAAATGAGGTTATTGATGTTTATTGATGATATTGAACTTTTGGGTCAATGTGAGAAAAGGGGGAAAAAGTCCTAATTTGTTGTGATGAATTAATTTGTATAATTAATTTGGAAAGGTTATGGAAATATGAAATTGGGTTGGAAATAATGAAATTGCGTAATTATGAGATTTAATGGTGGAGTTGGATTGATTAATCACTCACCTTTGAAATTGTAGATAATTTATCTGTTTGATAATTTATTATTTGTTTAGAAATAATTGTTTTGGGCTATCGGTGGAGGATAGTCTTGATTGTTGTAGACATTGTATCATGATTAGGTGAATTAAAACTAATCAATTGAGTATGTCATTGAATATGACAGATGGAATAATACATTGAATATGTGCCTTGCTTGATCATTGTATATGATAAGTGTGTAAATACATTGTATATGTATGTTGTTTGGGAGGAGATAGGGGATGTACTCCACGGTTTGGAGGAGATAGGGGATGTACTCCTAAACCGGATTTGGGAGGAGATAGGGGATGGACTCTAGTGATAACTAAGTTGGCCGAAGTGTCCAAGGTGAAAGTCCCGAAATCCTATTGCATTTGCATAACGTAGATGAATTGAAGTATTGAAATGATGGTAATACGAGTTGTAGTCTCATTTGAACTTGAAATGTTGAAGTGTTTATTATGTGAGTTGTAGTCTCATGTTAATTGATCATAATTGAAGTATTGTTGATATGAGTGTAATCTCATTATGAACTGTTTGGATGAATAGAGAACCATATCTATGAGTTGGTTTGGGTAATGAAATGGAGAGAGGTATACATTATTTATATGAGTTAAACATTTATCAAATGCTAATGTTTAGTTATTGCTCATATTATGTTTAGCATATCTCTACTGGGCGTTGGTTCACCCTATGGGACATCATTTTCAGGTACAGGCGATATGCCACCTCCAAGGACGTAGCTTGGGAGGTTTAGAGGCTGAAGGATCTTTTTATTGTTTTTTTTTTTTTTTTTTTTGTATTACATGTAAATCAAGCCAAGGGCTTATTTTGTATAAAGAGTTAGAACTTTTCTTTTGTTGTAACCAAGTGTTGACTTAGAAAGTTGTAAGCCCGTAGGGCATTTACTTTTGATGTCAACATGTAATACTTTTGTACTTAATACTCTGATGAATGGAAATATGCTTTATTCTCTTATGTCTATGCATGTCAAGAATGTGGATTTATATGCATTATTTTGAGGGCGTTACAAATGTTGCTGGAAAATAGGATAAACACTAGTCTGGGGATGGTCGACTCTCTTATGTTGCAGAATTTGTGTTAGTTGCTAGAAAATAGGGTCAACCCCTCTTGTCTAAGGGTCGACCCCCCCTGCTCGTGTCAGGTTGTCTTTTCTACCTAAAGAGTCGACCCCCCCCCCCCCCGAATGGTCGACCCCTGTGTGTTTTTTTTTTTTTTTTTTTTGGAGTTCGAATGGGCCCTACCCTTGGGGGGTTTTGGGCCTATTATTTTATTTGACCTTGGGGCTATTCACTACTAGTAAATAGACCCAAAGCACTTTCCTCTCATTACTTTTTCTTCTCTTTTTCTCTCAACCCGTGATTTCTCTTCTCTCTCTAAAACTTAACTTTTCGCACTTAGATCTTCAAATCTACTCACCTAGATCCATCTTTTCACCTTGGTCCTTTGGGAAAGGTTGTAGATTTTGTCAACGGCTTTCTATTGATCCAAGTGGTTCGTGGTTTTGTCGCCGGTGATTTTTGGGTTGTTTTCTTTTCGCTTCAAGAGGTAAGGATTTCTTTGCTCCTTTCCAATACTTCGTGTATAGATAGACATGTGGTAGATTTTATTGCATAAAAACCATATTCATTATGGATTTTCTTGAAAGCCATGAAAGGGGATCTAGGGTTTGATATTTGTGATTGGAGTTGTTAAATTGTTTGTTGTTAGGTTGGTTGGGAAAAATGATTTATTATGTTTGTGAAGAGATGGAGGAAAGCCCTAATTTAAGGTTATTGAGTTAATGGATTTAAAAGGGAGGAAGTTGAATAATCTTTGTATTTTGCTAATATGGGTTGTATAATTATGTTTATACCAAAAGGAAATAAAAAGAGAAGTAACCATGGTATTAGTATTGTTTTAGACTAATCATGTGAAGTTGAGTTAAGTTATGGTTTTGATACCAATGGAATTGGTTTGTAAAATAAAGAGGATGGATTTGGTTTTGGTTTTGTAAAATGACGAGAATGAATTCTTAGAAAATGGTTGGAGTTGTGTGGATTGGAAAATAAAGAAAAGTGGTCTTTTTGAAAGAAAATGAAATCATCACCCTTTGTAAACGAATAATGAACTTGAGGTCGGATCTTGGAACCTTCACATATTATCATTGTTATTGGACTGAAAGTCTTGCGAGAATTGGATTTTTGTTTTCCTTTCGTATTAGATGCAGAAATGGATAGATATGAATGTAAATGGTGGGGTTGGATATTTGAAATCTTTCACCTATGAAAATATGGATAGTTTATCTATTTTGGAGATTGTATATATGTTTTGGGCTATCGGTGAAGGATAGCTATGACTGTTGTAGAAATTGCATGTCGACTAGGTGAATTGAAATTAATCACTTGTGCTTGTCATTGAATATGACTATAATTATATACATTGGATATGTATGGTTATTTGGGAATGTAAAGGGGATGTACTCCATATGTGATTATGTATTTATATACATTGTGTATGTATTACACTTACGTTGTTATGCATTCTAGTATGTTGAGATGGTTGGGAATGTGATTGCGGTTCGAATGAGAGGTACCATTACTTTCCAACTAGCGCCTAGAGAATTGGCCGCGCTTAGAATGAGAGGTACCAGTACTTTCCAACTAGCACCTAGAGAACTTGGCAGAGGTACCATTACCTTCCAGCTGGTGTCTGGTAAATTGGCATTTCATTATGGAAATGTGTATCCTTGGCTTGGCATTTTGTTATGGAAATATGTATCATTGGCTTACCGTGCTTAAGGCAGGTAGAGCGGAACTTGTTTATCATTAATGTTTCAGTATATCTGTGTATATTATGGGTTATGATGGTTATAGTTCTGGAAGGCCGAGTTGCCTCATTTGTTGAGTAGATAGTTGTTGGTTTCTTGTTGTTTTCCTTTTGTACTGAATGTATATATGTAAAGACATGAATGTGTTGGAAATGGACGTAAGTACTGTATTGAGATTGTGAATAATGTAAAGGACATCGAATACTTGTGAACATGTTTCAAAAAGGCAAAATCAGGTGTACGTCCGGAAAGTGTGAAAAAACGTGATGGGCTCTGTGAGATTGTTTTCAGGAACTTGTTATTGTCATATAAATTTTGAAAAAAGGTAACATGAAGAAAGAAAAGTAAAATGCTTATGTTGTTGAACGAAATGAATGATTTTCAGAAAAGTTTCTATATGAGTATATTTTTGTATAAACCGTCACTATATGTGTATGATATGATTTAAAGCATTCATGATCATAGCTATCTATATGTTGTTATTGTTTAGGATCATATTGGGATCCTACTGGACTTTATGTTCATCCACGCTGCTAATCCTTTTTTTAGGTGAACGTCGAGAAGGATTTCAAGATTGAGGATCTTCCTTATGTGTTGGCCATGATGCCTTTTCTTTGTAGGCAGAATGCCATTGATGTAAAAGGGTTAAACCATTTCTTTTGATTTAAAAGATGTAAGCCTACGGGCAATTTACTTATTTTTATCTCATGTCGCATTCATTTCATATTCGACGGGCAATTTACTTATTTTTATCTCATGTCGCATTCATTTCATATTCGAATCAGAGAACCTTTAATAAAAGTATTCATTATTGTATTAGGTTTCCGCACATGATCTCTGAAATTGTATTATAATAAGGGATTTGGTAATGGTGGTTGTTGGAATAAAAAGTGGGGTGTTATAATTCATCCTTTGATGAAATGATAAATAATTAAATATACATGTTCTCTCTCGTGATAAAATAAAAACATTTACATACGAATAAAAGAAATGCCTTGAGGCTTACAATAAAAGAGATGCCACTATTCTTTACAAAAAAATAGCACTCAGCCAAACAAACAAATAAAGTAGTGCAATCTATCACTACATTACACTTATGAAATGGTAAAACCCATTGTTTGATCTTCAAATCCAAAAAGCATTCCCTGTACACATGTACAGGTAAGGGGTGAGCAACCACTTGCTTACCAAACAATCTCATATTATAACATTAGAAGATATGTGGGTATAAAAATACTCGTACATATACGTGAAATCATATCATGTCAAATCATAAGATTTTATTACATAATCTCCTAAATCCAATTTATTTAATTAACCACAACTAGTTAACTTAAATAAATAAACATGTTTCAATCGTAATAGGACATCCTTTTCCAATTCATTCAATTATCCTATTGCCAATTGTATCAAATAATTAAACAATTCAAAATGAAATCTAACAAAGCATCAAATACATTTTTATACGGTGTTATGAGATGAATGCATATGACATGTCATGCTCAAAATATTTTTCTCATCTTTTGAAAATCTCATGCACAATGCCAATTTGAAAACACATTAATCCAACCATTTCAATAAAATTTTAAGGTGGTAAATACGACTCGGGTAAGCATATCGAGCACTACCAAATCCCCACTTTACCGGTCTCTCACCAGAAGGATAGTGGTACCTTTTCCGCGCGTGTTTTCGATTTTTCACCCTAGACACTCGGGCCAATTTAACCAACATCAAACTACACCCCTTATCCGGACTTACCAACGTATTTACCCAAAATAAATCCAAATGATCTTGTTTCACAAAAAAACAATTCCTTTCTCAAAACAATAGTTTTCAATTACAATTCGAAATCCATGATAACAATGAAATGAAATGGTAATGCAATATGTAACAATGCATTAGAATAGTTCCAATTTCAATTCCACTACACAATGCTCCATTGTGATCAATTTCCATTTCTCTATCAATGTAATACCATGATACAATCCTAAGAGATAATATAATACTGTCAATGTTCATGTATTTACCACATGTAAATCAACAACTTCCAACTTAGTCTTTTCAAGACAATTTAACAATATTTTTTATACACAACAAACTTCCAAAATGAAACATTTTCTTATCTTTCCAAGAATCTCATTGAAATACCAACATGGAAATCTTCTATCGGTTACTAAAATCAAAACTTTTAACAATAGGTTCCTCATTAGAAATAACATATAACACCAAGGCAGGTTCTAGGTTTCATCAATTTCTAACTCACATACTTTATCAATGAAAGGTAATTACAATCTTTCCAAAACTCATCTCCATCCCAAACATTTAATAGAATCAAATTCCCATTTTCTCATACAAGTGAAATCTCGGGATCTTCAAGTTCAATCATAATTCTCAATAAGCATAAGTATAGCGATCCCGGTTCTCCCTCCTTTGGTTGTTGTATCCGGACATAGGTTCCGTGGAGTTGGTTGTTGTATATATATTGTTGTCATCCTTTAATTCCATATATTTGAGTTTTAGGATGTGTTGAGCAGGTTTGTTACAGGTTGGTTATGAGTTTAAACAAATAGTTGCTGTCCAGAATTTTGCTCTTTCGCTCGAGTGAGGCTTTTGTCGCTCGAGTGAGCTCTGTGTTTTAGATCCTTTGCTCAAGCCAAGGTTCCTTCGCTCGAGCGAGAGTTGGGTGATGTATCTGGTGGCTCGAGCGAGAAGTCTTGCACTCAAGCCTGCGTCTGCGTCTGGTTCTGGACCTGAAAGTTGCATTTCTTGGCTCGAGTGAGCGAGGTCTATGTTTTGGGTTTCTCCGCTTGAGCGATTTTTTCTTCGCTCGAGCGTGCTTCTGGGTTGCAGACCTGAAGCTTCGAATTGTTTGCTCGAGCGAGGCTTTCTACGCTCGAGCGAGGTATCTTTGTATCTAGTCGCTCAAGCGACCACTCCTTCGCTCGAGCGAGCCTCTGTTATATCAGTACACAGCAGCCGTCCCCTTCATCATTTTTGATACACTTTTCATCTCAAAACCCTAGATTTGGCTCTCTCTCTCTCTACACTTACCTTCTCTCTAAGGTTTTATCTATTTCTAGTGTGTTCCTACCCTAATCTCTTTGTGAGAAAGGTAGAGGGTCGTGTGGGCTACATTTTAATCTGAAAAGTTGTGGATTTGGAGCACTTTGAATTTTTACCATATTCTCATTTGGGCTTCTAATTTCGAGGTAGGGATACCCTATTCCATCTTATGAGTTTTGTCATAAATTTTGGGCATTTTGATTAGTTGGTGTTGTTGGGAAATTTTTGGAAAAGTTAGGGTTTGGTTTGTAATTTATAGAAATGGGGTTTTCAAAATGTTAAATCCCATGTGTATATGAGACCTTAGAAAATGGAATTATTGTTGTTATATTGATGAAATTGAACCTTAGGGTTGATATTGAGAATTAGGGAAAAATGCCCTAGCTATGTGATAATTAATTTGAATAATTAATTTGTGGGAATATGAAATTAAGTTGGAAATTATGAAATTGGAGAATTATAAAGTTGAATGGTGGGGCTGGATAAATTAATCACTCACCTATGAAAATGTTGATATTATATCTGTATAGTGCATTTATTTTCTGTTTAGAAATAACTGTTTTGGGCTATCGGTGGAGGATAGTCTTGATTGTTGTAGATACTGTATGTTGATTAGGGAAAATTGAAACTAATCACATTAAATATGTCATTGAATATGACGATTGGAATAATACATCAAATATGTGTATTGATTGATCCTTGTATATGATGAGTGTTTATATACTTGGAATATGTGGATTGTGTGGGAGGAGATAGGGGATGTACTCCATGGTTTGAGGGAAGATAGGGGATGGACTCTCAAACCTGTTTGGGAGGAGATAGGAGATGGACTCCATTATTACAGCAAATATGTGTATTAAATTGAAGTATTGATACAGCAAATATGTGTATCATTTGAAGTTTGGAAGTGTTTTTAGTATGAGTTGTAATCTCATGTAAATTGTGAATAAAGGAAGTATTTTCATATGAGCTGCTGTCTCATTTAATTGTTCGGTCAAGTTTTGAGCCATGGTTATATAATTTGAAAGTTGGATAAGTAAAGGAAAGTTGAATGAAACATGGACTATTTGTCATAGAACTGTACTATGATGTAAATTGGTTTATAAGTGTTAACCATCTATCAAATGCTATTGTTTTAGTCATTGCTCATATTTAGTTTAGTATATCTCTACTGGGTTGTGGCTCACCCTATATGGGACATCATTTTCAGGTTCAGGTGACATGCCACCTCCAAGGACATAGCTTGGGAGGGTTGGAGACTAAAGAATTTTTGTTGTTATCTTTTACGTATTACATGTAAATTCAAGGCGAGGACTTAATGTGTATGAGTTAGTACTCTCTTTTTGTAACCAAGTGTTGGCTTGGAAAGTTGTAAGCCCATAGGGCATTTACTTTTGTTGTCAACATGTAATACTTTGTAAGGAATACTCTGATAAATAGAAATATGCTTTATTCTCTTATGTCTATGTATGTCAAGAATGTGAGTTAATATGTATTATTTTGAGGGCGTTACAATAAGTGAATATCCCAACACTTAAATCAATTATACCAAAACCTTCTCTTGAGTATAATTATAAAATATAACACGAGTGTTCACTTTCCAATTATCAACATCCACCCCATTGAATTAAACCAAGGAAAATAATAAATAAATAAAAGTTTTGATAATTCATTTTTGTTTTAATCCAATTCATCTATTTGCTCCAAGCGAGCTAAAATCACATTCTATTCTTTTCTTGTCAAAAACCGCCAAACAATTCAAATATCTCATAAAAATTTTGAAGTATAAAATTATTATTGTAACATTACTCAACTAGTAAAATTAAGAACCCAATATCGTACCACATCAACTCAATCATGCATATTTCTCCAAATCTCATACTTGGTCAATTTCATCACTTTTAATCTCATAATATTAAAGTTTGGAATTAAAACCCAATAACACCCCTTTAATTACGAAGGATTTAAAATATTAACCAAACTAATTTAATTCATCAAGTTAGTATGTTTATTATTTTCACAATCTTCCAAATTAATAACACCCAACTTAACCTCACATGTCTCATCTCTCAAATACACCCACATTTCATGCCTAGCCAATTTTCCCTAAATCTCTAAAAATAACAATTTCACAACTTTTTCTAAAATTACCCAATCAACATGATATTTACCTCAAAAATTATAAAATATGCCCAAGAGTAACATTTTCATGGTTGTGAATTCAAAAGTCCACATTTCACATTTTCATTTTCACAAAAATAAACACAACCTAATCATCAACATGTTATCTTGCATAAAATATTATGACTATAACACCTTTAGAGTTTTTAATCCCAAAATAACTCTATAATCCCAACTCAACAATTTACACAATATTCCTCAATACCAATTTGTTTTTCTCAAAAATAAATTCAAAAACTCAAGGATGAGATAAATATTTCAATATTATTTTCTCAAAATAAATTACCTAACCATAATATCAGGTAGATACAACCCATACAACTATAAATTTTATTCTCGGATTTTTTTTTTTTACAAAATTATCAACACAAAATGATTTTCCCAAATCAATCTCAAAATGCCAACATTCTTAACATTTTAACATAATTTTTTTTTCAAAAATTACCAAACAAAAATCTGAATATATATATATATGCAATACCTCTTAAAATGACATATTTTCTCAAAATAACCCTAATATAGCTTTAATGTAATGATATGAAGAAAGTCTCTACCTCAAATATGAAGAAAAGCAAATATGAAAATGCAAACATCGCCCGATCATGGATCCGAGACCACAATTGCAAAGATCATGACGAGCTCTCTGACTTTCATTTACAACACTTTTGTAAAATCTCACTCTAAGGACTCCTATTTGAAACTCAAAGATTAAGCAACAATGGAGAATAAAGAAAGAGGAAGAGAGAGAGAGATGCACATGGGGGAGCCTCTGCCAAACCTAACAAAAGAAATGAAAAGAAAGAAAGGGAAAAGAAATAAAGGTCAAGGAAAGAGGGAGAGGGGCAGCCCACGTGGGTTGCCTTTCCAAAAATAAATTAATTTCTTCAAAAATATAATTTTTTGTAATAATATCTCCAAACTTTATAATATAAATTACAAAATGATATAATTTTTCTCATCACAAAATATAATATTTTTGTACACCACAAAATATAATATTTTGTTTACCACGAAATATACACCCATTTTATTCACTATAAAAATATATAATTTTTCACTATATGGTACACACCATAAAATCAACTATCAAATATTTATTATAATCCTATATAATAAATAATAATAACTCCTAATGTGACTACTACCAGTCACCTAATTAAAAAAGACCAAACAGTTAAACATGAGTTATTAAACAAACTCAATTTAAATTAAATCTAAGTTATGAGTTCCACCCATAAGCCAAACATGGTCCAATTATATACCAAAATAGACCCAACAATTTTATCTCAAATCATTGTCCAAACACCCAAAGCTCAATTTTCAAATTCTGCTATAAATTAAACTGAACACCATTAAATTTCAAAATTTTTTATCCAACATGCTAGACTCTTGTAAGAACAATATAATAAAAATTTCAAAAATTCTGAGATAAAAAATTATATTTAAAAAAAAAACTTCATACAAAATTGAACCATTTTCACACATAACTTTTCACAACACTACAATCCAAATATTACTCAATTAATTTATGTACTGACTATTTAGAAAAAATATTTTGGTTATCACATGGTTGAACATAAATCTAATAATAATATTAGTGGAAAAATGATTTCTCTCTCTTGACCCTCTTTAGAATACATTGAATTCAGAATTATTTTGATGGGTAGTCTGAATGTCCTTTTATAGATAGAGAGAGGACCAGTTTCATTATTAAACAATGATTCCACTTTCCCATCAAAGCAGGATACTTGGAAAACACTCTTCTTTATTTACCAATTAATTGTAGCAAAAAATATGGAAGTATAATACTGCCAAATCTCTAATTCATATTACCATATCACGTGGGTCAATATAATGACTAAATAAATAATTTCGTCTTACATTCTCCCACTTGACCCATGTAAGAACTTACATCAAGATTTAACAAGGTTAACATTAGGCGCGCAATAAACCATATTCAATATTATCTTTAATTTGGTCATCATCATAATGCTATAATTAAATGGTTCACTAATATGAGTCCTAGCAGTTCTACACCAATATTGCAATATAGTCCCTTCCATATACTATAACACTAGCAACTAGTTTAACATAGCCGTTTAAGTGAAGAGTATAAAGAGGTCCAACGATAATGTCTTTTATGAAAGATTATTCCTGTTATCATTCATTCATTCTCATATATGTATGTACTCATTTCATAACAGGAAATATATTAGAAACACAATTAATGAGATCTCAATGTGTCAAATAACACAATTAATCATAAACAACTGTTATGGATTACATTCAAGACCCAATTGGCAAGTTTCTTAATTGTCTTTAAGAGTAATCCATTTATCAATAGATCTGCACTTAAAAGTTATATACTTATGTGTTTTATTAACACTTTCTGTTTCTGAAATTCTTCTTTAACGACAAAGTATTTCAATTCTATGTGTTTAGCATCATTAGAATACTTGTCATTTTAAGAAAATAAAACAATTGCGAAATTATCACAATAAATTCTCAACGACTTGGCAATAAAAGTCGACAATCCCAAGTCCTAAGATAAAGTTTCGTAATAACAATTCATGAATTGTGGTCTTAAAGCACACCACAAATTCAACTTTCACAAAGGATACTTATGATAGTTCGTTTTACACTTTTCTTAATATTGTCCCTCCATATAAAAGAAACAAAGAATCAAAAGTGAATTTTTCTACTATCAATATATCATCTAAAGTATGAATCTAAGTAGCCAATCAATTCATGATTATCAGATTTCATAAATGTGAGCAAGTAATCTTTTATTCCTTATGATTACTTTATCACTTCCTTATTTAAGCATTAAATTTCATACAATAAATCTATAAAAAAAAATGTTTCTATTCTAATTGATTTTATAAAAATTTGCATAGGACTGGATTTATTTCCTTTCGGAATATGGATAACTTTATGTGAATATTCTCTCATTCTAAATCTCTATAGAACTTTTAATAGATACCTTCTAAGACAATCTCTGTATGTGATTGATTTAGAAATATTTCAATTTCTATCACATAGGTTGTCTTACTAATATATTTCATTTCAAAGTTCTTATAGAGAAATTTCTTAACTCGTGCAATAAATCACGTACATTATTGACAAGCAAAATATCATCAATATACAAAATTATAAATATAAACTTGCTCTTACTGATCTTTGGATATGTACACTAATTAAAAAATATTTTCTTTAAATCAAAAGAAAAAATAGTATCATAAAACTTAAGATAGAATTTTTAGAAAGCTTGTTAAAGTCCACAAATTGATTTCTTAAGTTTGCAAGTCACATTTTCATTTTCGTCAATAGAGAAACCTTTAAGTTGATCTACACAAAATTCTTCATCTAAACTCTCTTTCAGAAAATTAATTTTCACATATATTCAGCTCAATATCATAATGAGTTACTAATGCCATAATGATTCTAAATCAACCATTTAAGATACAAGTGGAAAAAGAATATTTCATTGTAATCAATGTCTACTTTATGAGTAAAATCTTTGGCCACATATCTAGCATTATATCATTTTATATTGCCCTTAGAACAAGAAATTTTTTTGTATCCTTAGGGATTTAAATGAAATCCCAAATTTCATTTTGGTCCATTGATTTCAACTCATCATTCATCACATCAATTCCTTTAGTTGAATCAATACTTTCTATGGCTTGTGACAATAAAACTGAGTCTTTACCTATCCCAATATTGTAATAAGATTGTTATAGATATATCACATAATCATTCGAAATGATAAATCTCTTTACCTTATGATATCTTCTTCATATTATTTCTTGTGGTTCTTCTACAACTCTTCATTGGTGATAATTACATTATAGAGTAATTGATTATTCATTTGTTGTTCCAAGACATTAAATTGTTTAACAATTGTAGGAACAACAATTTCCTTCAAATTATGGATAATGATACTTGTACCCAAACTTATTGAATGATCACATTTCATGATTTATCACTCCCACTGATTTCACCATTCTCATTAAATTTGATGTTATCGGTTTTTATAATTCTTGTACTATGGCCAAGATAGTAAAACTAATACTCTTTGAATTTTTAAGATAATTAACAAAATAACCACTGATTATTCTGAAATCTAATTTCTTTTCATGTGGATGAATAATTTTAATTTTCGTAGACAACCACAATCATGCAAGTGTCTTAAGTTCAGTTTCCTTCATGTTCACAGTTCAGAATGAATGTTTGGAACTACCTTACTAGGAACCTGTAACGCCCTCAAAATAATGCATATAAACCCAACATTCATGATATTCATAGACAAGAGAATAAGGCATATTTCCATTCATCAGAGTATTCTTACAAAAAGTAATATATGCTGACGACAAAAGTAAATGCCCTATAAGCTTATAACTTTCTAAGTCAACACTTGGTTACAACAAAAGAAGAGTTCTAACTCTCTACACAAATAAGCCCTTGGCTTGAATTTACATGTAGTATCGAAATAGTAAAACAACCAAGAGAGCCTTCAACTCCCAAAACCACCCAAACTAAGGCCTTGGAGGCGGCATAACACCTGAACCTGAAAATGATGTCTCATATAGGGTGAGCCAACGCCCAGTAGAGATATACTAAACATAATATGAGCAATAACTAAAACATTAGCATTCGATAAATGTTTAACTCATATAAACAAGCATACATCTCTTTCCATTTCATTATCCAAACCAGTTCATAGATATGGTTCCCTATTCAGCCAGACAGTTCATAATGAGACTACAACTCATGTCAACAATACTTCAACAATTCAATTTCCAATGAGACTACAACTCATATTATGATCATTGCAACACTTCAATTCATCTACGTTATACAAACGCAATTAAGATTTCGGGACTTTCACCCTGGACACTTCGGCTAACTTAGTTATCACTGGAGTCAATCCCCTATCTCCTCCCAAATCCGGTTTTGGAGTAAATCCCCTATCTCCTCCCAAACCGTGGAGTACATCCCCTATCTCCTCCCAAACAACATACATATACAATGTATTTAAACACTTATCATATACAATGATCAAGCAGAGCACATATTCAATGTGTTATTCCATCCGTCATATTCAATGACATACTCAATTGATTAGTTTTAATTCACCTAATCATCATGCAGTGTCTACAACAATCAAGACTATCCTCCACCGATAGCCCAAAGCAATTATTTCTAAACAGATAATAAATTATCAAACAGATAAATTATCTACAATTTCAAAAGTGAGTGATCAATCAATCCAACTCCACCATTAAATCTCATAATTACCCAATTTCATTATTTCCAACCCAATTTCATATTTCCATAACCTTCCCAAATTAATTATACAAATTAATTCATCACAATAAATTAGGGCTTTTCTCCCCCTTTTCTCAACATTGACCCAAAGGTTCAAATATCATCAATAAACATCAATAACCTCATTTTAAGACCCAAAATACACATGTATGGGTCAAAAGAACAAAATCCCTCTTTATACATTTTGAAACCCTAGTACCCAAACTTTCCCAAAATTCAACATTAAATCAAAATGTCTAAATGTCTATATCAAAGATCATAAATATGAGTAGTAATCCCTACCTCAAAAGAAGAGACCCAATGGAGAAGATGAAGAAAACTCGAGATGCTCCAAACCCAAAGATTTTCGGATCCAAACGTAGGTCTTGCAAAGCTCTAACACTTTAATGAAGGCACAAGGGTTGGGTCTCACTAAACCAAGATCAAAATGTAGAGAGAGAGAGAGAGAGTTCTAGAGAGAGGAGCTCTCAAACTAGGGTTTTGGAAAGCTAGAGAGAGAGAGAATGGCCCGAAAAAGTAATTCAAAAAGCTACAATTCGGACTGGTATACAACACAGTTCGCTCGAGCGTGGAACGCCCCGCTCGAGCGTCAGACACAGACTCACGCTTGAGCGTGAAAAGCGACGCTCGAGCGTCGAATGCACACTTCCAGAAGTTCTACAAACTAAGGTCCCCGCTCGAGCGTGAACGTGGACGCTCGAGCGCCCGATGACCTGCAGGGAAAAGTACTGAGGGTTGAATAATCCCGCTCGAGCTGAGGAACAAAAGCAAAGGGCCCGCTCGAACGTCAAAAGCCCTGCTCGAGCGTGAAGGCCAAAATCTAGGCATCAACTCTTGGTTTCTAAACACAACCAATCTGTTTCAAACCTGCCCAACAGATGCCAAACCCAAATAAAAAGAATTAAAGGATGGAGATACGATAAAGACACAACACACATCGGCGGAACCAAGTCTGGAATACAATAAACACTGTAGGGAAAACCGGGATCGCTATAACCTCCCCCCCTTAAAGAATTTCGTCCCCGAAATTAGATAACTAAGTTTCAAAAATGAGATTTCACAATTCTCAACAATATTACAATTCAATATTCATCATCCTGACCCATTACCGGTCATCCTATCTCTTTTCAAGAGGCAAATTACAATATAATTCAATGTGCATTATCAACATGCCTTTCTTTGAAATTCAACAATTTCCAATGCCATATTCCACCACTCCATAACATATTCAATGTTAATGATACATTTGCATTTCTACAACACATTCAACATATACAATGTTTTACAACTCAAAACATAAACAATGTTTCTAGACTTCGCCAAGAAATAAAATTCTCAATACATGGTTAAACATTAACAAACAAGTCCGGATATTTCTCACGGACCTCTAACTCGCGTTCTCAAGTGGCTTTTTTCACTCCGTGATGCTTCCACAAAACTTTTATCAAGGGAATCGTCTTGCCTCGCAAGACTTGGTTCCGCCTATCCAAGACCCGCACCAGTCTCTCTTCATATGAGGCATCCTCATCTGCCTGTAAGTCGGTCCAATCCAATACACGTGACAGATCCGGCTCGTACTTTCAAAGCATACTAACATGAAACACGTCATGCACCCTGGACAACTGTGGTGGCAAAGCTAAACGGTAGGCAACCTCGCCAATCCTCTCAAGGATCTCGAAAGGGCCAATAAACCGAGGGGACAACTTCCCACTCTTCCCAAACCTCATCAAACCCCGCCTAGGTGAATTTTTCAGAAAGACGTGATCACCCGCCTCAAAGGCTAAAGGCCTCCTCCTACGGTCGGCATAGCTCTTTTGGCGACTCTGGGCTGTAACTAACCTCTTACGGATAAGTTCAACTTTCTCCGTCGTTTCCCGCACCAACTCCGAGACCAACAAAGGTGCATCACCCACCTCGGCCCAACACACTGGAGACCTACATGGTTGGCCATACAAGGCCTCAAACGGTACCATGCCAATACTCGATTGGAAACTATTGTTGTAGGCAAACTCCACTAAGGGCAAGTGCCTCTTCCACGAACCACTAAAGTCAAGGACACAGTCTCGAAGCATATCTTCAAGGATCTAAATAGTACGCTCGGACTACCCGTCAGTCTGAGGATAATAAGCCATGCTAAAGGTCAACTTAGTGCCCAAGGCACTCTGCAAACTCTGCCACACCCTAGCCGTAAAACGTAGATCTCTATCAGAGACGATCAACACTAGGACTCCGTGCAACCTCACTATGTCCCGAATATACAAGTCGGCAAGATGATCTACCGAATCTCTCACATGCATAGGAATAAAGTGCGCCGACTTAGTCAACCGGTCTACAACCACCCAAATAGCATCACTACCCCGTTGAGTCCTCGGAAGACCTACAACGAAGTCTATGGTGACATGCTCCCACTTCCACTCGGCAATAGGTAAGGGTTGCAACAAACCCGCTGGCCTCTGATGTTCGGCCTTCATTTGCTGACAAGTAAGGCACTTAGACACGAAAACTGCCACATCCTTTTTCATACCCCGCCACCAAAACTGGCGGCCCAAATCACGATACATCTTAGTGCCTCCCGGATGCACCGCAAGGCGTGAATGGTGAAACTCTCGGAGTACTTCCTCTCGGCAAGACTCTGGCATAAACAAACGGTCTTGGTACCTCACACTCAGGTCGGGATACACAGTCAAACCCTTCTCAACCTTCCCACTAGAGATCTTCTCCCGGAGGGATTCTACCTTAAGGTCACTTTTCTGTCCCTCTAACACTCGATTCACAAGTGTAGGCTGTGCAACTACAGAAAATAAGGCCGCAGACTCAACAGATTCACCCAAAAGCAAGTCAAACTCGCCAAGTGCACCCAACATCTCCCATTCCCGGATGGCTATACAAGCTACATCACTAATGGATTTCCTACTAAGGGCATCGACCACAACATTGGCCTTTCCTAGATGGTAATGCAACTCAAAATCGTAATTCTCAATAAACTCCATCCACCTCCTCTCTTCAAGTTTAAGTCTTTTTGTGTAAACAGATATTTCAGACTTTATGATCCGAGAACACCTCGAACCTCTCACCATAAAGGTACTGCCTCCAAATCTTCAAGGCAAAAATCACAACTACTAACTCTAGGTCATGTGTAGAGTAGTTTCTCTCATGTGTTTTCAACTGCCTCGAGCCATAGGCTACCACTTTCCCTTCTTGCATCAACACACAACCCAAACCCTCTCATGAAGCATCACAATACACTGTATAACCCAAACCTCTCTCCAGAATAATCAACACTGGAGCGGTGGTAAGTCTAACCTTAAGTTCTTGGAACGACTTTTCACAAGTCTCACTCCATACAAATTTGACCCCTTTTCGCGTCAATCTAGTCAAAGGTGAAGCTAACCTGGAGAAGTCCTTCACAAATCGACGGTAATATCCGGCTAATCCCAGAAAACTGCAGATCTCAAAAACACTCTTAGGCTATGCCCAATCCTGCACTGCTTCTATCTTGGATGTATCAACAGACACCCCTTTCCCGAAGACTACATGGCCTAAGAACTTAACCTCTCCTAGCCAGAACTCACACTTGCTAAACTTAGCATACAGCTTATGGGCTCTAAGCAACTCAAGCACCACCCTCAAGTGTTCCTCGTGCTCCTCTTCAGAAGGTGAATAAATCAGAATGTCGTCTACGAAGACGACCACAAAATGATCTAAGAATTCCCGGAAGATCCAGTTCATCAAGTCCATAAAGGCTGCCGGTGCATTAGTGAGCCCAAAAGGCATCACCAGAAACTCATAATGGCCATACCGCGTATGGAATGCCGTCTTCGGGATATCTTCCTCCATGACCCTCAACTGATGGTAACCCGATCTCTAGTCTATCTTAGAGAAACAACGGGACCCCTTTAACTGGTCAAATAGATCATCTATACGAGGCATAGGGTACTTGTTCTTAACCGTAGCCCGATTCAATTTCCGGTAGTCAATACAAAGTCTCAAGGCACTATCTTTCTTTTTAGCAAAGAGGGTCGGTGCTCCCCTTGGTGAAGTACTAGGGCAGATAAAGCCCTTATCTAGTAATCCCTGGAGTTGAATCTTCAACTCACTCAGCTCAGCTGGGGCAAAACGATACGGTGCCATGGATATCGGTACCGTGCCAGGCACTAAGTCAATAGAGAACTCGATCTCTCGATGGGGTGGTAAACTAACAAGATCCTCAGGAAAGACATCCGAGTACTCACAAACCACTCTGGGCAACTCAATCTGGATCTCATCACACTCATTACTCATGCAACTAGTGAGAAGACAACTAAGCTCACTCCGCCCTCGCGGATCATACACCGGTAGCAAAACCCTACCAACACGATCTCCCAAGAAATGAAAACAATCCCCGCTCAAGGTACAAACAGTAACCTTCTGGCGGTAGCAATCAATGACAGCCCGGTATGACGATAACGAGTCCATACCCAAAATCACATCAAAACCCGACATAGCCATAACTACAAAAGAAAATGGAAGCCGACGGTCGGCGACCTCTATATCACAACCTCTACACCCCTGTTTCAAAAGTAACTCACCCCCAACAGGTGATACAACACAAATAAGAGAAGCTAGCTGTGCCAACTCCAACCCCAAAACAGATGCAAATGCAGCAGATATAAAGGAAATGGGATGCACCCGTATCAATCAACACACTAGCAACCGAGTTGCAAAACAAAAAGGTACCTCTCACAATAGATGGAGCTGGTACAAGATCCTACGCGATAACAGCATACACGCGCCCTGTAGGCCCCTGATCTACCTGCTCACCTCTCGGAGCAAAAGACTGCTGCACAGACTGAGACGATAAGGCTCCCTGATTGGCCCTCGAGGCTTGAACTGACTGAGCTGGCTGAAAATTCTGCCTCGACCCAAATGCACCAGACGTGCCACTCAACTGCGGGCAAAACCTCTTCAGGTGTCCCGCCTGACCACACTGGTACCAAAAGAGCGGCTGGTCTCTGCCCTGACTCTGGCTCTGAGGACAAGCCGAAGATGAAACTGCTCTTTGTCCTCCCCCCTTCTGCGGGCAAACTAGAGACTTGTGGCCCAGCTGACCACACTTGTAATAGGTAAACTCTCCCTGATTGCCTCTCATTGATCCTGAACTCGGCACTGGAAAGGTAGATCTCGCAAATGCTCCCTAGGACTGCTGAGGGTTAGGACCCCTCTACCTCCTTCCGTCCCCCTGACCATCCTGGCTCCTCTTGGAGCCTTTCATCCTCTCCTCCTCCTCATGCATAATAATCTCAAGATGGACCGCAGCATCTACAAGGCGCCCATACTCCGAGTCATGGACCCCGTAACCCTAAGCTTAAGCCTGGTCCTCAACTTCTTTTCGAACTCAAGGCAACGGCGTTCCTCAGACGCCACTAACTCAGGTGCAAACCTTGATAAACTGGTAAATGCGGCCTTAAACTCGGCCACTGGTGTATTCAGCTGCTTGAGCTGGCAGAATTGGTCCCTCAACTTCTCCCTAACAGCGGGAAGCAAAAAGTTCTCCTGGAAGGCATCAATGAAAGCCTCCCAAGTCCCACCAATATGGCCTCGAACAAACTTCCACCATTGACCCGCGTCTCTCTTCAGCTGGAAGGATGCCAAGGTCACCCTTAAGGCTCCGTCTTCGATGCCTAGCATCTCAAACGTCTTCATCATCTGCTCAAGCCACTCATCAGCCTTAAGTGGCTCTTTAGGATCCCCCAAAAACTCATCCGGATTAGACCGGAAAAACTCCCTCTTCAGAAAAGAAGGCCCTGCCTCAGCAACATGGGCCTGGGCTTGATTCTCAGCTCTGAGACTGCCCATGGATTCCCTCAATGCTCCTGCCATCTCGTGGCTAAGGCACCCATGGCCTACTGACCTACTGGTTCGGCCACATTGGCCTGACCAACCCCCTCCTGCTGCGCCAGAATCTCATCTAGTATAGGCATTTCCTGCCTCCTAAGCTTACCACGCCTACCACTACGTCCTCGTCCTGACATCCTAATAAAGGTAACGAAGACATTAGCACATTCACAAATGTGCCGAAGCTATTTCACTCACGTCCTAATGCAATGGACAACTGTAATTCACTCCACGTAAGCATATACTCACATAAGCACTTACGAATTTCATTTCCGGATAATAACAGTCCCGAGGCATTGCTAGAGTTCTAGATAGAAACAGCATTGATCAGGTGCTTTTCCAACAGGACTCCCAGAAACCCAAGGATCCAATCAACATCCTAGAAATTAAATCCCATACCCATTTAGTCACATAAACATGTTATCACATAAGCACATAATATTATACCAAGTATTCAAACCCGGTACGCTCTGATACCAAGTTGTAACGCCCTCAAAATAATGCATATAAACCCAATATTCATGATATTCATAGACAAGAGAATAAGACATATTTCCATTCATCAGAGTATTCTTACAAAAAGTAATACATGTTGACGACAAAAGCAAATGCCCTGTAGGCTTACAACTTTCCAAGTCAACACTTGGTTACAACAAAAGAAGAGTTCTAACTCTCGACACAAATAAGCCCTTGGCTTGAATTTACATGTAGCATCAAAATAGTAAAACAACCAAAAGAGTCCTCAACTCCCAAAACCACCCAAGCTAAGGCCTTTGAGGCGGCATAACACCTGAACCTGAAAATGATGTCCCATATAGGGTGAGCCAACGCCCAGTAGAGATACGCTAAACATAATATGAGCAATAACTAAAACATTAGCATTCGATAAATGTTTAACTCATATAAACAAACATACATCTCTTTCCATTTCATTATCCAAACCAGTTCATAGATATGGTTCCCTATTCAGCCAAACAGTTCATAATGAGACTGCAACTCATGTCAACAATACTTCAACAATTCAATTTCCAATGAGACTACCACTCATATTATGATCATTTCAACACTTCAATTCATCTACATTATACAAACGCAATTAAGATTTCGGGACTTTCACCCTGGACACTCCAGCCAACTTAGTTATCACTGGAGTCCATCCCCTATCTCCTCACAAATCCGGTTTTGGAGTACATCCCCTATCTCCTCCCAAACCGTAGAGTATATCCACTATCTCCTCCCAAACAACATACATATACAATGTATTTAAACACTTATCATATACAATGATCAAGCAGAGCACATATTCAATGTGTTATCCCATCCGTCATATTCAATGACATACTCAATCGATTAGTTTTAATTCACCTAATCATCATGCAGTGTCTACAACAATCAAGACTATCCTCCACCGATAGCCCAAAGCAATTATTTCTAAACAGATAATAAATTATCAAACAGATAAATTATCTACAATTTCAAAGGTGAGCGATCAATCAATCCAACTCCACCATTAAATCTCATAATTACCCAATTTCATTATTTCCAACCCAATTTCATATTTCCATAACCTTCCCAAATTAATTATACAAATTAATTCATCACAATAAATTAGGGCTTTTCTCCCCCTTTTCTCAACATTGACCCAAAGGTTCAAATATCATCAATAAACATCAATAACCTCATTTTAAGACCCAAAATACACATGTATGGGTCAAAAGAATAAAACCCCTCTTTATACATTTTGAAACCCTAGCACCCAAACTTTCCCAAAATTCAACATTAAATCAAAATGTCTAAATGTATATGTCAAAGATCATAAATATGAGTAGTAATCCCTACCTCAAAAGAAGAGACCCAATGGAGAAGATGAAGAAAACTCGAGATGCTCCAAACCCAAAGATTTTTGGATCCAAACGTAGGTCTTGCAAAGCTCTAACACTTTAATGAAGGCACAAGGGTTGGGTCTCACTAAACCAAGATCAAAATGTAGAGAGAAAGAGAGAGTTTTAGAGAGAGGAGCTCTCAAACTAGGGTTTTGGAAAGCTAGAGAGAGAGAATGGCCCGAAAAAGTGACTCAAAAAGCTACAATTCGGACTAATATACAACACAGTCCGCTCGAGTGTGGAACGCCCCGCTCGAGCGTCAGACACAGACTCACGCTCGAGCGTGAAAAGCGACGCTCGAGTGTCGAATGCACACTTTCAAAAGTTCTGCAGACGAAGGTCCCCGCTCGAGCGTGAAAGTGGACGCTCGAGCGCCCGATGACCTGCAGGGAAAAGTACTGAGAGTTGAATAATCTTGCTCGAGCGTCAAACTCCCCGCTCGAGCGGAGGAACAAAAGCAAAGGGCCTGCTCGAGCGTGAAGGCCAAAATCTGGGCATCAACTCTTGGTTTCTGAACACAACCAACCTGTTTCAAACCTGCCCAACACATCCCAAACCCAAATATAAAGAATTAAAGGACGGAGATGCGATAAAGACACAACACACATCTGAGGAACCGAGTCCGGAATACAATAAACACTGTAAGGAAAATCGGGATCGCTATAGAACCCGATTTCATATGAAAACAACAGATAAACGACATATATCCACAATGTTATGGGATTTAGAAACTATTTAACATACTCTTAGTCGTATTCAATAGTGCATAATAATATTTCTCAGCTACATCATTCTACCGAGGCATTCACAAATATTATGTCTTTCATAGAGTTTAGCAAATAGACTTGTGTTTTACACTATCTTTATGATTTTCACATTTTTGTTTAATTGTCTTTCTTTCTTGATAATGTATACCTCAATGATATCAATTTACTAGAGATCTTTTATGCAATGAATAAACAAAATCATGAAGTGAAAATTCATCTATAAAAATGATAAAATAATTTTATTTACCAAACATGAAGTGTCAAAAAGGTACATTTATGTCTATTTAGATAATATGAAGAAGCCCTGTATATCTTGTGACACTTTACATAATGTGATTGAATTGTTTTTCCTTAATGCAATCCACACTCTCACTAAAAGCAATAAAATTTGTTATGCTACAAGTTTGAAGAGTTTTTATTTATTATAACGCTCTCAAAATAAACCCATAAATCATACATGCATGATACAAGAAAGAGATATCATATTCCATACATCAGGGTATTCTTACAAAAAGTAATACATGTTGACCACAAAAGTAAATGCTGTAGACGTCCCCGAACGTCCCGGGAGGGAATCCCGTTTTGTTCATTTGGGCTCACTACAGTTCATGACTCAATGTCACGGTCCTGTATCTAATCTCGCAGAGTGCAATGCAAGACCGATGAATCATCAAAGAGTCCAAATCCGGCAAATCATTTTTTTGAAAACAGATTTTTTGAAAGAAGTGCCAAACATGGACTGCTTTGCCAGATACAGAGTCGCCACCTAAATATTTTATTTTGGGGAAATTTAGGAAACCCTGACTCGTTGCCTAAGGCCACGTGTCCGTCATCACCAAAGTTGCCTCGGCTCGGGAACTTGGGTACGATTGAAAAAGGTCACTTCGTGAGCACCCCCGCTCGCCCGATCAAAGATCGGCCTCTACTAACCATGATATCTAGTTTTGAAAACATTGTGCGTTCTTATTCCGGTTATTAGCCTAGAATTACTATGTGATGCGCACAGCATACAAGTATAGACCAAATCGTCTGAATTAGAACAAAACATCTCATGTTTGTTTTGAAAAGGGTTTGCTACTCGCAAGTAGGCTAAGATGTGGATTTGCCACCCTCGGGTGGGCTTAGAAAAGATGATGATTTGCCACTCTCAAGTGGGCTTAAAACTCGCAGTCGATGAATTATTCCAATCTAAATAACCCAACCTTCACCCACAGGCATTCAGGCAGGTATATCACATAAGCAGGTAGCCTCATGGTAAGCATGCTATCATGGCAGTCACTCACACGCATGCAAGGATGCTAAAGCGTAAATACTTACCGAGTACTCCAAGCCAAAACAGAAGCTATGTTAGAAATCCATGCATGATCCTAACTATACAGAAATGCCTAATGCAACACATGCAAAAATGCAACTAAGATAGGCTCGGCTATTCTAAGATGGCATATGATAATGCTACAGCTAACACGTATTCAACTAGGAATTGAAATACAATGCAGTTAGTATGATGCGCCGAGCCCGGTGCGTGCAATACGAATGAATGAATGCAAACATGCGAAGCATAAGTATGCTAATTGAAACATGCCCTAAACTAACCATCGAAAGCTAGTAAATAAAAGGGAAGAAAGATGTGAGGTTGGAAGACATACACACACTCACGCACACTTATTACAATTGTCCGGTTGTATGCACCTGGGCGGTTGTTTTTGGACCTCCTCTTACGATTTCAGCGTGGTTTGAGTGTCCCGTTCCTTACGCGATTTCAGCGTGTTTGGAATCTATCTCAGGTTGTGTTGTGTATGCACCTGGGCGGTTGTTTTTGGACCTCCTCTCACGATTTCAGCGTGGTTTGAGTGTCCCGTTCCTTACGCGATTTCAGCGTGTTTGGAATCTATCTCAGGTTGTGTTGTGTATGCACCTGGGCGGTTGTTTTTGGACCTCCTCTCACGATTTCAGCGTGGTTTGAGTGTCCGTTCCTTACGCGATTTCAGCGTGTTTGGAATCTATCTCAGGTTGTGTTGTGTATGCACCTGGGCGGTTGTTTTTGGACCTCCTCTCACGATTTCAGCGTGGTTTGAGTGTCCCGTTCCTTACGCGATTTTAGCGTGTTTGGAATCTATCTCAGGTTGTGTTGTGTATGCACCTGGGCGGTTGTTTTTGGACCTCCTCTCACGATTTCAGCGTGGTTTGAGTGTCCCGTTCCTTACGCGATTTCAGCGTGTTTGGAATTTATCTCAGGTTGCGTTGTGCGCGCACTTGAGCGGTTGTTTTTTGGACCTCCACTCACGATTTCAGCATGGTTTGAGTGTCCCGTTCCTTACGCGATTTCAGCGTGTTTGGAATCTATCTCAGGTTGTGTTGTGTATGCACCTGGGCGGGCTATTTTTGGACCTCTTCTCACGATTTCAGCGTGGTTAGAGTGTTCTTTTCCGCACACGATTTCAGCGTGTTTGGAATTTATCCCAGGTTGCGTTGCAGACGCGTTGGGCGGGCTGTTTTTGGACCTCCTCTCACGATTTCAGCGTGGTTTGAGTGTTCCCTCCCTCACGCGATTTCAGCGTGTTTGGAATTTATCCCAGGTTGCGTTGTAAACGCGCTGGGCGGGCTGTTTTTGGACCTCCTCTCACGATTTCAGCGTGGTTTGAGTGTTCCCTTCCTTACACAATTTCAGCGTGTTTGGAATTTATCTTAGGTTGCGTGGAACGCGCTCCTGATTGATTTTCTTCATTCTTCCTCCACTCACGAGTCCAGCGTGGTTGGAGTATTTTTGCATCTATTGTACTCTCTGTTGCATCGCATCTATTATCTATTGCATCACATCTATTACATCCATTGCATCATATCTATTTTATTGTCTGGTCTAGGAGACCTTAAATCCTCTAAAGGTGCAATTCCTTTGGTGTTTGTCGTGCCCGAACGACTTCCGGTGGTCTGGTATAGCCACTTGCCTGTGTTTGCGGTGAGTTCCTAGGAGACCAACTGAGACGGTGGAAACTAGAGTTCGAATGGCTCATGTCTAGAACGCAAAGGTTCGGGATTTCCGAGACTAAAGTCTGGTTTAAATACCCAGGGGTATATCCTCAGCTTGAAATCTGTATGGCAGCCCCATAGATTGAGATAGCATCTGTATGCGCCTCAATTCTGGATACTGATCCAACCTAGTCTGTCACCCTGTTGGAGAATAGGGAAAGCTGCAACCATAGTCAGGGAGAAAAGTAACACCTGTGGTTCGACCAAAAAGAAACGAGAGATCTCCAGCACCATGAGGCACGATATTGTATGTACAGTTCATTCAAAGAAGTTTCGTTTGAGATCATTCACTTAGTGTATCAATCACACTTCATTCACCTAGTGTATCCATCACACTCGCTTCACTTTGTGTATCTATCGTACATGTTCGTGAAGATTCCATGATTTTCTTAACATCCTTTCTGCATGAGGTATAGTTTGGTTCGAGTTTACTTGCTTGCCTAGCATTCGCTTAAAATGTTGCATTTATTTTGCATAATTGCTTCATTACAGCACGATATTGTATGTACAGTTCATTCAAAGAAGTTTCGTTTGAGATCATTCACTTAGTGTATCAATCACACTTCATTCACCTAGTGTATCCATCACACTCGCTTCACTTTGTGTATCTATCGTACATGTTCGTGAAGATTCCATGATTTTCTTAACATCCTTTCTGCATGAGGTATAGTTTGGTTCGAGTTTACTTGCTTGCCTAGCATTCGCTTAAAATGTTGCATTTATTTTGCATAATTGCTTCATTACAGCTCTCTTTGCATGATCATGAGTGATAACCGGCTTCGCGTAGCGTATAAGTCCAATTTTCAAACCGACTTCACGTAGCGTATAAGTCTAATTTTCAAACCGGCTTCGCGTAGCATGTAAGTCCAATTATCAAAATCTTCTCACATATCATTTGCATTTTGCCCCTGCCTGCGGGCACATCTTTGTCTATCCTGACTGCTTTGTCTAAATCTTCGGCCTTGTCAAAAATAGGTCGTCTCTGGGCTTTGACATTCACTCCCGTCATTCTTATGACTTTCGAGTTCTGTCAAAGATGGGGCAACTGTAGACACCCCATTTTTGACCGACCTTAAGACTCAGACGTCACCGATTGAGCGCTTGGTGATGTTGCATATTGTGCTCATTCTGAGGTTGCGAGCCTTGCCTCCGGACTTCCGGACTCTTTTGTGCTTTGCCTCGATTTGCGAACCAGGCTCCGTTTTCTCTTCCCAAAGGGAGAGAGAGGCCTCGTAGATCATCTCTCAGTGGTCGTAGGCCAGTTTTCCCATTTCAGAGCCCGGTTCCCAGTTTTCGGAGCCGTCAGGCCGTGTGCCTCTGTTCGGGACCACCTAACCACCTCCGTTTGCCCCGGTTTTTGGCATACATCTTATTTACTCCCTTTTGAGGGACATTGTGGTCCGAGAGACCAACTTCGTGGTCGAACACCACTTCCGGTGCCTAACAGTCAGTTTTCGGGGCCCCGAACTGCCCGTTTTGGCCCCCGAGCCTTGCTTGCAAGCATTGTTGGGCTCCGACCCAAACTAGAAATAGTCATATTTTGAGGTCCTTTTCATGTTTGATTAAGGACCTTTTGCTGTTTGAGATCTCCTACTACCACTTGCTTCTTTACCCCTCTTTTAGGCCTTTTCTTGCATGATAGTTTAGGCCTACTTGTATTTATTTTTGTGGCTTGTCATAAACTACAAAGTGTCTTATTTTGAGCCCCTCTTCAACTTTGTTGAAGGGATCTCTTCGGTTTGAGATCTCCTACTATCACTTGCCCCTTTATCTCCATTTTAGGCCAATTTTGGGGGAAATTTGAATTTCATTTCCCCCCCCCCATTTTTCCCCCTCTTTTCCACCCTCTTGTGTCTATATAACAGACCCCCCAGCTGTGTTTTAGGGGTTAGAAACTTTGGTGTGGAGCTCTCACATTAAATCTCTCTCTCTCTACATTCTAACCATCAAAACCCTTTGATTCTTACACCATTTTTACACACCAACTCATAGCACAAGACCTCCATCCTCCATTCCAGCACTTTGGGACTCTTTTGAAGAGGTTGAAAGCTCAGATTTTTGGACCAAGAGTTGATGAAAGACTAGTCTTCAAGGGTGAGTCTCATTTTTCCTCTTTTTGCTCTTTTCTTGGTCTATATTTTAGCTCCTTATGCTTGCATATTTGGGCTCCGACCCTAACTGGAGATAGGCTTGTTTTGAGCTATTTTTCATGTTTTATTAAGGGTCTCTCACTGTTTGAGGCTTCCTTTTTGCACTTACTTCATTATCTCTTTTGTATGCCTATTTCTTGTGTAGTATTTTTGGCCTATGTATAAACTGTTTTGAGCTCTGTTGTAAACTGTAAAGTTTCTTATTTTGAGCCCTTCTTCAACATTGTTGAAGGGCTCATCATCGTTTGGGGCCTCCATGTGTCACTTGCCATTGTATCCCACTTTTGGCCCCATTTTTGCATGATTTGTTAGCCCCTTGTGATTCTGTTTTTGGACTCTGGTCCGAACTGAAAAGGATCCTATTTTGACCCTCTCTTCATGTTTCATTAAGGGTCTTCTACTGTTTGAGGCACCCTTTATATACTTTGTGTTATAGCTCTCTTTTAGGCCTCATTTTGCATAGTATTTTGAGCATACTTGTATATTGTTTTGGGTCTGATCATAAACTCTAAAAATCCATGTTTTAGGTCCCTCTTCAACTTTGTTGAAGGACCTTCATCTGTTTGAGGCCAGCATGCATCACTTGCTTCTTTGTCCTCCTTTAGGCCCACTTTTTGCATGAGAGTTTTGCATACTTGTGTCTGTTTTTGTGGCTTTTGGTAAACTGTAAAACATCATTTTGGGCCCCTATTAAACATTGTAGAAGGGCCCTTCTCTGTTTGGGGCAAGCATTTGTTAGTTGCTTCATTATCTCACTTTTGGGGCCATTTTTGCATGCTAGTTTAGCCCCATTTGTGTTCACTGTTTGGCCATGCTTAAAACTGTAAATATGCTTTTTGGGGGCTTCCTTGCTTCTGTCTTTACACTTCATATTCAAATAATGCATGCATTGCAAAGCTATAGGTCATTCCGTATGCCTAATTTCATGTTTCGGGACTCGTTCCATGCATCGGGTACCATTTTGCCATGTTTCGGGGCTGTTTTGCATCTCATTTTGCCTCTGAAATTTGCATGCTAATATGCCATATTCCATGTTTTGCCATGTCTTGTTAGAGTAGCATTCATGCCCTAGGGTCGGTCCTCGGTTTGCGTGCACGTGTGCACGCATTTCGAGTGTCTCATTTCCATCTAATGGCCTCTTATGTGAGTGTGGCTGAGGCCCACTCATGTTGGTGTAAGCCCATTATTGCATTGTGTATGCCATTTCATTCCATAGCATTGTGTATGCTAGGTTGTATGTTAGTGCATTGTGCATGCCATGTTACCTCGTGCATTGTGTATGCCATTTCATAGCATGTTGCATGTTAGGTTGTATCTTAGTTGCATTTCATGCATGTCATGCATATTGCATTGTGTTCGGGATAGAAGTTAGCCCGGGCACTGGAAACGAGGTGCGTTTCGTACTCCGAGTGACGGAACGTGTCTCAATCTCCCAGTCACCGACACTCCGGATTGTCCATGATGGAGTTAGGTCTTGTTGAGTTTTCATGTGCATTCATTCCATATTGAATTGTGCAATTCGACTCCTCGGCCATCATGCATCGAGATGCGTGATTGGTGGCACGAGGATCGAAGCATGTATACATTTGTGAAAATACATTGCCATGCCCCTTTCCTGCTCTCTGTTGCAGCAAATCAAGAATCAGCAGTCTTCCGGGGCTTGGCGCGCTTTCCAAAAAACCATTGCAAAACAGAGGCTAATTGGGGCATCACAGTGGATTTCCGCGCAAAGGCAACCCGGACATGCATCATTCATCATCCGAAGAAGAGTCAAGGCAGTCCCTGGCTTGCATGCCAGTTTATTGTTTTCTTAGTTAATTTGGTAATTAATTAGGATTTTTGTACATATTTGGACTGTATTATTTATTTGGACTATACTATTCGGGACTGTATATTATTCTTTCGGACCCTCTGCACGAGGGCAATGTTGTAATAAGTGTGTGTGTGTGTGATGTATGTCTTCCAACCCCACGTCTTTCTTCCCTTTTATTTACCTGCTTATGATGGTTAGATTAGGGCATGTTTCAATTAGCATACAGTATGATAGCATGTTTGCATTCATTCATCTGTCTTGCATGCACCGGGCTCGGCGCATCATACTAACTGCATTTGTATTTCAATTCTAAGTTGAATACTTGATAGCTGTTGCATCTCATATGCCATGTTTAGAATAGCCGAGCCTGCTATAGTTGCATTTTGCATGTGTTGCATTAGGCATTTCTGTATAATTAGGATCATGCATGGATTTCTAATCGGTTTCTGTTTTGGCTTGGAGTACTCGGTGAGTTCTTATGCTTTAGCATCCTTGCATGCGTGTGAGTGACTGCCATGAATAGCATGCTTACCATGAGGCTATGTGCTTATGTGATATAACTGCCTGAATGCCTGTGGGTGAAGGTTGGGTTATTTGGATTGGAACAATTCATTCACTGTGAGTTTTAAGCCCACTAGGTAGTGGCAAAATCATGTTTTCTAAACCCACCTGAGGGTGGCAAAATCTGCATTTTAAGCCTACTTGCGAGTAGCAAACCGTCTTTCAAAAACAAACATGAAATGTTTTGTTCCAATTCAGGCGATCCAGTCTATACTTGTATGTTGTGCGCATCACATAGTAAATCTAGGCTAATAACCGGAATAAGGGCATATAATGTTTTCGAAACTAGATATCATGGTTAGTAGAGGCCGATCTTTGATCGGGCGAGCGGGGGTGCTCACGAAGTGACCTTCCCCAATCGTACCCAAGTTCCCGAGCCGAGGCAACTTTGGTGATGACGGACACGTGGCCTTAGGCAAACGAGTCAGGGTTTCCTAAATTTCCAAAATAAAATATTAGGTGGCGACTCTGTATCTGGCAAAGCAGTCCATGTTGGCACTTCTTTCAAAAAAAATATATTTTCTCAAAACGATTTGCCGGATTTGGACTCTTTGGTTCAAGATTTAGAATCGTGACAAAAATTCGAGTCCGAGCTGTAGCGAGGTCCCCCGCGGGCTTGTTACAGACACGTTCCATCACTCGGAGTATGAAACGTCCCTCGTTCCTCGTGCTCGGATTAACACTTAATCCAAACAATGCAATGCATGTATGCTATATGTAGCTCAAATATGCAATATGAGGCTCAAATATGCAAGGCATGCCAAATGCTATGCAACTAAGCATGCGAGTGTGCAAACTAAGCTAATGTAACGCAAACATACTAAGTATGCAACAAGGATACACAATGCAACTAGCTAAATGACGTGCAAACGCGCGAACATGATATGATGCAAGCATGCGACCAATGTAATGCAACGTATCAAATATGCCTTGGTGGGCTTAAACCATAAAGGGGAAGACCTCAGCCCATCCCAAAGCAGTGGCCAAAGTGATGACTTGATGGCATGAAAAGCATGAAATGGCAAGGCAAACATGTATGCCAAGTGGCTCAAGTATTAAGGCACAAAGAGGACAACTCTTAAGCACATTTAAGGAGCAACAAACACGGATGTATGACAATGAGGTAAGCTCTGAAATCTCATGTGAAGTGATGCCAAATCAAATCAACAATGCAAGCATAGCATATTATGATGCCCAAAGTTCAAAGTGAGCAAAGGGACTTAAGCCATGGCCATACAAGGCAAGCCCCAAAGGGCCGAGGGGACCTAAAACAGTCCTAGGGTAGGTCCAAACAAGACCAAAACTAAGCTCAAAGCTAGCCAACATAGGCTAGAACACAAAGCCAAAAAACATGGAGCATGCAAGGCTTTAAAGAGGCAATGCACTGCACCTATTGGAACCAATCATGGCATGACTTGGACAACATAAAACAGAGTTACATTATGGTATAATAAGACCCAAAATGCACTGAAACGATGAGCCAAAGGCTTAGGCTTTATGGCATGCACAAAGGTCAATTCTTGAGGCATAAAGCACAAGCTCTATGAAACATTCAAGGCATGTCAAATGCAAGTGTATGACAACATTTCATGGACTGAAATAGCATATGGAATGAGGGCAAAGCATGCGAACATCACATGTATGGCATGGTAGGGACCTCAAAACCCAAGACTAGCCTAAGTATTTACACTATAGCTATACAAAGCATGGGTGATATGGCCATGGCAGCCTAAAACAGTCCTAGAACACTTCAAAATAAACATAAAATCATGTTAGAGCAAAGCCAAAATATGCTAGTATGATGAGTCCAAACACCATGCACAAAGAGCTAGGAAACAAAATTTGTTCTACACCTACATGGAGCATGCAAAGGATGATCAAACCAACTATGGATAAGGTCATAACATGCCAAATGAGGACCAAATGCATGCTGAAATGTAAACCAATCAAGCTAAAACGACATGGCATGACATGGAGCATATGAAGCTAGTTTAGGGGGTTTACATTACAAGTGCATCATGCAAGTATGGAGTGACAAAACCAACCCAAAACGGATTCATGGCACGGTAAAACATCACCAAAAATGGGCTGAAATGGACTCAACAAAGACTATGCACATATGCTACTTTGATGAGCTATAAATGGAGTTACATTACACATGCTAGATGCAAGCAAGACATGACCAAACCAGCCATGGACAGGGCCAAGGTAGGTCCTAGAAGTCACAAAAAAGAGGCCTAGACCAACCTCAAAAATGCGTAGAGGGATGGTCCTTTGGAAGGCCAAAAATGCAAGTAAAGAGGAACACAAAGAGAGGGGGCTACCCCCTCTGATTTAGGACCTCAAAACCACACCTCTACCACTGAAAATCCACTGGATTTTAGTGGTAGGAAGGCCAAACCAAGACTAACTCGGAGGCCTCAAGATATGGCTTAAAGCAAAGCCAAACAAAGCATGCAAGGGGGCTACACACCCCAAACAGCAAAATGACCTTAACCAAACTTAAAAAGTATTTAAAAAAAAAACTTTTTCCAGTTATAAGAAAAGCCTAAATCAATATGAAGAGAGAGCTAAAGCAAGGTGCAAGAAAATGCAAAAATGGGGGAAATGCTCACCTTTGAAGACCCTCTTCGAAACCAGCAATTTCAGGGGCTGGAAGCTTGCTTTCAGACCTCAAGAAGACCTCCCAAGAAGCTTGATTCAATGGTGGTGGTGTGTTTCTATGTGTTGTAGTGCAAAAGTGCAAGGAAATCCAACTTCAAGGCACAAAACACAAGCAATCTAGAGAGAAAGGGAGTTTTTTTCTCTTCAAAAGTTCAGAACCCTGCTGGGGAAGAGGCCTCTTCCTTATATAGAGGAATGAAAAGCCAAAGCTTCTTCAAGAAGCTTTGCAAGGCCTTCATGTATGGAGGGGAGCAAACAAAAAATCTAGCTGGCTCAAAAGATCTGGAGGAAAACCAGCTGAGATAGGGGGGTGCCGGCCATCAGTAATGGCGGCAGTGGCACACTGATGGCCGGCAGGGCTTCATCAGTGGCCGGCAGGAACAAAGCCATGGCCGGCAGTGCACCAGGAGGGCCACTCTGAAAGGACCAAATCAGGGTCCAAAATTGAGGCAGAAAGGATACAAGGTCCGAGAAAATCGAACCGGTGACGTTCCGCCGCGACAGTCGAGTGCTGGGCGAGCAATCGAACCAGTTGTTGGGTGTATCTACAAGCACAACCAAGTCTTGAGGATGGTCAAAAAGGGGTGTCTACAAATGCCCTATAGGCTTACAACTTCCAAGTCAACACTTGGTTACAACAAGAGAGGAGTTCTAACTCTCTATACAAGATAAGCCCTGGCTTGAATTTACATGTATCACCAAGATAGCAAAACAACCAAAAGAGTCTTTAACTCCCCAAACCTTCCAAGCTAAGACCTTGGAGGTGGCATATCACCTGTACCTGAAAATGGTGTCCCATATAGGGTGAGCCAACGCCCAGTAGAGATATGCTAAACATAATATGAGCGATAACTAAAACATTAGCTTTTGATAAATGTTTGACTCAAATAAACAGACGTACATCTCTTTCATAATTAATCCATATTCACAGGTATATATATATACATATCCTTTTTCCGTTTCATTATCCAAACCAATTCATAGATATGGTTCTCAATTCATCCAGACAGTTTATAACGAGACTACAAACTCACATCATTAACATTTCCATACTTCAATTCAAAAGGAGACTACAACTCATATCAATAATACTTCAACACTTCAATTCATCCACGTTATGCAAACGCAATCAAGATTTCAGGACTTTCACCCTGGACGCTCCGGCCAACTTAATTATCATTGGAGGCCATCCCCTATCTCCTCCCAAACAACATACATATGCAATGTATTTAAACACTTATCATATACAATGATCAAGCAAAGCACATATTCAATGTGTTATTCCATCCGTCATATTCAATGACATACTCAATTGATTAGTTTTAATTCACCTAATCATCATGCAGTGTCTACAACAATCAAGACTATCCTCCACTGATAGCCCAACACAATTATTTCTAAACAGATAATAAATTATCAAACAGATAAATTATCTACAATTTCAAAGGTGAGTGATTAATCAATCCAAGTCCCCCATTCCATCTCATAATTGCCCAATTTCATTATTTCTAAACCAATTTCACATTCCCATAATTAATTTCATTAATCACTCCAATGACCCAATTTAACCCAACTAAGGCATTTCCCCCCTTTTCTTAACATTGACCTGAAGGTCCAAATATCATCAATAAACATCAATAACTTCATTTTAAGACTCATATACACATGTATAGTTCAAAAGGACCAAAACCCCGCTTTATACATTTCAAGTTTTGAAACCCTAACACCCAAAATTTCCCAATTTCAACATTAAATCAAAAAGACCACATGTTTATGTCAAAGGCCATAAATATGAGTAGTTATCCCTACCTCAAATGAAGAGACCCAAAGGAGATGATGAAGAAACTCGAAAGTGCTCCAAGCCCACAACTTTTTGGATCAAAATGGAGATCTTGAGAAGCTCCAACACTTTAATGAAGACACAAGGGTTGGGTCTCACTAAATCAAGATCAAAATGTAGAGAGAGAGAGAGAGAGAGTATTCTAGAGAGAGAAGCTCTCAAATTAGGGTTTTGGGGTGCTTTAGAGAGAGAGAGGGCCGAAAAAAATGATTCAAAAAGTTTCTTCCCGGATTAAAATACACACAGTCCGCTCGAGCGTAGAACGCCCCGCTTGAGCGTCAGACACAGACTCCCGCTCGAGCATGAGAATGGACGCTCGAGCGTCGAAAGCACACTTCCAGCATTTTCAGGCCTGTGAAAAAAGACTGAAGGCTGAAGAATCCCGCTCGAGCATCAAATTGCCTCACTTGAGCGTAGGAGCAAATGCAAAAAGGCCCGCTCAGGCGTCAAAAGCTCCGCTCGAGCGTGAAGGCCAAAATCCGGGCATAAACCAATTGTTTCTAAACACAACCAACCTGTTTCAAACTTGCCCAACACAACCCAAAACTCAAATACAAATAATAAACGATGGAAACGAGAATAAGACAACAACACACATACATGAAACCGAGTTCGGAATACAATAAACAATGAAAGGAAAACCGAGATCGCTATATTTATCAAGCTATATTTAGGACCAACATAATGATGCAAGATAAATTAAATTTTTGAGAAATTATTAAACTTTAATTTATACAAACCATCATAAATAATACAAAAATTAACAGAAAAGGTATTAAACATAAATTAAACCTTTATTCTAAATTTTTGAAAATAACCATCAAGGTTAATTAAGTTTGGACAAATCAATAAATAATTTTCAAAATTAGAATGAACATGAATTTATTTATTATTTATTTATTTTTGAACAAAGTCTAAGTAATGATCAATGCCAAAAAAAATAAAAATAAATAACACGATAAGACCCAATAATTCAATTGGAGTTTTAACATAATTGGTTTGAAAATAATCTTGCACCGTATTAAAAACATGAGTAGCCATTTTCGTTCTTATGAGACTGAAAATCTTGAGTAGACTCATTTTCTTTATGTGGCTATTTTTTTATGTCCTTTTATAAGCATTCTCCTTCCTTCTTTTCAACTCCTTGAAGATCAATAAATGATATCTCAATTACTTAAATTTTATCTCTTCTTAAATAAGCATACTAGTCAATTTATTAACTTTCTACTTACTATTCATAGAATTATAGTTAATACAAATGACCCATACTGAAGAGATAAATAATTCAAAATAAATTGCACAAAAATAAACTTATTCACAAATATTCTTAAATTCTTTAATTGAGCAGTCAAGTTAGACAATTCAATGACATGCTCATACATCTCATGCACACCATCAAACTTTATGTTGGTAAGCTTAACCATAAGGGTCCCAGCAAAAAAACTTATTAACATTTCGGAAACGTTATTTAGCATTATCAATTTAAGGAAGTTAAAACTTAATATTTGCTATAATCATTCGCATAAAAACATAAACTTTATTTATTCAATCCTTTTATACTGTTTGAATCATAATAGCAGTAAATTTCTCAAATAGTAACACTAAGTCAAAATTCAAGACATCGAGATGAAACTAAACTTATTTTATTTCATTTTATTTTTTTGAGAAAGCTTTTTCATTGAAAATCGAAACAAACAAAGTATACAAATATAGCGAAATAAAAATTTAATCAATAATTTATGCTCACTACATTAATACTAAGAGTAATCAATAATTGACAATTAGTCAAGATAAACACATGTTTAAACAATCACAAATAGTATTACCGTGATCTACCTTTGAGATAATATAATGACATACTATTTAACAATTATGGTGATTCCCTTTCACCAATAGAACTAGTTGATAAAATATTCATAATTAAGTAGATTTGTTACCTTTGGGTATTCATTCCAATATCAATTATGAATACCCATCAACTATCCTTTTCCAATTCAACAATTACTTAGAAGTGGTGAACCTTTAGGCCAACCTAATATCTTTGTAATTAAAGAATTCGATTTGCAAAGTCATTTTTTTTTAATACTTGGAAAGGTACTAAATTTCAATTATTTGTTGATATCTATGTGTCATTCCGATTGGGTCACTTTGGCAACTACCAATCGTATCATAATTTAGATTTCAAATCAAAATAAAAACTTTGCATAGACATTATTGAATAAATAATAATTTATTCACAATTATTCATCATCATAATCATAATCATAATGCATATTACTAAATCATAAAAATAATATTAAGCCAATAAATATTAACACAATTCATATTCTATGTTACAAAAGTATATACTTTTGTACCTCATCAAACCACCTATAAAAATCAAGCTTATACATAATGGTGGAAATAATATCATACTGAAATAATTTTTTAGAGGTTATAGTTAGATCCATAAATAGCAATGTGCTTAGTACTATAAAGATCACAATGACACTTTATGTGCCTCACAGTAAAATTTGATAATATAAAATTTAGCAAAACATGAATAATAATGATTCATTATGTAATATGAATATCTTTAGGTATTACTAAATCAAACAATACAATGGTCATTATCTACTAAACCTTTCCTCATAATAAAAAATAATTAAATCATTCATAGTATTCAATTATCAAAATATTAAAACATTCGGTTTATCATTAAAGAGTTAGCACTCATTAAATAAATATTATTTATACAATATGCAATCTAATCTAAAGTAGGAACATAAGAGTTGCATATTAAATTTCATATCCTGTTTAGTAAATTGAAAATTTTTGATTGAGGCAATCATAATTGTAATCAAAATTAATTGATATTTATTTAATCGGAAAATCATAATTCTAAAACATGAGCTCTGATACCACATATAAATAATTTTATGGTGTTATGCATATAACAACCTTCATAATCCAAAATCGTGAACTATCAGGATTTTCACAAATAATAACATAATGCGAAAAATAAATAACATACCCAAATTAGTTATGCGAAACCTTCGAGTGACCTAAAATTGATTGAACATAAATCTAATAATAATATTAGTGGAAAAAGGGTTTCTCTCTCTTGACCCTCTTTAGAATACATTGAATTTAGAATTATTTTGATGGTTAGTCTGAATGTCCTTTTATAGGTAGAGAGAAGATCAGTTTCCTTATTTAACAATGATTCCACTTTCCCATCAAAGTAGGATACTTGTAAAACACTCTTTCTTATTTACCAATTAATTGTAGCAAAAAATATGGAATCATAATCCTGCCAAATCTCTAATTCATATTACCATATCATGTGGGTTAGTATAATGACTAAATAAATAATTTAGTCTTACAGTATTTTCCTTGGTTCCTCTGTAGATTATAATCTAGAGAGAGAGAGACAAGAGAGAGAGTTGATTGGAAAAACAATAAAACGAACAAGGAGAGACACGAAATGGATCTGACACTGTTTGAGGCTGTGAAAAATGACGATGACTCTGATTTGGAAGCGAAGCTTAAGCTTTTATCTGGATATGTTCTTGATGAGTTGCTCCTTGTGGCTCTTCAACACCAGAGTGTCAAGTTTGCCGAGAAAATTGTCCTTGCCAAGGCGAATCTTCCTAATGATATCATCCAAATTAACATAATGGAGGTGTTCTCTTTCTCTCTTTCTCTTAAAATTTTGGATAATTACATTGTAGTTTATGAAATTTGTCCTCAAAATATGAATAAACGAAAACTAGCAGTAGTGTAATATCTTCTGTTTTTTTGTTTTGCTTTGTTTTGTTTTTTTTATCAGCAAAGAAAAACGGTATTGCTGATATGTTGCAACTTGCAAGCAAATTAGATAGGATGAGTTTGCATTTTAATAAAAAAATAGTATACTACAATGTTATTGCATTTAATGAATAGATCACACCTCATGTCTAATTCTGTGATTGAATTTATGGACATAAAAGCAATGTTTAGAATAAAGTATCAACAAAATTTTGGTATGTTCAAGTTCAAATGTTTTAAGAAATCTAGTTAAACTTGATGTAGATTCCAATGGAAAAACATGAAGTCAACTCTAGCCCTACAAATGAGAAGGAAGTCTTAGCCTTGGAGTTGGATATCCATCCTCTAAATAACATTGAAGTCCATGATGATAATGATGATAGAGATACTGCTGATCGCCCCCTTATTCCAAACAATACAACTGATCAAGGAATCGACGTCTCAAAAGTAGCTTTGCTAATTGGATTCTTCACTTTAATATCAGGTTCTACGATTTCAGCTCTTAGCAACTTAAAGGATTCAAGAAAAACTGAAACTAACAAAGCCGAGCTCACACTTGGATTCAAAGACATATTATTGCATCAAGACAAGTTACCAGATGCTTTCTACAACATCTTGTTACTGACGATCGCGTTCACAGTGAGCATCGTATTGGTTGTGGCTTCGCTGTGGCCGATTATTAAGGACCGGTCATTTTGTTACCGGACAATTCTATTTGCTGGTGTGGCTGCTTTTTTTTTTTAGGTTTGGTTATTCTGGTTAATTGCTACAGATTCCTTCAGCATTCCAAGCTTTTGGTTGGTGTGGGTGTATGGCTTTTCTCTAGTCCTCTTCGCAATTACCATATCAAGTGCAGCACATCTTATTTCTGCATTTCGCCATGTGGGTTAAATTTACACGTGCTCTTATATTTTACATCAAATCTAACTTTGTCTTATGGCCTTTTAGTTGTTTTAATCAATTACTAGACTTCGTGTCAAGTTACAATTGAGCTTAGTTGTATAACATTGTTTCAAAAAATGGCGGAAAAACTAAAGTGAAAGGATTAAAATGGAATTTTGATAAAAGTATACGGGTGCCTAAGACTAGAGTGGAGGGACTGAAGTGGGCATAAAAGTATAGGAATGCAAAGTGAATATTGTTGCTGACTGTCTTCCGTTAGTTTTCGAAACGGCGTTATAGGAAGAGACTCAATTGCAATTTGTTATATTTTTTATTTTTTTAAATTTTAATTTTATCCTTTCAAATATATTATGTTTTTTAAAAATTATGAAAAGTCTTATATAAATTAACTATCTCTTTATTTTTGAAATTGAATCCTCAAAAATGATATATCTGTTTCCAAGAGTCCTATATAAATATAAATAAACAGTCTCCATTTTTTTAAATTTTAATTTTATCCTTTCAAATATATTATTTTTAAAAAAAAAATTATGAAATGTCTTATAAAAATTAACTATCTCTTTATTTTTGAAATTGAAAACTCAAAAATGATATATCTGCTTCTTAGAATCCTATATAAATAAATAAACCGTCTCCCTTCTTATATATATATATATAAACATATCTTTCTATTTTTTATATTGATGACGATTGAAAAATAAAAATAATTACTCTTTCTTGTTTTTTATGTTTGTTTCTATATTGATATACATAATATTTTTAATTGTCCATCATGGATCAAATTGTTGTGAATAATTTTGATTGAATCTTACAAAGTTATATACATTTGTTCAAATCTAGACAGGAGAAAGCACATACGTTTTTAAAATAGAGATTTGTGTTACATCTCAAAAATTCACAAGTTATCTTCATAAACTTTCTTTTAATTTAGATTAAAATTTCTAAATTATAGTATTTTACATGGTACTTTAATAACCAAGGTATGATATCAAAATTCTAAATAAGAACAACTTTCGTTAGTTTCATTTTTTAAATATGTTTTGCAGTTTTGATTTTTCATAATTTTGTTGTTCATTTTTCATATTTTCTCAATTTTGGTAATTAAAGATACTAGAATTTCTTCATATTTTATATTCAAATTATACTTAATAATCCAAATAGAAATAAAAAGTAAAATAATAGTCAAAAAAAAATTTATAAATTCAAACATGTAATGATTTTTATTTATATATATATATATATATATTGTTATTGTTATTATATTAATATTAATAATTTTTTCAAAAAAAAAAAAATACACAAAAGATTATTTTCTAAATGTATTTAGATTAAGTGAATCTAAATCCAAAATAAAATAAAATAATAAAAGGTATCATTAAATTAAGTAAATCTAAAAAGAAAATAAAAAGGGTTATTAAAAAAAATGTCAAAGACAAAAAATATGAAAATAAAAAAATTCAAAACAAAAGTTTGAAATAACAAACCAAACCAAACCAAACACTGTAAACTTCTCTTCTTTTTCTTCTTTTTCTTCTTCTTCTTCTTTTTTTTCTAAATCTTTCTTTACTAATCTCTAATTTTACACAAATTATTCACATATTCCTTTCAATTTTATATGAATTTTGTGGGGATATATTTTCTGAGTACCAACACGTGGCAAGGTGACGCCGATGTGTCAGCCGAGGTGCCACGTGTCGTGATAGTTACGCCGAGGTGATCTCGGAGTTGCCGAGGTTATCTCCGAAGATGTCAGAATCCGAGATAAGCGGATAAAGGACAAGAGTCCTAGATTGGGAGAAGACTTCAGTTTGGGTAAAGATGAAACTCTTAGAGGGTTTATCTTAATCCCACGGGGAGTTCCAGATTAGCGGTAATCCTGAGACCATTGGAGTTAGACTCCTATTGGGACTAGGATGTATTGGCTATAAAAGAGAGGCACCCCCATGGGTCTAAGGTATTTTATACACAAGCTTTTGAGTTGAATACTTGATTATCTTTGAGAGATATACTGACTTGATCGTCGGAGAGCCCCCGGGTGGAAGAACCACCACCGGAGCCTTTTCTTTCTGTGCAGGACAGCAAGGTGCCACCTATTCTGCCTGTGTTCTACAGCTGAATCACTAAGGAGGGCAGTGTGATCAGAAAATTGCTCACACAATTTGGCGCCGTCTGTGGGAAAGAAAGACGAATAGATGGCCAGTAACGTACAAAAAGAAAAGCTTGGGGACGACGCTCCCGCTGGGAGTGGTAGGCCTATCGACCTTGACATTGAAGGAGACAACCACAACGAAGAAGCCCATGACCAGGGGCACGGAGGAAAAGACGTCGGCCAGGAGGGCGACACTTCAAAGAAGACAGACCAAGACAGATACTACAACGAAGATAACCTCCAGGTATGAAGGGACAGGTGCCTACGGAGGGATGAGGAAGTAAAAGAATTGGCAGACAAGTTCGCAGACCTACAGTCGGTCGTCAACTTCATGATGCAAAACAATGTCATGCAGCCACCGTACCCGCTGCAGGACACGCCGATTCCAGCAATTAATACCCAGAAGGGAGGAAGGAAAACAATTCCCGAAGTACTCAACACACCAGGAGCGGAAGGCACACTCACCCGCCTTCCAGGGAAGTCCAACGAGAGGAGCCGAGAGAAGAGAAGTCCCAAAGGACATATCACACGAAGGACCCAGAACCCAGAGAACATCGGCATGTCCAGGGACAGGCACTCTGCTTTGACACAACCCATGGAGAAAGATCAAAACGGGCCCACCACGAGGCCGAAAGTAGTGTGCCAAAAAGACTGAAGTCAAAAGATAGCCGAGCTCCAGGGAGGAGTAAAGAAGACCTGCGAAATTACCTCAAGAGGAAGGAACATAATGCTGAAGCCGAAGTTACCTCACCCGACAAGCCGAGGACACCGTTCTCGGTAGAGTTGGACAAATTTGAGGCACCAAAGAGATTTAGTATGCCGAGGTTTCAAATATACGATGGTAAGTCAGATCCTAACTTCCACGTTAGATTATTCTTGAACTCAATGGCACTATACAGTGGAAACGAGCCGTTGCTATGCAAAGTGTTCCCCTCATCCTTTGGGGAGATTGCATCAGATTGGTTCCACAAACTGCCAAAGGGAAGTGTGAAGACTTGGGAAGGCCTGGCCGAGATGTTTGTGGCCAGGTTCGTGACAAATAAGCTACAGCCATTAAGGGTGGACGCATTAATGGCTCTGAAGATCAGCAAGGATGAAGGCCTTAGGGCCTATGCAAAAAGATACTATGAGGTGTTCAATCGAATACCTGAATGCAACCAAGAAGTAGCGGTCGTGTCTTTCAAGAACGGCCTAAAAGATGATTGTTCACTGCGGAAATCTTTGACAAAGACATTGCCGAAGAGCATGGAAGAGCTCATGGCAAGAATCGAGAAGTATGCCAGAGCCGAGGAGGATACATCGGGGAATAATGAGGTAAAACAGGAAAAAGGGAACGGTTCGCCGAAGTGAGGCCGAAGTAACAACGGATTTAGCAAAGCAGAGATAGAATTGAAGGGCAAACAGGCAGTAACCACTATGTTCCGAATCCCGGTCCACAAAGTCCTGGATCAAATCCAAAATCAACCCTATTTCAGAGCACCAGCAAAGGCCCCAGGGGAATACATGAGCAGGAACGTTGGTAGGCGTTGTGCTTACCACAATGAAGAAGGGCACCCAACTCAGGGCTGCAAAGCCCTAAAAGCATACTTAGAGGACTTAGTAAGACAAGGCCATCTGAGGGATCTTGTCGACGAAGCCAGGACAAGAGAAGAGCAGGCAAGGTTGCCTCAAGCACCAGCAGCCCCACCTCCTCCAGCACAGCAACCACAAGAAGGGGGACCTAGGGTGGTTAACGTAATTCACTCCAAGGTGAACGAAAACGACATACGGGGGGAAACCCAAAGAGTAAAACACCTGCAGCACGTGAACCAGGTCGGACAGAAAAGACCTCGGCCTGAAGAGTACCCAGGCCCAGTGATAGCCTTCACCGAAGCCGACCTAGAGATGGTCCAGCACCCGCATAATGATGCCTTGGTAGTATCCCTCTAGGTTGGGGAGTGCCAAGTGAAACGCATCCTGATAGATCAAGGCAGCTCTTGTGACATCATGTATGTTAGATGTTACAAGGAGTTGGGCCTTCACCCAGATGACATGGAGCAATCGAATGGCCGATGGTCGGCTTCAATGGAACGCCGACGTGGCCACTGGGCGCTACAAACTTGGAAGTACAAGCCGGCACTAAGAAGATCAGGACAGAGTTCATTGTGATTGACACACCTTCATCATACAACATCATCTTGGGAAGGCCATGGTTGCATGCAATTGGGGTAATTCCCTCAACGTTGCATCAACTACTGCGGTTCCCAACAGAACATGGAATTGAAGAAGTCAGAGGAGGCCAGCTGCAAGCAAAAAATTGCTCCATGGCAGCAATGAAAACAACCTACAACATACAAGAACCAGGGAAGGCAGAGATTGAAGACGAGGACATGGAGGTCCTAGATGATGTCGGCAAGAAGCCGGCCGAGAAGAGTGAGGAAACACTAAAGAAAATCCTCGTCCAGGAGGGCGATGAAGAGCGTTTCTTTCTTCTCGGCTCAGGCTTAACCGAAGAAGAAGAAAAGGAACTGGAAGCCTTTTTGAGAACAAACATAGAGGTGTTCGCCTGGACACCTTATGAAATGCCTGGCATTGACCCTGAGGTCACATGTCACAGACTGAACGTTAACAGGTCGGCCAAACCTGTAATACAACGAGCCAGAAGACCGACGTTGATGCACGTCGAAGCAGTGGAGGAGGAGGTAGACAGACTTCTAGAGGCCAGGGCCATCAAAGAAGTCAATTATCCGACATGGCTATCAAACACTGTGGTAGTAAAGAAGAAGAACGGTAAATGGAGGGTATGCGTAGATTTTACAAGCCTGAACAAAGCCTGTCCCAAAGACAGCTTCCCTCTACCCAAAATTGACCAGCTGGTGGATGCCACATCTGGACATGGAAGGATAAGCTTCCTGGATGCTTATAGGGGTACCACCAGATAGCCATGTACCCCCAGACGAAGAGAAGACAGCGTTCATCACCCCAAAAGGCCTGTACTGTTACAGAGTGATGCCTTTTGGGTTGAAAAACGCAGGAGCAACCTACCAAAGGCTGGTAACCAAAATGTTCAAGCACTTGATCGGCCAAACAGTAGAAGTCTACATTGATGACATGGTCGTAAAGACCAAGGAGCCCAGAGTCATCTTGCCGACCTAAAAGAGGTATTTGAAATTCTCAAAACATATCGGCTCCGACTCAACGCATCAAAGTGTGCGTTTGGAGTCGGATCTGGAAAGTTTCTGGGGTACCTGGTAACAAGGAAGGGAATAGAGGCTAGCCCAGATCAGATCAAGGCCATCCTGGATCTACAAAGCCCAACATCGGCAAAACAGGTACAAATGCTTACTGGAAGGGCCGCAGCCCTAAACACAGGTTCATAAGCCGAAGCTCAGACAAGTGTAAACCCTTCTTCAACCTGGTGAAAAAGACCACAGACTTCCTATGGACTGAAGAGTGTGAGGCCGCTTTGGCCGACCTAAAGAAATATCTGACCACGGCTCCAGTCCTCTCAACACCTGAACCTGGGGAAGAGCTGTTCTTATACTTAGTTGTGTCAGAACATGCAGTAAGTGCAGTACTAATCCGAGAACAAAAAAGGAGAACAGAAGGCTGTTTACTATGTAAGTAAAACCTTAGCCGACGCAGAAACAAGGTATCTACCACTAGAGAAATTAATGCTGGCCTTAGTGATGGCCACAAAAAATTTGAGCCATTACTTTCAGGCGCACAAGATTGTGGTACTAACAGAGCACCCACTGAAGTCCTTATTACAACAAGGAGACTTAACAGGAAGAATTGCAAGATGGGCAGTGGCCTTGGGCCAATATGACCTGGAGTTCAGGCCTAGAACAGCAATCAAGGGCCAAGTTTTGGCCGACTTCGTGGCAGAATTCACGCCTGAATCCATCGAACATCGAGCTCCGTTGAGCCTAGATAAACATTGTCCCAACAAACAAGGAGAATCCCAGCCTAAGGTAAGAGAGCAAAGGAAAGGAAACTCAGACCCTGGCGACTCCTTCAGACTGTTTGTCGATGGAAGTTCAAACCGACAAGGAGCGGGGCAGGAGTACTACTGATATCTCCAGATGGAGAAATAATAGAACAGTCCATCCGTTTGGTGTTCAAGGCCTCAAACAATGAAGCAGAATACGAGGCATTAATTGCAGGACTAAAACTGGCAGCAGCAGCAGAAGCAGATGAGGTAATAGTTTTTTGTGATTCACAGCTTATTGTTAACCAGTCAACAGGGGAATTTGCAGCCAGAGATGAAAGGATGTCAGCATATGCAAAAGAGGTCGTCAGATTGGCAGCCCTATTTCAAAACTGCCGACTACTCCAAGTAAGCCGAGATGATAACAGCCACGCCGATGCGTTGGCCAACCTGGCAAGTTCAATGCAGACTGGAAAAACAAGGACAATTATGATTGACTACATGTCGGGCCCGAGCATAGAACCACAGAACACAGAGCAAGAAGCAATGTGTGTGGACATGGGGCCAAGCTGGATAGATGCAATTGTTGCATTCCTGAAAGAAGGAAAGCTGCCAGAAGACCGCAAGGAGGCACACAAAGTCAGATTGAAGTCGGCAAGATTCAGTCTGACTGCGGACGGACATCTCTACAGAAGGTCCTTCACTGGACCCCTTTTAAGGTGCGTACACCCTTTGCAGGTTGAAGATTTTTTATATGAAATTCATGAAGGAGTTTATGGAAGCCACGCTGGGGGCAGATCACTAGCTCACAGGGCCATCACCCAGGGGTATTGGTGGCCCTACATGCAAAAGGATGCTGAAGCCTACGTGAAGAAGTGTGAACAATGCCCAAGGTTTGCACCTTTGATACATCAGCCAGCTGCTGATCTGAACCCAGTATCTAGCCCTTGGCCGTTTGCCCAGTGGGGCATGGATCTTGTTGGGAAACTTCCCCAGGCAACTGGGCAGAGAAAATACTTGCTGGTAGCGACGGATTACTTCACAAAGTGGATAGAGGCAGAACCTCTTGCCAAAATCCGAGATGTGGACGTCAAGAACTTCATATGGGAAAACATCATCACCAGATTTGGCATTCCAAGAGCCATAGTTGCCGATAACGGAATGCAGTTTGATAGCAAACTCATCAAGAACTTTTGTGCGAAATTCAAGATCAATAATTACTTTTCAACACCAAGTTTTCCCCAAAGTAATGGACAAGCAGAAGCATCCAACAAAGTAATTTTGGATGGAATAAAGAAGAGGCTGCAGGCAGCAAAAGGAAAGTGGGTAGATGAATTGCCCAACGTACTTTGGGCATATCGGACTACGCCAAGAAGATCAACAGGGGAATCCCCCTTTGCCATGGCCTATGGCACAAAAGCAGTCATTCCACTGGAAGTCGGCATCCCAGGGATCCGAACCCAGGGAGTTGAGAATGGGACTAATGATATACTCTTAGCCCGAGATCTGGATCTTTTGGAAGAACGAAGAGAGAAGGCTGCAATTCAGCTCGCAGTATACCAACAACAGCTTGCTAGAGCTTACAACAAAAAGGTCAATCCAAGAGATTTTCAAGTCGGCGACCTAGTCTTACGAAAAGTCGTTGGCAATAAGAAGGATCCCAGAGAGGGCAAGCTTGGCCCAAACTGGGAAGGACCCTACAGAATTACTTCGGTATTAGGCAATGGGGCTTATCGGCTTGAAGATAATGAGGGCAAAGCATTGCCAAGACCTTGGAACACTTGTAATTTAAAATTTTTCTATCATTAGATATGCATTATTTTTGGCCGATGTCATCAATAAAATCTTTTTAGATTTCTTCAAACACATATGATTGTTAAAGACATATAATGTTGTTTCTGAGAGACATGAATAATGAGAACCCAAGTGGAACTCAGGTTCACATTGGGGGCAGAGAGAAGACAAAGACACTTAACACTTGTTGAAATTTGTAGCAATTTACAAGTTGAAGTTAAGCTGAAATGGTTCCTTATCTTCACTTGTTGAAATTTGTAGCAATTTACAAGTTGAAGTTAAGCTGAGATGGTTCCTTATCTTCACTTATTGAAATTTGTAGCAATTTACAAGTTGAAGCTAAGCTGAGATGGTTCCTTATCTTCACTTGTTGAAATTTGTAGCAATTTACAAGTTGAAGTTAAGCTGAGATGGTTCCTTATCTTCACTTGTTGAAATTTGTAGCAATTTACAAGTTGAAGTTAAGCTGAGATGGTTCCTTATCTTCACTTGTTGGAATTTGTAGCAATTTACAAGTTGAAGCTAAGCTGAGATGGTTCCTTATCTTCACTTGTTGAAATTTGCAGCAATTTACAAGTTGAAGTTAAGCTGAGATGGTTCCTTATCTTCACTTGTTGAAATTTGTAGCAATTTACAAGTCGGAGTTAAGCCGAGATTACTGTTTCCCTTCACTTGTTGAAATTTGTAGCAATTTACAAGTCGAAGTGAAGCCGAGGTTATTGCTTAAACACTTGTAGCAATCTACAGGTTGGTTAAACCAAAAGAGGATGCTTAACACTTGTTGAAATTTGTAGCAATTTACAAGATGACGTTAAGCCAACATATAACTTGCAGCAATTTATAGGTTGAAGTAAAAGCTAAGTATATTGTTTAAACACTTGTTGAAATTTGTAGCAATTTACAAGTAGATTATTAATTAGCACTTGTTATAACTTGAGGAAAAGTTTACAGTATATGTTAACACTTGTTGAAATTTACAGCAATTTGCAAGTAGGTTAAGACCGAGATCACTGTTTAAACACTTGTTGAAACTTCAGAAAAGTTTGCAAAGATAACATTGAATAGTATATGTTTTACACTTGTAGAAATTTATGAAAAGTTTGCAGGTCAGTATCTTGCCGAAGTAAAGCTTGCAGTTATTATACCCGAGGTATGTAACCCCGAGAAGATTATACAAAGAAGGATGAGTATGTAAAACATGCAAAATATTCTAAGTATAGAATGATACGGAAGCATTCAAAAGAAGACAAAGGTACAAGCATTTAAAACAAAGTTGTGTTGAGGATTCAACAGGAAACAAAGGCACATCGGCCATACAAAAAGCTTGCATTGTTTTAAAACAAGGAGTACAGAAGAAACAAAAAAGTACAAAAGACATCAAGGCTGTGATTCTTCAACTTCAGGCGCAATTTGAGTCTGGACCTCGGCAGATTCTTGGAGAACTACCTCGGCAGATTCCTGAAGAACTACTTCGGCAGCCTTCTTTGCCACAATCTCGGCGTCGATTTCGGCAAGTGTTTGGTCAAGACTTTTTTCGGTTGGAGGAACGTCAGATGATGCTTGTTCAGGAGTGGCCTCCTTGAGAACCTCCTCATCTTCCTCCTCATGAGTCAAGTCTGGGACTTGATTATCCTGAGGAGGGGACTTGGTCTCAGTGGCATCTTTTGGCTTCCTTACTAGAGCCTCATCATCATCCTTATCCTCATCCTCGGATTCAGACTCCGATTCATCTTCGGCTTGACTTGGAGGTGGAGGTGGAGGAAATGGAAGAGGAATAGCGTCGGCGTTGCGGAAAGGTGAATCGGCAGGGAGGTCAAGTTTCTTTATCAGGGACATCCAACCAAGGGAGAAGCCCCTGTTGCATGCCTGCCTGACTTGGAGTTTGTAATCTTCAGTAACGTCGGCTACCCCTTGGGCATAAGCCTTTTCATCAGTTTCTTTGATTTCGGCGTCTTTCGTAGCCAAGGCCTCCTGAAGCTCCTTTTCGGCCTGGGCCTTTTTACCCTCGGCCTCCTTTTTCTCAGCTTCGGCAACCTTCCTTATAGCCTCAGCAGATTCAGCTTTTTCTTCTGCCATCTGTTGGGCCTTAGTGGCAGCCTCAGCCTGATCCTCCAACTTCTTCATTTTTGCTTGAAGACTCTTGTTGATCTTTTGGAGGGCAGAATACTCCTTCTTCAGGTCAGTTAACTTCTCCCTGTTCTCGAAAGATTGCATGGAGAAGGAATGGGCATGCTGAACAGCCTGAAAGAACACAAAGCAAAAAGTTACTATAAAGTTTTACAAGTATGAAAAGATGAGGAAAAGACAGGTTACCAAGTGAAGACACTTACTTGAACACAGCGTTGAAGCATGAAAGCATAATTTTCGTATTCACTCATTTCAGCGTTCTTTTCCAGATCGCCTGGGAGAAGAAGAGCTGTACTGAGTGCAACGCCGACATTTATGTCATCGGCGCTGTCACTAGCCAAAACAGGTATATTCTCCAGGGTAATCTCAGGCGTCCAGGGGACATTTGGTACTTTGGACTTCGAAGTCGTTGCAGAGGAAGACCTCGGCTTTTTGGATTTCTGGGCCTCTGATGGCTGGGCTTCAGAACGTCTCTTCCCAACAGAGGGTTGAGACTTCTCACTCTCAGCCAGCTTAGAAATAGGCAAAGTATCCTCAGTTACTTTGGCCTTTGGCTGAGCCTTTTTTGTTCTTTTTGGCTTTGGTGGGGGCATGGATTGAGTCGGGGCAACATCAACATCGGTAGGGAGGTCGACTAGGAGATCTGCGACAACAGGCTTTGGGCGACCCATCTCGGCAGTTTTGACAAGTCTTCGCCGACGTTTTTGTTCAGGAATGGGGATCAGGTATGGAGCTGAAGTTGATGGTTGATCGGCTGGATCCGATGTTGATCCTTGATCTGTTCGGGATGTAGAAGCGGTTAGAGTTGTGGTAGAAGGTGGAGACACGCTTTTCTTCTTTCTTCTGGGGACGTCGGGCAAAACTGATTTGTATGTAGGGATAAAGTTGAGAAGAAGAGGGGCTTTTCTTTTATGAACTGGCAAGTCCAGGAGCTTTTTCAGATCCTTGCTGGGAACGTAGGATTGGCGAAAATTTTTCGGTGGCTTGTGAACGTCTGCAAGAAGAAAACAGACATTAAAAACAGATAAAATATTGAAACACTTGGAAAGAAACAACTAAGTATTGACACTAGGCTCTTACCCTTGCCCTCCTTAACTGATCGAGGAAGAGGGTACAGATGAGCGTCCTTGTCTGCGCCAAACTCCCAATTTCCTGAAGCAATAACGTAATCATCTCCAGCCCCCTTGTTGGAGTCTGGGAGGTCGGCTACGATTTTAAATTCGGTGGACCTCGGCTTAAGGTAATAAACGTAGCCTTTTTCTTTAAGGTTAAGGGCACACATGGTATAACAAAATTGAATGTCGGTAAGGGTGATCCTAACGTTCTCCTGCCTAGCTAAGGCTATAATACCGTTAATCACTCGATAAGAGTTAATGGTAAGTTGCATGGGGTTCAACTTATAGTAATTAAGAACTTCACGAAAAAGGGGATTGAGTGGAAGCCGAAGTCCACATTCAGTAAAAGCGACAATGGGAAAGGGCATTGTATCGTCTGTGGGCATGATTGAGTCGTCATCCCCAGCCAGTCTCAGATGGACGTCAGCAGGAATTTCGAACTCTTCCCTAAAGTGTTCAAGTTTGGTCGGGGTATCTACCTTATGTCTCCACATACCCATGATTTTGGCGTAAAGGAATTTGATTACAGAAAGGAGATGTTCTTAAAGGGTTTTTAAAACCTCGGCAAAACCTAGGTAAACACTGGTAAAGCTTGTTTCAGTTTTTCCTAAGAGTTGGAAGGTTCTATAGACAAATCCCAAACCTATATCTATGAAATTAAAGATTGGGGGCACAGATCTGGAAGGAAACACAGCAAACATGAAACAAGGAACAAAGTTTCAGAATCAAGAACAGAGGCAGGGTTCTCAAAAAGCATAAAAAATACAAGAAATACAGGCTCAAGAACAGAGGCAAGAAAGTGGTGAAACAATGCAGAGTGTACAAAACATGAGCGAAATCATGAAATAGACGCATCCAGATGAATAGTTCAACAAATCAAAGGTTTGAAGAAAGCAGTGATGACAGCAAGTAAGCAAAAGAACATAGAAGAAATCAGAGACGAAAAGAACAGTTTCTTACCAGAAAAAATGGAGCCGGCGAGAAGATTGCCGAAGTCAGGCGACGGTTGCAGACACTACGGAGTAATGAAAGCTTCACTGGAGTGGTAGAAATGATAGCAGTTGCAGAGCTTAAAGTTTGAGCAATGGCAGATTCAAGGGAAAGGGTCTAGAGAGACAAAGAGCAAAGAGGGATCGAATGCAAAGGTGAAAGAAGTGACAGAGGGGGAAAAGTTTTGTCAAAACAATTTTTTCGAAACGGCGGCAAAATGAAACAATTATTACGCCTGGAGCATCGCACACGTCAGACGGCGCACGCAGGGAAGACGATTTTCAGGCGCGTCAGTGATACGATCCAATGAGGATCAGACGCGTGGGAGAAACGGTTGAAAAGCGGTGCTTGACAGCTCACACGCATGAAGAAGTTCGTAAGGAGGCTCTTGGAGTTCTTGTTCCTTAAAGAGGACATGTCGGTCTGAAATGAATGATCTCGGCTAAAAGTTCTTAAGCCGATGTACAGAAAGAAAGTACCAATATAGGTTCCATCACCTCAGGATGCCGAGGTGATAGAACCTAGGGGGCAGTTGTGGGAATATATTTTCTGAGTACCAACACGTGGCAAGGTGACGCCGACGTGTCAGCCGAGGTGCCACGTGTCGTGGTAGTTACGCCGAGGTGATCTCGGAGTTGCCGAGGTTATCTCCGAAGATGTCGGAATCCGAGATAAGCGGATAAAGAACAAGAGTCCTAGATTGGGAGAAGACTTCAATTTGGGTAAAGATGAAACTCTTAGAGGGTTTATCTTAATCCCACTGGGAGTTCCAGATTAGCGGTAATCCTGAGACCATTGGAGTTAGGCTCCTATTGGGACTAGGATTGTATTGGCTATAAAAGAGAGGCACCCCCATGGGTCTAAGGTATGTTTTTATACACAAGCTTTTGAGTTGAATACTTAATTATCTTTGAGAGATATACTGACTTGATCGTCGGAGAGCCCCTGGGTGGAAGAACCACCGCCGGAGCCTTTTCTTTCTGTGCAGGACAGCAAGGTGCCACCTATTTTGCCTGTGTTCTACAGCTGAATCACTAAGGAGGGTAGTGTGATCAGAAAATCGCTCACACAAATTTAATAATCTAATTAAAAAATAATGCATACACACAAAAAAAATATAAAAATGTAACACTAAATATCTATGTTATGACTAACTATGTAATTATAAATAATTAACTTTTCATTGTTACCTGTATTATATTGTTGAAAAAGGTTTCACATATTACTTTTTTGATATCTTATATATGTCAGTGTCTACATATATAAATATATAAATGTAAATTTATATATATTACTGTATTCATACATTGTCAATCCGTAATGCTGTATTACCATCGAATACTTTAATTTTTTAACATGTATCGTTTTAGTAATATAGTTATATTTGCTAGGAAAAAATTGTAGAGTTATGTATTGTTCTTCTATCAACTTATGTTCAATACATATATACATATATGTCATACAAACAAGTGTCCACAATGAACATTTTCAATAACAAACAAAGACTTTGCAAAACACTTTCATCACGACAATAATTGTACTTCTTTTTCCTTCACAGAAAAAATCACATTGTTGACGGAAAATAGATTTTGAAATTCATAACAATATGATATTGTAACGCCCTCAAAATAAACCCATAATATCATACATTCACGCTAAAGAAAAGAGATTTCCTATTACAATCATCAGAGTATTCTTACAAAAGATATTACATGTTGACAACAAAAGTAAATACCCTATAGGCTTACAACTTTCCAAGTCAACACTTGGTTACAAAAAGGAGAGTACTAACTCTACACAAAATAAGCCCTTGGCTTGATACACATGTAATACAACAAAAACAACAAAAAGAGTCTACAGCCTCAAGCCTCCCAAGCTACGTCCTTGGAGGTGGCATAACACCTATACCTGAAAATGATGTCCCATAGGGGTGAGCCAATGCCCAGTAGAGATATGCTAAACATAATATGAGCAAAAACTAAAATATTAGCATTTGATAAATGTTTAACCCACATAAATCAATTCATAACCCATTTCAATTACATAACAAATATGTCCATGTTTCATTCCTCTTTCCTTTACTTAACCGATTTTCAATTCATAAATATGGCTCAGAACCTGGCCAAACAATTCTCATGAGACCACAGCTCATATCAACAATACTTTCATACGTCACAATAGATACACATATTTTCTGTATCAATATCACATAAAACACTTCCATACTTCACAATAGATACACATATTCGCTGTATCAATACTTCAATATATACACATATTTGCTGTATCAATGGAGTCCATCCCCTATCTCCTCCCAAATAATATCCGGTTTAGGAGTCTATCCCCTATCTCCTCCCTAACCGTGGAGTACATCCCCTATCTCCTCCTAAACCGTGGAGTACATCCCCTATCTCCTCCCACACAACACAATGTATATAAGCACAAATCATATACATAATCAATCAATACATAAATTTGATGTATTATTCCAACCGTCAAATTCAATGACATATTCAATTGATTAGTTTTAATTCACCTAATCATCATGCAAGGTCTACAATATTCAAGACTATCCTCCACCGATAGCCCAAAGCAATTTATTTCTAAACAGATAATAAATGCATCAACAGATAATTTGACAACAATTTCATAAGTGAACGATTAATAAATCCAGCTCCACCATTCTCTCTTATAATGAGCCAATTTCATTATTTCCAACTGAATTCCATATTTCCATAACATTCCCAAATTAATTATATAAATTAATTCATACAACAATTTAGGGCTTTCTCCCCTTTTTTTCTCTACAATGACCCAAAGGTCCCATATATCGTCAACAACATCAATACCATCATTTTAAGACCCAAGATACGTATTTATGAGTCAAAATAACAAAACCCCCCTTTAATCATTTTGAAACCCTAGCACCCAAAATTACCCAACTTCAACATTACATCAAAATGACCAATAGTTTATGTCAAAGACCATAAAAATGAGCAGTTATCCCTACCTCAAATTCGAAGCTCAAAGGAGAAGATGAAGAAATTTTAAAGTGCTCCAAACCCCAATATTTACAGATCAAAATGTAGCCTTCAACAAGCTCCACACTTTTTACAAAGGCCCAAGGGTAGAAGATCACTCCTACTAGATCAAACCCTAGAGAGAAGTTGGAGTTTTAGAGTGAGGTGCTCTCCAATGGAGGTTTTGAAAAGTAAGAGAGAGAAAAGGAGTTGAAAAAGTGATCCAAAAAGTCGAACTACGGATTGATATACTGCACTCCCCGCTCGAGCGTCAGACACAGACTAACGTTCGAGCGTCAAAAGCACCACTCGAGCGCCTGATGCACACCTCCAGAAGTTTTACAGACCAAGGTCCCCGCTCGAGCGTCAGACTCCCCGCTCGAGCGGAGGAACAAAACCAAAAGAGCCAGCTTGAGCGTCAAAGCTCCCGCTCGAGCATCCGATGACCTGCAGAGAAAAGTACTGGGAGATGGATATTCACGCTCGAGCGTCCAAACTCCCGCTCGAGCGGAGAAGCAACAAAAAAGGGCCCACTCGAGTGTCAAAAATCCCGCTCGAGCGTGAAAGCCAAAAACTGGGCATCAACCTTTGGTTTCTAAACACAACCAGCTTGTTTCAAACTTGCCCAACACAACCCAAGACTCAAATACAAAGAGTAAAGGATGGAAATGAGAATACGACATCAACACACTCACGGAACCAAGTCCGGAATACAATAAACAAATGAAAGGAAAATCGGGATCACTATAGATATCATCTCAAACTCTTACTCTTCAAAACATTTTTATTACAATGAGTTATCACCGTGAGCAAGAAGAAAAACAAGAAGATAGTGAAACAAAAATTACGAAAG